>JANEYF010002643.1:1680000-2280000 GCA_029963845.1 Rhamnusium bicolor
ATTTGGATTATATCTTAATATTGATATTTTTTTTTGTGGGGATTTCGGTCAGGTATAACTAATTTAATTTTTTTTCTAACGTTACGGTTTATTAGACCATCATCAGAGAACTACAATTAATACAATATTTTAAAAACATAGTTATTGTTATTTTACATTAAAAACTTACACTATTAATTATTAGGAATTTGTTTTAAAATGTTGTTACATGTTATTTGGTTGTCTGTTTTAACGCAACTGAGATATTTTAACATAGTTTGTGGGCTCTTAAAGTTTTGTTTATGTTACAGAGATAACTTTGGAAATGTATATGGTTTATTGCAGGTGTTTTGCTTAAATAGTGAATATATAATAAGATATTTTATTTCAAGAATTATTATTTTGTATCGGTCAGATGTAAAAATTGATTTCATGTTAAAATAGGTTTCGCTTAAATTTTCTATATCAGTGCGATTATTTATGGCGTTGGTATGTCTTTTTTATTTGCAGCATTTCATGTATGTTTCTTCGGTTATAATTAGGTTCTTTTTCTAATATTTGTATGTTGTTAAAATTAAATCGGTGGTTTTGTTCTATGGCGTCTTTGGCTAGTGCTGTCGTGTTTTGGTTTTGAGTTTTTATGCTATATTTGTGCGTGTATACTCTTTTATGTAGATATTGTTAAGATTGGCCTATATAGGTACCATTACAGTCGTTGCAGTCTATCTTGTATATAGTGTTAGTTTCGTCTTCGGTTGATAGTCTAGGTTTAAGTTTTGTAAAAAATTGTTTCGTGGTATTGTATGGTTTATGGGCTATTTTTATATTGTTTTTTAAATACATTTGCTATTTTTTCGGATACTGTTGGTATGTATGGCATGGATACATATTTATTATTACTATTATTTGGTGTGTGGGTTGTTTTATTAAAAGTTTTGTGTATTCTTTTTTTTACTATTTTTTTTTAAATATTGTATTAATTGTAGTTATCTGATGATGGTGTAATAAACCGAAACGTTAGAAAAAAATATTAAATTAGTTATACCTGACCGAAATCCCCACAAAAAAAAAAACTATCAATACTAATTGTTATTAACGGCCAAGAAGCTGTATCCAAACCGATTTTTGGGGCTGATTCCTTTGTCGATTTGGACAGTGCATTTCTTCAAATCGTTGATGTTTTTTACCAATAGTAATTTTCGTATTTATTGCATATCAGAAATAAACGATTTGTTGTAATATTGGAACCCCTTTTGAATAATAGTTATTTATATAGTCTTACAGGACCTAGATCGGCATTAATTTCATTAGGCATTAACCATTTAATATCGGTGCATTTCTTGTCACCTCTTTGTGTGGTCTTACTGATCACACAGTTATATTCTATCGTCCTAAATACCAAAAAAGACTTAGTTAAACAGTCGCAAATAAAAAGTGAGCCACTTTTTACCTGTTGTCTATACTCTGTTATCAATTTCTTCTTCAAAGTGATTTGTTACGCAATTTGCGCTTTCTCCGCCTCTCCAAGCGAGTTCAACTGCGATAATATAGAAAAGTTTTTCTTGCAGTCCTTCAGAAGTGTTTTCATTCCAAAGCATTATCATTTTTTAATGATCTTCTGAATCTAACGCAACTGAGGAGGCTTTTCTTTTCGTGATATTTTTCTGTAAATATCTTCTTTTAGCATTATGAGCATCCCTAGCGCACTTAAATTGAATATCCTTAAATGGATCGAAAATGACGTTGTATTTTAAAAAAATACATTTCCTGAAGCATTTTTGCAGTTATATTCCACCTGGTTTTTATCACATTTTCCTTCTCCGTCTCATATTGAAAACCCAGTTTTTAAGTACCAAAGCAATATAATCTTTGGTTGTAGTGGATTCAAATTGGTATCCTGTTTCATTACAAAAATTAGTAAATTATACCGATTTGTGCGTTTTTGTTGTTAATAGGAACGCTTCTTAGGATTTCTTTGTGAACTTCGGAAAGTGAAACATTTCCGAAACGTGTACTTTCTTTATTTACTTCCATTTGACGGTATCGGTACGACAGCAACGATAGGCCAAAGCTTACTTTACATGTCAAAAATAAATGAACATCTAGATGAAAATAACCGATTATTTTTGCAAAGTAATCACTTATTTAAACAGGTCACGTGGTACAAATTTCAAGTCTCTTATTGGTTAGATTTATGATGAGGGAAGTAATCGAAAATATATAGATTATGGTGTTTAATAATATAGGCATTTTAAGGATTATGACATTAATACGACAACGCATATCCCTATTAGAGAAATTGTGGAATGGTTGTAGATAATATATTTTATAAATTGGCAGACGTACTAGGGAAATACCATTTCAAAGCTCCTGCATGGTTTCCGCATTCAAGTCTGTGATACATTCAATGGGGGTATTTGAAATATGTAGTTCATAGCGAGTAAATAACTACATGGTAATAATTAATTGAAACGATTCATTTCGTTGCTGAAATTCGAAACGATAATAACGTAAATTTGACTTAGTAATTGTCTTGTGGAAGATAGGTATCCCACAAATTTAAAATTAGGCTTAAACAGTCAACTTTCTTACAAAATAAAATAACAAATGAATTCATTTGCGTTAAAGATCATTTATGTATTTTATGTTGTATTTAGTTCAACCTGTGTCTTGTACAAGTTTTTCTTTTTCTATTAGGTACTTCATTCATTATTAATTAGTGATTAGTGATTATGAACAAGAAAAACTTAATTGAACTAGTCTTTAACATGCTAATACATATAGTGACTCGTAGTTTTTCCATTTTAATTGATCCACTCTCACTAAGTTGTAATATTGATATAAATATACAGAGTGATCCAATTTCCGAGGCACAAACCTCAGGAATGCGTAGAGTATGTAAAAATAATGGGAGTTTCTTCTATGAACATAATTAGAAAAATGCACCATAATTTGAATACAGTGTGTTGAAGGTTCATTAAAAAAAGTTTATAGTTTAATATTTAAGACAGAAACTCATCATTTTCAAATTTGACACACAGCCTTTATTCAGGATAGGGCAAATAGTGCGTCGGACTTCGATATCTCGTTTTACGATAGCTATAAATTAAAAAAAGAAATACAAGAAAACTAGATAAAAAAGTCTATAACCGGAAATTATTTTCGAATATACAGGGCGAGCCAAGACAAAATTACAGTATAAAGTGCCTTTTTTTTAAATGGAATTCTATGTATATCAGTACATTTTTTGAAGCCTCTTTCTAGACTTTATTCACTCCTGTATTATTATTGACTATCTCCCAACCACTTGGATGTAATGAATTTCTTTGTTAAAATAATGCAGATGCATATTGAAAAAAATCACCAAAGTCGCAATTATGGGTTTTAAGAAAATTTATATGAATACTAGTTACTAGACATCTAATTCATGTTTTCGAATCATTTTTACTTCTTAAAAATGTACAGGGTGACCAAGAATTAATTTTCAATTAAGAACTTTTAAATTGAATTTTCTCAATTTTTTCAAATGGAACACCCTATATATTTTTCAACGATGTGATGTAGAAATGAAAAACGAACATTTTTTTGTAAGAATAAACTTAAAAAAATAGACGTTTCTTCAAATAATTCATTAGAAAAAATTATAATAAGTGCTCCACATGTTGCCAATTTTGATTCACACACGTTTTTATGCGCTATTGACATGAGTCCATTTTGTGGGATCATTTCTGCCAATCGATTGAAGAGGGTAAGTAGTATTTAACTGGTCCCTTACTGTAATAGTTTTTTTTGTAAATTTTTTTGTTGTTTTCGTTATTCGACAAGTAATAAAGTTTAATATAAATTGTCTTATACAAATGAAAATTTATCGCACTTATCAGTCGTCAATCATCATTTGTATTAAAATTAAAATATCTCAAGTTTTACAAAACAAATTTTAATAAAGCGGAACTTGTATATATGACTTTTGTTTTGGGCCAGTCAGGCAGAAATTGTTTGCTTACCAATAGAGTTTATAGCAAAGATATCCTGAAAGAAGGATTCCTAATGTTAACAGCTTCCAAAACCTTCTCAATAGATTTGTGGGAACTGAAAATATCGAATACAAAAAGGGGAAAGAATAAAACGTGTTATGAACGAAGAAAATGAGTTTACTGTGGAGCTGACAACGGTTGAAAATCCCCATAATTAGTCAAAGAGAAGTGAGCTCATTAGTAAGAATCTAGAAAAAAAAAATAAGTTTCATGCATATCATATTCAAATGCACCAAGAACTATCTGATGACGATATTCAAAGGCGTCTACAGTTTTGTAATTGGGCTAGAGATAAAATGCAAGATGTTATCTTCTTCAGTAATGTTTTATTCACTGATGAGGCAACTTTTCTTAAAAATGGATTTGTTAATAGGCGCAATTTCCATTATTATACTTCGGAAAATCCCCACTTTTTTAGGCAAGTTGATAACCATCACAGATGGTCTATAAACGTTTGAGGAATTATTGCAGAACATGTAATAGGGCCACATTTCTTTGATGTTACATTTTCTGGAAAACTATCTGCCACAATTATTGGTGAATCTTCCTGAAAGGATTCGAAATAGGATGTGGTGTAAGCAAGATGGTGCTCCACCACATTATTTAAATGCAGTTAGAGACCACTTTTAATTAATACCTACCTACTTCAATGGATTGGAAGAAATGAACCCACTAAATGGCTTGCTAGATCCTCAGATCTCACAAAAATGAATTTTTCTTGTGGGGATAAGTAAAGAAAATTGTTTATAAATACATATCAAGATCAGTACAAAATATGAAACAAAGGATAATAACTGCTTTTAGATCTATCACACCGGCAATTTTAGGAACAGTAGAAACCTCATTTCAAAAGAGCATAGTGACGTGTGTCAATCAAAATGGGCAACATATGGAGCACTTATTATATTGTTTCTAATGAATTATTTGAAGAAACTTCTATTTTTTAAGTTTATTCTTGAATTTTGTACTTATTGCTCAATAAAACGAAAATGGTTGCAATTAGCCATAGGGAAGTACTTACAAAATTTTTCGTTTTTCATTTCTACATCACATCCTTGAAAAATATACATGAAAAAATTGAGAGAATTCAATTTAAAAGTTCTTAATTGAAAATTAATTTTTTGGTCACCCTGTACATTTTTAAGAAGTAAAAATGATTCAAAAACATTAATTAGATGTCTCGTAACTAGTATTCACATAAGTTTTTCTTAAAATCCATAATTGTGACTTTGGTGATTTTTTCAATACGCATCTGCAGATGGCGTTATTTCAACAAAAAAATTCATTAAATCCAAGTGGTTGGGAGATAGGGTTGGGGGATGTTGAAGAGTTTCTTTGAAAATTTTTAATTCTCATTTTCCTTGATTAGCTCTAAAGGGGATACTACTTAAAAAAAAACCACCGTATACTCTACCTATTTCATGGCAGTGTGTAAATAAGTATTTTCTTTTAGGACGATGATCTAAAATGTTTGCACAAAAGGTTTTAACTACAAATAAATCAGAAATGGTTTGTTCTATCAAAATTTTACAAAAACATTTTTTTCTTCAGACTGCCATGGACAATTTAGTAGTTACATTTTTTTTTTTCGAAAATATCTAGTGGCGTACTAGTTATTCTTATAAAAGTGGTATTCAACCCTCGTATCTACGCCAATGGTTTTCTGTTACTATTTTTGACTTAAAATGTAAATGTAGCTTTACGCATAAATGTGGTGTGCCAAATTTGAAAACGATAGCTTTTGTCTTGCCTTGGATATTAAAATATAAACTTTTTTTTTAATGAAACTTCAACACCCTGTATCCAATTTTGCAAATTATGTTCTTAAAAGAAAATGGACCACCTTGTATAGAAGATCACTGAACATTTAATTTTACTATTATGTTGTATCCACGATAACTAAAAAAATACTAATGGAAGAAATCCCAAATTTGGCAATTTAGATTTTCAACAACATTTTAGATGACACATCAAATTTCGTGAAGATGGTACCACCAGAAGTAACATAATGAATGAAAGAAAAAAATAGGTACAATTTCGGAAAAAAAAATATTTTTTTTTATTGCATATCTGGACGAATCTTGTCGAACTATGATGAAAAAACATAACTTGAAAAAAAATTGACAAGAATTAAATTAGATGATTTTTTTAGATCTGGATAATATACACTGGTATAAGAAAGTTATGTGCTGGCCACATCAGATATTTTAATTTCATTTTTATTGAAATTATCTTTAAATTTAACGGTCACTTTAAGAAAGTGTTGCTCCTAAAAGGAAAAACCTCAATAAATATTATGAACGAGAACATATTTCAAATGCTTAAGGTGCCAAATTACCGAGCATGTGAATTTCCATCACAAATACTATAAAGTAACTAATGTAAATATTTTTTCTTAATGAAAATGAATGGGTATCAATTTAATTCTAGGAATATTTTATACAAATTTAGTTGTATAGTATCAAACAATTTATTATGTGTTAATGGGAAAGATAATTATTTAGTTTCTTGTTGGAATTGTAAAAAGCAAGTATTAAAGCAAATGTTTTTAGGCATTAAATAACACATGAGAATAATTTCAGAGTATAATGAATAAATCACACACTGGACTTTCCAACCTGTTTGTTAAATATTTATTCATAAATAGTACTATGTTCCGGTACCTATCTAAAAATGGTCAAGTACCCCTTTTTCTAGAATTATGCATTAGTTGTAATAAAATTTTGTGTTGTATTTTTAGGATCATATACAAAAAATATTCTGATTTGAATAGAACCGCATCACCTAGTGTTATTTAAACAATTTATTTGAAATTTTTCCAGAAATATTACTTTAGTAACAAAGATATAAATCAAATTTCAACAAAAAACTTTATCGTTGGATTGGTTTGTGCTATATTTTTTATTTATAAAAACTGTATATTTCGAAAGCTTCTTTGTAACAATGATTAAATTATTGTCAGTTCTGTCGCAAACATTACCCAAAATGCTTATAATTCTACAAGTTCAAAATTAATTATCATCAGTTAAGTGACTTTAAATGTGGTCGGATTATTGGCATGGGAGAGGATGGATTTTAACTTAGATAAATTTCCAACCGCGTAGAACGTAATATCACAACTATCTTAAAATGTTGGTTCAGACGGTTTGAACAAGGTCTTCATGAACGCCGTCATTATTCATACGTCCTAGGAGGATTACAGATCGTGAGGAACATCATCTGAGAAGACTGTAAGGGAGAGGTTCGCCAAAATACGGGCTGTGGGAGATTGGACAGAAACTTTAGGACAAGGAGTATCTATGGCATCCTTATATCGACGAATAAGATCTGTAAGAGAGAGGTTCTCCACAATATGAGCCGTGGGAGATTGGGCAGAAACTTTAAGACAAAAAGTATCTATGGCGTCCGTATAATGACGAAAAAGAGCACTTGGGCCTCGTTCCTACCGACCATTTTTATACCTACCCTTACACTAATTCATCGCGCCAGCAGGCTGGAGTGGTGTAATAATGACCTAATGCGTTGGATGCAGAAGTAGCAAGTATCATGTGATCTTTAGTAGTCTTTAGTGGCCTTTAGTGACGAATCCTGATTTTGTTTGTGGGCTCATGATGGGCAATGGATAGTGACATGTTCCCATAAGGAACGAAGGAATATACAACTTGTAACGGTTCCATGTTTATTTCACGTTAAAATGTTTAATAAATATCAAATTATAAAATGTACAAATTTGTATTTTTGATCTTTTCAATTACATTAAAAAATAGCTGATTTTTAATTAGTAATTAAGGTTTAATGGAATTTCAGGTGACAATTGCAACAGTGGCCGATTTAGAATTTGGTTAATGTAGGGTTGTAGTAGCAAAACATCGATTTATTTTTTTCTAGAGTGTAGCTAAATTGTACACCTCTGGAACAAAATCTTCGCTAACATTGGGTCTCAAAATTTGGATTTTAGTATTAAATCTAAATTTTTATTTGTGGTGAAATAAAACAACCATGTATTGCATGTTTTCTAATAAGCACAAACTTTTGATTTCAGCTGAAAATGGTAGATTTATCAGTAAGCCTGGCCAAGGTCATTAATTCTACAGAGACGTACTGGGTATGCATCATATCATAATACTTGAATAAATACAATAATAAAAACAACAATATTTTATATATTGTGATGTATGTTTTTGTACTATTTCGTTCGCTTTAAATTCTTTTTTTATGTATTTCCTTATATTTTGTAAGATTAATGCTGCACATTATTATTAAACTGTTAAATGACGTTCACACATGTACATTGTATATCTAAGTGATAACTAATAATAAATAAATAAATAAATAAAATAAATGGAAATAAATTTCATTTATACTGGTACACTTTATAAAAATATGTACAAAACTCACCTTCTTAAGCAGATTTATGAAGTAGCTTGGTTGTCGTTATCACAAACTGGAGCACTTCTATAATAAATGTGTAGTATCAGATATGTTTCTACAGTTGTCTCAGTAAGCGATGTTCGCTGTAGTAAAAAATATGTTTGTATTTTGAAAAAGACAGTTCGACATCTACGGAAGTAATACAGGCATAAGTAAAACACTCTGTGAACTCACTTAACGCAGCTGTAGATGCACCATCACAAATTTGTCTTAATTTGCTAAAATCAGGATCTTTCCGTAATACACTCTCGAATATTTCAATAACGGGATTATTTTTTGCGTCATTTATAGTCTGTAGCTGTGTATTTACGTCATCCACTATTTGCAGCGATTCCACTAACGACAACGAAGTATTTTGCAATTTTTCTATTGCGTCGTGTAGTCCTCTATAATTGTTATAAATAGTTTTTAAATCTGTTTCAAGGAAAACATCTTGAAAGCTTGTCGGGCTTTTCTTAATAGCTGCAGCCTCGTTAGGGTTGAACTGTAGTATCACAGCTTTTATTTGTTGAAAATATTCAGCATAATAAAAAGCTGCCTTCAACCACATTCCCCAACCTGTAAGAATCGGCTCTGGTGGTTCCAGAATACCAGAACACAGTGTGTGAAATGCTCGAAGCCGTTTAGGAGATTTGAGAAATACTTTTTTTTGTATTTGCTATTAATGCATCTACCTCTGGAAAACATTTTCGAATCGTTTCTGCTACAAGATAGAACGCATGCACTTTACACGTAACATGTAAAAACCTACAATCGTCTCTTTGAAGAAAACGGCCCACCAAACGCATTGTCGTAGCACCATTGGTCACAAACATCAACACTTGACTTGTTGACAGTTCAAATTTTTCGAAAGTTTCCAACACCATCCGCGTAATTGTTTCACCAGTACACGCAGTTAGTTTTTTGCTAGTTAGTAATAGTGGAAATGTTGGTTTAACAGGGTCGAGTACACGTACTATGACATTTAAAATAGAATTTTTTTTACAATCTGTCGTCTCGTCAACACATAACCACAGCCGTGTATTTTTTAATGCACATTTAATCCTATTTACAATGTCTTCACGAACACTTATATCTATGTTATCTACGTAACGATGAACGACTTGGTAAATTCACCTGGGGATTGTATTTATTCCAGAACTCCCGAAATGCTGGTTTATCCAATATGCGCAGGGGAACATCACAGGCAATCAGCATTAACAGTAAATCAAACATAAACTGAGGTTCCAAAGAAGACACGCCATTTTTTTTATGTTTATGCCGGTATTGCGCCGACCCTGAATCTACCATCGCTTGGCCAGGCTTATTTATCAGTAATAAAAATCCTTGTAACAAAGAAAAAATTTAATTAATATTTTCGGAAATTTATTTGCAATAGAACTTGTTCCGATGCAGCAAGACTAAAAAACCATTTTTTATCATTTTTGTGATTAATGTAAAAATCTAATTGGTTAATATTTATTTTGGTAAAATTTTTATTATTACCCACAAAAAATAAGAAAAGAAAAGAAGAAGATAATATTAGATAGGTATTAATTCATTATTTCAGTGTGGTAACAGACGTTATATAGACTTAATCTGTGCTTATTTAAAAAAAACTTAAATTTCAAATTAATTACAAAATCAACAAAGGCTTTCATGGTTTTGAAAAATAAATATTTGTAACGGGAAAGTTGTACTTTTTTCTTATGCCTCATCTTATGTACTTAGTCTTGAATTTAAAATATAAGATAGTGGTATATGATGTGCTAACTAGTGGAATACCAGTCATTATTAGCCAGTGCGTAGCTGGTAAACATTTACTGGGATGTAACAAGAAAAGCAAGCACTGAGATCGGATTTCACAATGAATGTTTGAAAACAAAATTTCAAAAATTACGTTTCTTCTCATAAATCCAAACTAAAAACCGAAAACAAGAAAATGCTATAATTTGTCTAATAAACGGCTGTTAAACACGATAACTCAAACGTGCTAACATTCTTCGATTCAAACTTATTTTTATTTTTGTTTATTTGTTTTTATTGAGCTAATAGTGGACTGTATATTTCTTTTCTATAATTTTATTTTTGATAGTGACATCTTCTGTAACTGGAACCATTTTTGTTTTCTGCTTACAGCTAAATTAAGTAAAATTCATATTTTACTGAACATTTAGTTTATTAAAGAAATAGGTCTGAACTGTACAAGGGTTCGTGATATATTGTTTATCTTTTTATGAGAGTTGTTTTAACTTACATGCTAAAATTCTCCTAACATTCATTTCCAGTCTTATCGTTAATTTATTATCTTCAACATGTGCTGTGCCTATGACAGACATATAAAGGTTGAAATATACATTTATACTAACAAGGGCCACTAAGTGGACAACTAAAATGCATAAATTTAAAGTAGAGCTAAACCAGAACATTGTGGATGACATTTTCTTGTAAACCACTTATATATTCATAAAGTATGTGAATATATTGAAAGCCATTATTTTGACTTATTTTAACTTATCTTACCAGCATCACACGATATGAATATTTAATTTGCGCTAATTCGCTGTCCTCAAATTATCGCGTAATACTGGTTCACATAATTATTATTTTCGTGTTGGAAACGTTGTCTCCAACAACGGTAATTACATATAACTCGAGTAATTAATTATTTCAAAATACGTATCGCTGTTACCAAATAAAATAAAAACCGAAGTGTTTCCAGTTTACGCCACTGTTTACTGAATAATGTCAATTCCTTCTTGCTGATTTATTTACGCAGCAAATATAAAAAATAACATGTATTTATTTGTAGAGAGTAAAAACAGCTTGTAATGTTTAAGTACTTAATGAACAATAATTGTTGTGGGCTTATCTCAATTTTAGATCACCCGAAATATTTACGCCCCCCTTACTGAACTACAGTTATTAATGTTATTATATCCACGTTTTTTTTAGATATCACGTTTTTAAGCTTTATATTTTCAATATCCTTTCTATTAGTAAGGTTTATAAGTCGAGAAAGCAAATTGATTTGTATTAAACGCCCCAGGAGTGTTGTTTGGGGTTGATCTTTATAGTTGGGGATATATTACAGAGATAATTTGATGTTTGCACAATTTGACGAATTAAAGGAGTGCAAGACATTGTTTCTACTTTTTGTCGGATCACGTCATCCATTTGAAGGAGTGATCGTGTAATCTTTAAGGGGAGAACAGACGTCGCGATAACGATAGTGTTGTCGATCGTAAACAAGTAAATCCGCACATATATGATTGCGATCGCCACCGCTATCACTATCGCAATTGTGGTCTAGATCGCGCATATTGTGTTCTTCGATTTATAAGAACAGTGTAATAATAAAATACAATGAAGAAAGTATTGTTGCTTTTTATAATTCTGCTCTTTATACCCACCTCTCTACTCGTCGATTATTTGCAATCTTTGTAGTAAAACAAGTTTGAAAGTTTTTTATAATTAGAGCCCGTAACTTGGATGACAATGACGTAAAAGTCAGAAGTAGCATGAGAGAATAGTACGAAATTCCAAAAATCCTTACCTTCTTTTTGTGGTTTATTGCCGATTCAACTGGAGGAAATCATACATAGCGATGGGTACATTGCTGTCGATATTACTACAGTTGCCTCATTCGGACAGGGCTAGATTTACTGAGGGATGTGCCACTATCACTGACACTAAATTTTCGACCGTCTCTGAGTAAGACTGAATATAATGTGTAGGCACTGCGGTCACTAACATTAAATTGAATTGTTACATTACTGATCAAATTCACAAATATAACAATAGGTGATTAAATATTGTTCCAAATGTTCAGCACGATAAGAACGGAGTCTCTCTGAAAATAACCATTTCAAGTGCCAAAATAACCTTTCTACAGCAACAGAAGTTAGAGACGCGTACTTAAAATTGCAATAATATTTTTATAACGCCAAATTAATGCCTGGTACATCAAAGTCTACTTGTTTGTTAAAAAGGTCAACGATAAATTTTACGAGGCAAAATTCGGTATTGTTGTCCAGAACACTATTAAATTTTTTTTATAGTCTTCGCAGCACTCCCAGATAATTAAAAATATACTGCTAGACATCAATATTAGCGGGGTCATTATCAGAAAATCCGATCTTTGGTGTAGTCTCCAGAGCTCGTATGACTAGAGGAAGATGTGAATAATATGCATATATCTGCCCCAAAATAGTTGAATCTACTAATACCGCCTGAGCAGTTGAAATCGCATATGATTGGCTGGCATCCAAATGCTCGATACTCTTTTCACGCCTTGAAAGTTGCAATAATAATAAGATGCCAACGTGTTATTACCAGGGGTAGGATTTACCAATCGGATATGACGTAAAACCAGGGTTGGCTCTAGATGGTTATGTTTCAGATTTGCATGCATAGATGAAACGAATTCCGTATTATCCAAAGTTGATAAAGTCAATTTATTATAAACACTCACTCAAAGAGAAATGGAGGTACTTAACAGTAAACTACACACACAAGTATTTTTCACTGTCGCTTACAAAAATAAAAGTATATTATTAATATCTGTTCTAAGTGTTTTGTAGTTAAACTTCGGCTCCTTTCGTTGATAATCCATTTATATTGCAAGAAGTACCGCTCGACGTCAACAGATGTATCTGGAGCATACTTAAAATATGTAAACTTTCGCAAAGTCACCACATTCACGCCAGGTGTAGCCAAGTCTACTTCTTTGCCGTTTAAAAGGTCTATTACATCTGTCATTGTAATACATACACATTTTTCAAAAATTATCTAAAAGTAGATTGTGTAGCTTCGACGACGCTATTGTAAATTCCACTAAATCTAAGTCAAAATTACGTTGTATGTCACTGTAAGTAGAGCCACCTACGCTCCGTTTATGGTTTTCTGAGGAAATATGTCTATTAATATTTGTGTTGCATAACCACAAAATTGCTTTGTTACATCTAGTGCAATACAATTGTCTACCATCAAACTGTAAATCACCAATATCGTGAATCCAAGAATTTACTGTAGCTTTCGTCGTTTGGCACATTGTGACATTTTAACTGCGCATTTTTAGTACCTTTCTCGGATTGAATCCACGTTATGCAATATACTGTTTGTTCATATTACATGTTTTCTCCCCTCCACACTAGGGCCGCCCGTTGACCTTCAGTAATGTAAATTACCAACATACTATAATTTAAGAGAATCTATTTCGTATTACATTTTAATTTAATATATTCCCTAACAAAACTAAGTTACCATGAATTTTGTAAACTTAAATAAAATGCAGTTAATATGTTTTTATTGTTTAGGAATGTTTCAGTAGGTGTTTGCAATATATTATATTATATCTGTAAAAGCTATCCCTGGGAACCGATCGATAAATCCCACGTATTGTTATTACAAGTTCTGAACGTAAACGTGTATCGGGAAGTGTTTTTCTAAACATGTGATGTGCACTCGTGTGCTTTGAGAAGTACTTTTTTACTCTAGACATGAGTCTATCCACATTTGGATAACAGGTCCTGACACACTCGGCGACTATATGCATTCCATGTGTAAGACAAGTTAGGTGTAGTACATTATCAAAATGCGCACTTTTGATACATGCTGCGGCGTTTGTAATGAATAACAAAAAGTACTTCATTATTTCCTTCGCAGTTTTCACGCCAAACCTTCTCTTAAACTGTTTTTTACTAGTTTGGCCACACTCTCCTCAATTGTCCTGTCTAGCATCTTTGATACTAGCAAATGGGTTCGGTTAGCAGACGTATCGTCTAACACATAGCGCATAAATAATATTACATAACATCTGCAGGGTCAGAAAGGGACTCTTTTTTATATTTTGAGAAATGTAAACATCTCAATAAACTTTCGCATGGATTTTTACTATGATTTAAAAAATAAAGCTTTCGTATTAAACGATGTTTGTGCTTGTGTAGTAATGATAGCTATTGGCCGATGTTTTTAACTGTAACTTTACAAAATTATAAAAGAAATGCTTTTTATGATTTACAACTGATAATAAAATAGTTTACTAATAATAACGATGATATGGAAAATTCACTGTATAACACTTCACTAGTATCGTGTAATTCAGAATCCCTCTCTGGAAATGTCACCTGAAATACGGGTTCTATTTATAATCACAAAATGTTAAATAATGAGAGAAAAATTATAAATACACTATAAAAGAAGTGCATCCTTTCATTCTGTATATTTGAACTACGCTCATATTATTCAGGTACCCTAACGAGTTAAGTCATGATTTTCTCAAATATAAAATCTATAAAAAATGGTATGTAATATTTTTTTGTCTGCTGGTTTTAAAAAAAAAAGTACAGTTTTCATAAAAACCTAAAAAACGGCAAAACGATAGCTCTCACCCCCTATACCAGACAATGGAAATGAGGGTAGAGGTGAAGACATTTTATGATTTGAAGAAGTGTTCTATCTGAGCACAACATGATGAAAAACCTTCGTTTGGAATTTTTCCAGGGTGAATCCCTAATATAAATTTCAAGCTCAATCAGTAGCCTAAGGGCAAAATTTAGCAAATTTTGTATTTTTCGTATTTAAAGAAAGGAGTTCTAACACAGAATTCAAAAAAACGGGAAACACTTTTCAAGTTTCTCTTTAAATAAATAGTTGCAGAAGAATACACTACGGAATAAGAAGACTATATAAAGAAAAAAATGGTACTTTAATGAAATCATTAACCTATTCCAATTTGCGATGTTTACATTTTTGTCACATTTATTTATGTCAAATTAATACATGAGGGTACAGTGTTTCAATTAAAACAACAAGGATGACTTTTAACATAATTTCTCTCTTGTATTGTCCTTAAGAAACATTTAATGCGGAATTTAAGAATGGCAATTATAACGTATGTAACAAAAATGTTGGCAAATTTTTCAAACGTTAATAATAAAAGACGTATTATATGTTCTAAAAATTATATTTATTAAGGGAAGTTAGAACATATAATAGCAATAACATAAAAAATTAAACCACAGATATGGGCCAGTGTGTTTCGGTGGCTCACAATTTTCGGCGACTTGATAAAATAATTTTAAATGAATGTCACAAAGCGGAGAATTTTTACCAAAACTTTTGTTACATTCGTTATTATTAATTTTAACTAAATACATAATGACTATTAGAGTTTTTCTTAATAAAAAAGATAAAAATTTTATTGTGTTTAATTTACATTTCCTTTTAGCAAACAAATATACTCATAAAGTGTCATTTCTTAATTAAATAATATATATTGCATATATGTAAATAATAACTCATTAAATCAGAATTCTACAAATACTTGTTTAAAGATAAAAAATATATGTATTTATTATTATTACATTCACGACTTTTTATCAAAATTTATAGACGACAAATGCCATAATATTTATACTCTCTCGGTAGAAACTGCATGCGGCATTCGACATTACTACCATGTTTCTCTAAATACATTGATTTTCTTCCTTTAGCAGTTCTATAACTGCCACAATTGTACCTGCTAACTCTTCTGACTAACTATTTTGAAAAAGGCTAATATCTCGAAAATGAATAACTTTAGGAATAACAAATGAAAAATTTTCATCCTCTCCTTAAAACGTAAGCTCTATCCAAAAATCAAGAAATCTACTTGAAAGTTTTAACAAATAGGTACTAAATTTTAAGATATGTCAATGTGATATTACACACTCTGTATCATGTAGGCAATATCTATTATACGTATTTCATAATCCCTAGTGAACCTGAAAATGTCAAAAAATCTTTCCATGTTTCATTCAGAGAAGTAGGATCAATATTTGGCAGGTAGATCTTCTACCTGCCAAAACTTTTGAAAAAATGCAAATATTTTAAAAACAGCTTTAAATCCAAACAGCTTTATGTCCAAAGTATTGTAGCAAGTTCAAAAATCTTCTATTTAAAATAATAAAGTGATATGTAATATGGGACAATCTGTCAAAGTAATTTTAAAGTGTAAAATAATTTAATTTGAATATTTTTTGTGTCGTTTTCAGATATCAACCAAATAGCTGTGTCGCACCCTGTATGTACCTAATTCCTATTTATACTTTATAGTTATTAATTGCACAAAAAAAATTAACGGGGTTATTGCTTACAACTTTTCATAAATTTTCATAAAAACGTACCTATGTTATAGTAAGAATTCTAAAATTTTACAATTAGATATACTATGTAACACAAAAGAAAATGTACATTGCCTAGATTTAATTACAAAATAAATATAAATCATTTTCATGAGTAGCTATTTTTAGTAAGATGTTAAATCAGAAAAAAAATCTTCATCGTGGCATAAATGAGCCATTCGTGAATACTTACAAAAGAATGGTTATCTCCAGTTTAATTACCAAGCATATTTAATTTTTGCATGATATTTGACACTAAAAAGAGTCTACGTCAAAACTTGTATTTATTTTATTATTTAATTCTTTTAATTACATTTTTTATTATGGAATATTTTATTACTTTAAGAACCCATTCTTCTAACTGGTTATTTTCCATAATAATAATAATAATAATAATAATATACATTTATTCAAACTGCCACATATTACAAGTATAGATATAATAACTTGTGGGTTGAAGCATGTCAGAAACAAAACAATCTTGCACAACTTAAATATGAAACAAAACTTATATTTTAGATACAATTTAATTTCTTACTAGTGAGATCTAAAAGAAATAAATTCATTAACACTATAAGACTCAATATTTACTAACAGATTGAACATTTCTCTTTTAAAATGTTTTATATTTTCAATATGTTTTATTTTATTGCGTAGAAGATTGAGAAGTCTCATTGCAAGGACCCTTTTCATACATACTTAACCTATGTATTGGATAATTATAATTATTGCAATGTCTTTTACTATATTTATGATCTCTTTGGTGGTCTCTATATCTTCCTTTGTATTTAATATTAAACATTAGATATTCAAAAATGTATATTGCCGGAATTGTAAAAAAATCTATTTCTTTTAAATTTTCCTCAACGTGTTTCTCCTAATGGAATTTCATATATAATACGTAAAGCTTGTTTCTGTTTTATAAACAATGTGTGTGTGTATATATATATATATATATATATATATATATATATATATATATATATATATATATATATATATATATATATATATATATACATACATATATTAAATAATAAGGGATCCAATATACTACCCTGTGGAATACCGATTTTTTGTTTCGGACTTTATCAAACATACGTATTTTTACAAATTGTTGACGATTTTCTAAATATGACTATATCCACTAGAGAGCAGTTGTATTTACTCCATAAGTTATGTACGCAACTCATTCTCCTTATCTGAAATATAATATATCATTTTCTTGTTAGTTGTATTATGTATCTATCATTCTTTGCTTTATTGTTCAGATGCGTTTACGCATTCGAGCTAGTTACTTCTTTCAATATAAATTGTAAAAAGTGAAATAAACTCCGTTCGTTTCAAAATCTTTTTAAAAATTCTTTCCTGTTCTCCACGAACATTATTGGCGCAGTCGGTAGGATTTGAAAAAGAAATCCATCATCGTGGAATTCGTCAGTTTTAACCATTTGTTTGTGAAAAGTATAAAGTGGACCGAAGTTTTCCAAGCCCAGCCTACAGCCAGCCGTAGACTATATCCAGGAGGATACCTTTGACACAACCATTGTGGTAAGTCGAGTATTCCTTTCTGTTTCCTTTCCATAAATTTTGGAAAATTGACTAGCAAAGTCGCTTAGATTTAGTTTCTGATTATAGCAATGACAAAATACCGATTTCTTTTATCATAATCAAAATTTGGTAGGCTCACTATCGCAGTCGAGTAAGTTTAATTATTTCGTAAATTTAAAGCAGTAAATATTTTATTGTAATCTAACCTTTGGTTATTTTATAATCTGTGAATGTAATATTCTCATACAACATAATATTATATACATTTTATCTCCGTAATTAAACAGCTGAATTATTTATTAAATTGCATTACTTGTGTCAATGTCGTTAAATCTTATCTTTTAAAAAAGTATTATAATTTTCTAAGAAGTAAAAGAAAATAACTTGAGATCTGGTGCACATTTATATCACAGTTTATTTATTCGCAATTTTGTTGTTTCATTCGAACTTAAAAATATTTTAGCTTTTCATGCTACTAATATTTAATTAATAGAATTTCTTTTTTTACAAAATTTTATATTTTTCTATTATTTTATTATTTTTATGTGCGAAAATTCCGTTGAGAGTTTAGTAGATTCCTTAAGTACACTCGCTATAACAAATATGCCAACCGAAATAAATTATACCCTATTCAAAATTTATTCGACCACTATACCAAATTACGATGAGTCCGAGGTAACTCTTGAAATTTTTATTAATGCTGTTGATAAATTTAATAATATGTACCACGGCAATGATGACACATTAAATCGATGTGTAGATAGCATAATTATATGAAAATTAACTGGTAGAGCCCAAAAGTTAATTGGTGCTCGCCAAGAATTACATTCTTGGAATTTAATAAAACAAGAATTTCGAAACACATTTGGTGATTGACAAAGCGTTGATAATTTGGAACAATGTCCTTTTACCCTCACGCCAAATAAAAATGAACATCAACTTGACTTTGCTAAGCGTATACAACTAGTAGTAAATTAGCTTTCAAAATTAATTCTCTCTCTTCTTCTGAAATGAACGTCACGGAAAAATTAATACATCTCAGACAATATGAATCGCAATCTCTAAAATTATTTTTAAGAAACTTAAATATACGCTTACGGGACAAAATAGGTGTACAAAAACCAGGACACACTTAAAACCGCAATGAGTTTGTTTTTAGAGGACGAAAATTTTAATCAATCACAAAATTTAGTATTTCAAAATAAAGCAAGTACCACTCAAGAAGTTTCTTCTAAACAAATGCACTACACACAATTGACGAAACAAATACCATCCCAGCGCAACGATACCTATTCTAATTTTAGAAATATAGTAACTAATTTTCAGAATTATTCACAATTTCCGCAAATGCAAAGATTCTCAAACGCCCCAATTCACTCAAGCACCCCAGTTTGCTTAAGCACCCCAGTTTCTTAGACCGGCAATAAACATTAAGCCAAGACAAATTCAACATAAATTTTCAACTAATAAACAGGTGTTTGGACCACCTCAAAATGTTTTTAAAACTTCTAATAAACCTAGTCAAAAGAATGGGTCCACCATGTCAATAGTTTCTCGAATCCCCACAATTCAGAGATCAATTTTTCAAAGACACATGTCCAAACCGATATTTACAAACCAAGAATTATATGCTCATGACGAGGAAAATGACAAAACACGCGATGTTACACCCCAACTTCATTTGAATGAGTATGAAAATTATTTAACATTACCTGACCAATCGCATGAATATTTTGAAGTAAACAATGAACTTGAAAATTAAAATTTTTACGTGTCGCCTCCAACAGACGAGACGACATAATCGAATTACATTCGGCCTCTGTTAACGCGCTTCCGTATATACAAATTTCGAATCCCCCTGTAAAACTTTGAATGGACACCGGATGTCATACTTCAATGCTGAGACCTTCAATCGTAGAAAAATGTTACCCAAATTATATATTGCGAGACCCTTCTCAACTAAAGACTTCTTCCGGCGAAAATAAAATTCAATTTAAAACAATTCTCCCTGCCTTTGAAGAATTTCAAAGTAATTACGAAATAGAATTCATCTTGTTCCAATTTCATGAATTGTTTGATGGAATTCTAGGACTAAAAAATCTCGATATAACTATTGATTTTACTAACCAAATTCTATATAACAATTGCGTACAGATTCCTTTCTATTATAGACAGCTACACGAAACATCGTTTATGTCTGTAATTTCACCTCATGAATACCTAGTACGAAACTATCCCGTAAATATTCAAAATGGCGAAATTATAATCCCCAGAGGTTACATAGACAATTTGTTTATTCCTGAGACTCTGACATATATGCCTCAAACAGTCGTGCATGTTTTGAAATTTACAATAATATGGACAAAACGATTTGTGTAACTATCAATGAACCTTTTCTAGGACGTTCTATAAACACTGAATATTTTGAACTATTTACCATTGAAAGCGCATTACCGAACGACTTAACTTCTATATCAAATAGTACATATTTTTCTAGTGAATTAAATAATAAAATTCGTACCGACCACATGAACTCGGAAGAAAAGCAAGCTATTCTAAAACTTTGTGATGATTTCTCGGATATTTTTCATAACGAAAATTCGCAACTCACTTTCACTAACCAAATAAAACATGTAGTGAAAACAACGGACGAAATACTCATTCATACCAAGTCATACCGCTTCCCTCATTGTCACAAGGAAGAAGTCAAACGTCAGATCAACAAGATGCTGGATGAAGGTATTATTAGGCCATCATCATCACATTGGTCCAGTCGAATATGGATCGTCCCGAAAAAGGCCGACGCCTCAGGAAAAAAGAAATGGCGAATAGTCATCGACTACAGAAAACTCAATGAGAAGACTGTAGACGACCGTTACGCGATACCCAACATCGATGACATTCTCGACAAATTAGGAAAGTGCAATTATTCCACCACCTTGGACCTCGCATCAGGTATCCATCAAATTTAAAATTTCCCGCCACCTGCAACCGCCAGAGAAATAAAATCGTTTCTTGGCCTACTCGGCTATTATTGCAGGTTCATAAATGATTTTGCCAAACTAACAAAACCATTCACAAAATGTTTAAAAAATGGAGAAAAAATTATTCACACTCCCGAATTTTCGAAAAATGTAAACAAATTTTGACAAACGAACCGATCCTTCAGTACCTGGATTTCACAAAGCCTTTTATGATAACAACCGATGCCTCGAACATAGCAGTAGGCGCAGTATTATCGCAGGGCGTAATAGGTAAAGATAAGCCAATTGCGTACGCGTCACGAACTTTAATCCCGGCCGAACAAAATTATTCTGTTATAGAGAAAGTATTGTTATCCATAGTAAATTTTACGAGGTATTTTCGCCCGGTAGAAAGTTCACCATTGTTACCGATTACAAGCCCCTAAAATGGCTATTTAATCTTAAGTAGTCAAACCCACGTTTGGTGCATTGGCACGTTAAACTAGAAGAATGCAATTATAATATCATACAGAAAAGGTAAAGGAAACAAAGTAGCCGACGTCATATCGAGAATTGAAATTCACCCAATAGAAACCAAATCTATGATTGTTAACGCGGACCCACTTGAAGATCTCAGACTACAAGAAGATTTTCCTGAAATATTCGCCGGAATGAGAAATATACAGGAACTACCCGAAATAAGCCCCGAAGACTTACAAGATCTAGAAGATATGTTACCAAAGGAAGCAGTCCCGAGTACTCCATTATATAACCAAAATAAAGTAAATACAATTTCAGACATAATTATACCTGGCCCACAACCGGAAATACATGACAATAACGAAACACAACATTCTTCTCAGGAAGATCCAATTTTGGAAATTCCCATCTCTGAACATCCGTTAAATAAATTCAAACATCAAGTAGTTCTTTTTATTAGTAATGACACTCTAACACCGCGAGTAAATATCTAGAATTTTCGATAAAACCCGTCTAAAAATGACTGTCCCAATGCGAAATCTAGAATCACAACTCTCAATAGTTTTAAAAGAATATTTAAAAACTGTTTACGGAATAATATTCCAGCAAGATGTGACAACTACTTTAATCTCGACAATTCAGAAACATTTTCAACATTCGGCATTTAAATTAGTTCAAAGTAACCTTCTTTTAAAAGACATAGAAAATAATAATGAACAACTTGACAAAATAAAATACCATCACGAAACAAAAACCACACACAGAGGTATAAATAAAATGAAACAATCTTTGTCTAAAACTTACTATCGGCCAAATATGATTCAAAATGTAACAAATCCCGTAAACATCTGTATTCTTTTTTCAAAAATCCAAATATGAACGTCACCCTAATATAATAAAATTTAAACCTACTCCTATAATAGGTGAATACCCCTTCAAACACATTTATGTTGATACATTCTCAGTAGACAGAACCAAATTTTTCACATTCATAGACAGCGCTCTCGTTTCGCCCAAGCGTACCCTGTACATCTATTGGCAATGCCTCAACATTTCGATTTAAAACTGAAGAAATTCAACCACAATTTTGAAAACAGGTAGGGGTAGGTCAACTCATTAGATTCCTCGCTCACTGTATATCACCCCACTAGATTTTTCTTTGTGCTCACATCTTAAATAGCTAGTTTCCTGGAAACGAACTACCTGTGATGGACCATATAGTGCGGAGTACAAGACTTCAACAAATCAAGTAATCCAAATTGGCTTGATTCTTGTTTTCTCTCGTGCCTTTTTAAAAATGACGAAAATCCATCGCGGATATGTATTTTTCAACTAAAATACACATTTCTGATATCTCAAATCGCTTGAAAAATTTTACATGAACTATTGGTTTGGTAGAGGCTACTGAATTATAAATTTATGAGTTATTTGCTATTTTTTCTCATAAATTATAGCAATTATTTGAACTGTTTGTAAGAAGCTTCCACCATGAAATAGTAGAATGTGAATGACGTTAATAAAACAATAAAACCTACCGTATTTAAAAAAGTTAAGTTGTCTTTGTTTCCCTGCTTTAGTGTTCTACAGTTTGACGATCTGGCTTGTTCTTCAATCTTCTATTCAGTTTAATTTCTTTGTTCATTAGCCTTCCCGGTGATCAATTTTGGTTCTCAACGAGTATAAAAACAAAATGTAAACTTTAAAATATTACCGATATTATTTTATTAAATCTTTTATTAACACCAATTGTGCTCTCTATTTTATTTTCCAAGAGTATTCTTTAAAGGTATGTTATATATAATTAATTTGTATTTAATTCTTTAAAACAATCACAGAACCTCAATTAGATTGATTCATTCAAGGCTTCAATAAGCCGTTTGAGAATCTTTTCCACCGATGAGAATTTACGCGTGTCGAAATTTTAAAATATTTCACTTTCACTTAACTCTATTGAATCGGAGGCGGAGGCATACTAAACTATGTTATTAGAATTATATGTTACTTTCAGTCACTGATTAGCATATTCATGTTAAAAAATATTTCTAATTATGGAAAATTTGTCTAATTTGATTACATTGTTAGCATCAATTAGGTAATTTACAAGAATTTGAATTAGATGTGTAGAAATACATAGAAAAAAGGACTGTTTGGAAATCCTGAAAAAAATTGTGTTTTGTTTTTTAGTAACTATGAATAATGGTAATTTCCTATAAAATTTTACTTGGATGTTCTAATTCAGCGAATGTAGGAAAATAAAACCCACTGATATTGTTTTATTCGAGACGTTTCGGAATAACTTATTTCCTTCTTCAAGCGAAGAAACTGGGTTCAAATATGTTATTCAACCTGTTCACTATATATTTACAACACATTGTCACTTCTGATGATACTAAATAAATCACTCTTTCCCCTTTCTTTTATGTTATTGTCATTATTATTATTTCTTATTATACATACTAACAAAAATATGCAATAAACATGTAGAAGGAAATAAATTATCACGAAACGCCGGGAGTGAAACAATACAATTTGGTTTTATGTTTCTGTATTTGAATATAAACTAAAAAAGAAATTTTTAAGTTAAGCCATTTAATGATTTTATTTGCATAACACCTGTCAATTTTGTTGACATAACGATTTTTTTCTCGTTTCGGTGATTTTCGAATTTAAACATAATTTGATAACTATTAACACATTTACTTATTTCACATAAAATAATCAATTATACCCATAGTTACCTTTTTTGTTCAATACATATATTATACGTTCGAACCGAATCATAATTTTATGGAAATGCAGAAGAAAAAGATTTATCTCTTTTGAAAATAATCACTTCTTTTGTTTAAATCATAAATTTCTCAAATATATCGTATACATATAGAGACTGTCCTGGAAAAGGTGGACAGTCTCTCAAGGGCGCATAGATCACGTGACAATAACCCTACATGTTCATATATCATTTCGATTCGATCTTAAATTTAAGAGGTGTAAATCATATTCTTTTGAATAAAATAACTTTATTTATCATTGAATTGTGACAATTTTGGGTGTTTATACATTGTGAAGGACAATAGAACTGTGTGGAACAAGTTTAGAAGTTTTGAAAATACACTTTAAAACAAAATGTACTTCCTTATATTAGGTATAAGAAAGTAAAAATTTAACCACCAAAAAAGTTTAGAAGTTACAAAGGTTAGGAGCATATTGCCCTCGGCTCCCCTAACGTGATATTGAAAACTGCTCCACACTGTTCTAACGGCCTTCACAATGTATGGACATTGCCCAAGAATTTTTACAATTTAATGATAAAGATTATATTTAAAAAAATACGATTTACGCATCTAACTTTAAGGATAATATTTCAGCAGGGATTCGTCGTAGGATTATTTTCACGTGAACTATATGCCCTCAAAAGATTGACCATCTTTTCAAGAATACCCAGAATAAATATTATTTTGTTTTCATTTTTTGTTTAATTTCTTCACCTATATAATTTAATTTATTCAGCTATATATTTTTTTGTTTAATTTATTCAAGGGTTATATCCCGAGTGCATCAAGTTTAATCGGTTAAACTGTGTACATCACATAATTTTAAAAATTTTACTTAGCAAATGGCTTAAGTGTATAATAATTTGATAAAATTTATCTAAAATTATTATACAAGAAAGCATTTGCACAATAGCAAAATTTTAAAAAGAGTGTGACATACACAGTTTAAGTGATTAAAATTGATGCACAAGGGATATATGTAAAGATTATTTCCAGAATTGAAATCGTTATGGATAATAAAATGCACACTTTTTTATTTTATTAATTTTTATTTATTTCATAACAATTGTAAAGCACAAATTATATTGACAATTAGTTTTTTAAGACAATTGCAATTAATTATTTTTCGTTGCGTTAGTACAATTGATAAGAAAATTACATTTTTGATATACAATTTGAGCTTGTTTTTCTTCATTAATGTTTTGAATAGTAGTATGTTCTGATGTTGCCTTAGAAGTGCTTGGTTCATTTTGTATTTCATTTGGATTACATCTTAATTTATTTTTCACGTTTAAATGATGTAGGGCATCTATTTGCTAATACGGTTTTATGGAATTTGCACTACCATGACCGGTTATTTTGATAACTCTTGCTTCTCTGTTTCATTCTTTATTAAGTTACTGTGGCTCGATTGGAATGATGATTTATTTTTACAGTTGTTGTATCTAAACCGATTTTTGCGGTTGATTCCATTTGGACAGTTCAT
This sequence comes from Rhamnusium bicolor, assembly GCA_029963845.1. Classification (NCBI taxonomy): domain Eukaryota; kingdom Metazoa; phylum Arthropoda; class Insecta; order Coleoptera; family Cerambycidae; genus Rhamnusium; species Rhamnusium bicolor. Next base: position 1,705,840 of record JANEYF010002643.1, read on the forward strand.
TTCTTCCAATCGGTGAATTCTTTTACCAATAGGAATTTTCGTATTTATTACAGTACCTATTGCATGTAAGAAATAAAAGATGTTGTAGTATTGAATCCACGCTTGGATAATAGTTGTTTATATAGCGTTACAGGACATAGATAGGCATTAAATTCATTAGGCGTAACCATTTAATATCGGCGCATTTTTTGTCACCTCTTTGTGTGGTCTTACTGATCACAGGGTTACATTCGAATTGTCCTAAAATGGCAAAAACGACTTAAATAGTCGCAAATAAAAAGTGAGCCATTTTTTACCTGTTGTCTGTCCTTTGTTCTCAGTTTCTTCTTTAAAGTGATTTGTTACGCAATTTGCGGCTTCCCTTGCCTCTTCAAGCGAGCTCAACTGAGATAATATGAAAAAGTTTTCTTTGCAGTTCTTCAGGAGTGTTTTCATTCCAAAGCATTATCAGTTTTTATGATCTTCTGAACCTAATGCAACTGAGAAGGCTTTTCTTTTCGTGATATTTTTTCTGTAAATATCTTATTTTAGCATTACGAGCATTCCTAGCGTAGTTAAATTGAATATCCTTAAATGAATCGAAAATGACTTTGTATTTAAAAAATACATTTCCTGAAGCATTTTGAAATTATGTTCCACATAGTTTTTATCACATTTTCTTTATAATCTTTCTATCTCATATTGAAAGCCTAGTCTTTAAGTACCAACGCAATATAATCTATGGTTGTAGAGGCTTCAAATTTGTATCCTGTTTCATCACAAAAATCAGTAAATTGACCCCATACCGATGTGTGCGTTTTTGTTGTGTTAAAGGAACGCTTCTTAGGATTTCTTTGTCTACTTCGGAAAGTGAAACATTTCTGAAACGAGTACTTTCTTTATTTAAACAAATAAAATAACTACATACAGGTATAAAACTGCGTAACATTTACAGGTTCCGTACAGAGGGCCATGGTTGAGAATGTGCACCAACGAACATTTGTATGAGTAACAAAGTTTCTTCGTTTTCTGCTGAAAAATGTCTCCTTCGAAGGGTAAAGACTACCGAAATAATATTTTCAACCTTGAAACTTTACAAATCACTTACAGGATGTTCCTCATTAACACACCGATTACTAAAATTTTAATACCCGTATATTCTTTTAAAATGTCATTACACCGCTTAGAGCATATACGAAAGAACCATGAATATACAAGTTTTAGTAAATTTTCTGTAGATTTACATTATGCTGTTTGAAAAACAATTGAACATCGCATTAATTAGTTATTGACCACACTTATGTTTTTTAACACTATGTATATTTTTATATTTTCAAACTGTCCATTATTTTCTGATTTCGGAAATATATACTTATGATATATTATCTCTCGTAGTTTTGGAAATATTTAAAAAAAATATCTTCGATCCGCATTCATCTCGAATAAATGAAAGATAAAGAAGGAAAATTAACTCATCAAATTTATTATTTTGAAATATAAAATCAACATTAAAACAAACAAATAAATAACTATATAACTAATAAAAAGGAAGGAAATCATAAATATTACTCAAAATACCTTCCATTATTTTCAAAACCTAGCCGACATTTTTTTTTCCAAATTTTCTATACTATTTCTAATCAAGTGATTATTACTTAAATACTCTATTTCTCTTACTATTCTCTCCCGTATCTGTATCTGTATCTTCTAGATTTTCTTTATAAACCTTATTCTTCAGGTAGCCTACAAGAATGTGTCCAAGACAGTTAGATGTGGGCTATTTGCGGGCCATCTTATTGTCCCTTGCCTGCGTATCCACTCTTCATATCTATTATTTCTAACTATATCAATATTATGGGGTGGTGCTCCATCTTGCTGCCATATTATGGCATTGCCATATTCAGGAATTTGTTGCTGCAAGATATTTTCTATTTCGTTCAATAGAAACTGATAATACGTTTCATCATTTAGATTCCCTTCATAAAATATTGGCCTCAGGATGTTGTTTTCCAATATACCACACCAAAAATTCTTTTTTAAAATCCTATGGATCAGTCAACGCGAATACCTTAAATCTCTTTGGCGGTAGTTATGGAGGAGTTGGGATTTTCTTAAAAATAGAGAAGAATTTCCAAATCTCTTCACGGTTGGAACTCCTTCTTTTTAGGTTTTTGAGGGAACTGGTTTCTCTTAGTTTCTTGGCGATTCTTGAAAACATCATTCTTGAGGGAAATCTTCTATCAGAAAATTGTCGAGCATATTCTCGTCTTGCACGCAACAAATTTTTATTATTTTCAAAATACATTAACAATATGTCAACGTTCAACTTCAGAAAATAGCATTTTTTTGTATAAATGAACACTTGCAAATGAAACAATTACAAACACTATCATTTACAGAAATGCCATTTGAAACAGTTGAAAAACGCTCTTGCTGAGAAGCAGCTAACTTGAATTTGAAATATATATATACAGATATTTTTTAAATATTTCCAAAACTACAAGGGACAATATTATATCACAAGTACATATTTTCTAAATCAGAAAATAATGGATATTTTGAAAATATAAAAATATACATAGTGTTCTATTTAAAAAAAACGTGTGTGGTCAATAAATATTTACTGCGATGTTCAATTATTTTTACAATAGGATAATCTAAATCCACAGAAAATTTCTTAAAATTTTTCTATTTATAGTTTTTTCGTATATGCTATAATAAGAGCTAAAATAGGGATGCACTTCAACACCCGCTACATATTAGCTATTTTACTATTTGTCATTATAATATTTATTTGAGGGCATAATAACAACTTTTATAATCTTCTACCATTAACAACACATTTGACGTATATAATTTTCACTGTTTATGTGGGTGCTACTGAAATAACTTATCTCACTAAATTTCAGCAGTTATGCAAGAAAAATTAGAACATATTCTAAATCCTGTGCAATGTATGATATCTTTCCCGTGCAATCGGATTGTTACTTGTGCGCATATTACATGTGCATTAAAACAGTTACGTTGGTTTTACACTTTTAGACGTTTCATTTCATGACATTATAAACTCTTCTAATGACAACAAAGAATGTTCTAATCATCGAATGCTGGTTAATGTCATGATGTAATTGTTATAAATCACATGTATCGGCGCTTCCACCTTAGGATTGTTGAAATGTTTCTGAACCTTGGACATGGCTTTTTGGCTGACTCGGATTTAACTGTAGAATAAAAGTTTGAAAATAATAGCATATAATAATAATAGTCATGTTCTCCAATGTGTTTAGGTGTTGCGGTGGAAGTATGATGTTAGGACAAACGGAATGGAAACTTTTACAAGTTTAGGGGTTTTCACGAATATTTGTTTTGTATTTGCAATTAATCCAGCAATAAATTTCTTTGGTTACCAAATGAAGCGCATGAACAATGCCAGATTGTGTATTAAATTTGAGTATACATTTTTCAGCAGTTCTCCAGCTTTACCATATGATGATCTCCCAAGGGCCGAAGGCACCGCCATGGCACTCTACGCGGACGACACGGCCCTCACTGCCAGATCCTGGAGAGCGAGAACAGCCACCAGAAGACTCCAACAGTCAGCCTCTCTTCTGGAAGAAAGGTGCATCAAGTGGAAAGTCGCAGTCAACGAGGAGAAAAGCCAGACGATTCTCTTCAGGAAAGGACGCAAGGAAACCCCCACAGGACATGTTTCCATGTTTGGTGAAGACATCCAATGGCACGATTCCGTCAAATACCTTGGCGTAATCATGGACAAAGGCCTGACATGGAGACAGAACACCGAAGCCATCGTGGTAAAGGCCAAGCAGACGAGAGCTCTGATCTACCCAATGGTAGGGAACCAGAGGAGGCTCAGTCTGAGGAACAAGCTTCTGCTAGTCAAAGCCCTCATCAGACCACAGCTGACCTACGCCTACGTAGCATGGGGATACCAAGCGAAGATCTATCTGAAGAAGATCCAAGCCGTGAAGAACGTGGCCATCAGGACGGCGGTGAGCGCACCATGGTACGTTAGAAACGCTGACATCTTCAGGGACCTGGAGTACACACCAGTTACCGAAATCATCCGGGATAGAGCGAAGAAACTGTACACCTTGGCCGAGGAGCACAGGAACCCGCTGATCAGGGAGGCCACCTCCTATGATCCGGCCGACGCACCGAGGCAAAAGAGGCCGAAAGTACAGTTACTGGATAACGGATGAGTATAACTAATCCTTCCTTACAGATGGACCAAACCACGGAAAAGACACGACATAACCAACCACCTTCCCACAGACCTTGCGGGCGCCGGTCAGTAAGCCGACCAGTGTCCGTTGTCCCCCTGGCTCCGTGAAGGACGAAAGTGCTAAGAAAGCATTTAGGCCTTCACCTCCTAGAGCTACAGAGCTCATCCTCACCTTGTTCGATGATCCAGACGACAATGTATCAACTGACACTTTGTGTACTGGCAGACAATCCCAAGTCAAAAAATATCTGCACAGTCCCTGACAGACAGATGACAACCCCCGGGGGTGACAAGCTGGCGAAGAAAGAAGACGAAGACAGAAGAGCGCCAGAAGAGGCCCTAGCCAGCAGGGTTCATCAGCCAGGACCCAGGGAGGTTGGCCGAAATCTTCGGCTAACCCACCCTGCACGAGGCCGGTCCAGGTCTACAGCGATGACTAGGGTAAAAAGGCAATAGTCCTGCCTGGCCCTAGCACCCGAGACCGTCATCAAGCCAAAAGGATATTGGCGCGTTTACCATATATCATGCTGCGTCAGTAACTAATATCAGTACTTGTCAACTACTAACACCAATCATATCAAGCGCTTTTGTAAATAGTTCTTGTACAGTTACTGCATTAACGGCTTGTAATCTTTAACTAGCAATGAAAGATGGTGACGTGGGCCCAGCAGGACACAGATTTAAAGCTCGTACTAAAACCTTATTTATCGCATGATTTCCTTTTACATTCGTTGTCTCGTCTGCTGTTATCCACATTTTTTTATTTCATAATATACTTTTAATTTTGTGTGTTATACGGTGCTGTTTGTCTTGTTAGCAAATCTCAGTTTGGTACATAGATATGTGGCATATGGAAGTTCACTTTTTTTTATTTTGTAGATGTTTTGAATATTTTAAAATTAGGAAATATGTGTCGACACCAGTTTTATATTTATATTACATACAAGGAATCGGATCGGTGTACCATCACATTTTATGTCACGAAAAATAAATATAAACATAGATGCAAATAAATTAAAATACTGTGCAAATCAGTAATATTTATTACAAATATAAGAAAAATAAGTTACTTTTATAACATCTAGGAAATTATTGATAAACAGGAACAACATTTAAAATATGTCTACATTAACCACTTGACAACCCAATGAGAAATCCTCCGAAGAAACCAGAAAACAAATCGCTGTCATATTTAACTAAATCTGTAATTATTTTCCTCCAGCTTTGAAACATATCGTCTCCTACACCATTAGGAACTTTTTGGATGTTCTCGTCGACTTGCTTCCAATTTATTTTGATAAAACCATTAACGTGAGCCATTTGCAACAAAATAATTCCTCCACCAATTGTGAGAGTTATTAGTTTACCAACTCGTGTTACAAATAAACCTGTTAACCACCCAGTTGCAGTACTAACTATCATTTTCGTTGAAAGAGACTGTTTTTTTATTTTGCATAAAATGGCATTGAATTTGTTTTCACTCTTAAAATTATTCTTAAGGTTCTCGACTGTAGAACTCATGATATGTCAGTAAAGTGTTATTGACATGCCGCAAATTCTGACGTGAATGACATTGATATTACTTTGCAGTGTAGACATAAGTGGGTACTCTGGATTATGAAACTCTCATATTTTAGCCTATCGGAAAAAAACAATAAAAAGACGTAAATAGTACATGCGTAGCATCGATAGAGTCTTGTTTTAAATTGTTTTGGATATTTATAACGTAATTTAATATCTTTTAGATACACATAGATTAAAATAGGTCCGAAAAGGTATCTAAAAATAATTTTCCGGAACTCAGAATTAAATGCGACCTTATTTTAAGTGGATATGACGATATTTTCTCTTAATTGTGTAATTGTATTTATCACGGTAAAGTATTAAACTCAAATGTGGATTCATTTGTAAGTTTTCTTAGCCATTTCCATTTCACTATTTGGGTGTGTCAAGACTTATGCAACCAAATATTTTTTCACATTCGAATACAATTCTTATACAGGGTGTTTCAAAAAATCTTACGAACATTTCTAAGGCATATAGGACATAAAAATAAGAGGAGCTTACTTAATAAACATATTGTGTCCTAATATGAACAGTTTTCGACATACTGATTGTTAAAATTAAATTTTTTTAGCATATATTGAGCATCTACTATAGATAATCAAGTAGTTAGTAGCTTTAAAATTATATATTTTTTATTATTGTTTGCTAGTTACTGTATTGTAAAACTACATTAATGAAAATGCAAAAGAATCCAGTAATCGCTTTTTACACATCGAGTATGACTTGCCATCTTTAATCTTAAACACTCGAAAAATGTGTATTTTAGCGACTTTAAACAAGAGTACTTTTTTATGTAAAATTAAACACTTCATATTTTTCAAGGGCGGCGCTATAAACCTAACGTCACAAAAATTAGGAGCAAACATTTTTAAGTTGTGTGCGTGGCGCCTGTTATCCTACGTATCCTTCGGACTAGCTGATGATTGTTTTTAGGCGCTAGTAACATTACACTTTACAGATAATAAACTCAATGGGTACTTAGTACCTCAATGTCGATTTGCACAAATGATTTAAATAATTCGGAAAGCCGAAAATTCAAATTTTCCCATTCCAAACCTCAAAAAGTTTTTTTGCTGAAAATTTTACACCTGTGGTTTTTTAACCAATAAAATGTGTTTGCTCTAGTGTCACCATGGCAACCCAGATATTTTTCTGGAAAGTTTTTTGTACTGGATTACCCTGGAAATATTTATGGTGAACATTTTTAACATAATCATATAAGGAATTTTTGATCTTAAGGGGCCTAGTCGGGAAAAAACTTCGGATAGCTGTGTCACACTCTAGAAAGTTTTTATACATGCGCCGCTGAATAATTTTGCTCTTGACTATACCTTCACTGGACGTTTTATTCACCGACTTCATTGAGGTGCGATTCCCGATAGAGGTAACACTTCCTTGCTCCATTTGTAGTGACAAAGATACTTATTTAAAAAATTCATTTTAACCAAACAGTACGGAATAAAAGTTTGAAACTTGCTGAGCATAATTATGAAGATTCATTCTAGAAGACATGTATGAATTTTACCTCGAATTTTACCGATTAATATCATAATTCAGGAGCTAATCACGTTCAAATTTGACTTATATTTACAGTATAAATTTTCCCCTACATAAAGTGAAAATTAATTAAAATAGATATATATATTCCCTCTAGTACATTTTCAACTACTGATCCTCCAAATTTGGTGTAATTTGACCAAACCGTATGGAAGAAATAAATTTTGAAAAATTACCTTACAAACACTGGTTCGATTAGCCCTCTTAAGCGTGGCGATTAATAATTACAATTAACCATTATTTATTTGCGTTATAACAGATACATTAAGGTTTTAAATACCTCGAACTATAACATCTATATGCTTTTAGAATTCTACTACTACATCCTCTCTTCTTAATGGTGAATAACAGGGCGTAAGTAAAACAGAATTTATTAAAAATGTCTATGTTTAATAAAACATATATAATATTTGGACACAATTATTTATAAACTTACCTTTTGAAATATGACTAAATGAATCATCAGTACGAGGTAAATGTTCTTGTATTCTTTTAAATAAGTTTTCTTGTAATGTTTGCACACCAGACACTTCAACTAAGGAAGTTAAATGTCTCAAATTACGATGGTACATTCTAATTCCATACAATTCTTTACAAAAAGTACATAAGCTTATTTTTTAAGTTTTTTATTTTGTTTTTAGCGTCAACAAGCACCATTTACCCAAACAGCACATTTATTAATCTCTATATACTAACTAATATCAGTGAAACTTTAAAGTTTTCCGCAACTAACGACCGTTACGTAATGGGAACGATCCTTCTACCAAACGTTCAGCAAAATGGGGAAAAGCTATTATATAGCAATTACTATTCCAGAACCTTTCCTGTTACCTGTACCAAGTAGGGAGAGCAAACCATATCTTGCTCTCTCTCTCTCTCTCTCTCTCTCTCTCTCTCTCGTTCGAGTAGCAAAATATAATGTATCCCAATCGGATTTACTGATTGTGAGTTTGAAGTTAATATGTCCAAATTAAATCGACTGAATGACATGTAGGTTATAAATAATTGTGTTACAAATTGTAAATGATTGGTAGAAATTAAATTCACCTTATTGTAACACCGAAAAAACAAAAGCGATAAGCTTTCATAATGAACAAAATTACTGTTCTGAATTAAATATCACTATAAATGGTTCAGATATTCTGAAGAGTAACCAATAAGTCAAATTTTTAGAAGTAACAATAAATGAGTGCCTCAACTCGAAGTCCCACTGCACTCAGTTAATTTCTAAGTTAAATTCAATCTGTTACTTATTTAGAAATTAACGATCTGTTTTGACAAACGAACAACTTATTATGGTGTATCAAGCTCACGTCTCTACTAAACTAAGATATGGGGTATGTTTCTGGGGTAGTTCCAGTCAATCACGGGATGTATTTATAGTACAAAAGCGTATCTTACGATGCATTGCTGATGTGTCCAACAGATATTCTTGTAGAGATATCCTCAAAACTTATAATGTTTTAACTCTCAATAGTATTTTAATATATGAACTGTGTGTGTTTATTTTTAAAAAGAAAAATATTTTCATTTTAAATGATACTATGCATCAAATAAATACAAGACAAAAAGATCATTTTCATATTCCTTTTTGTAAATACAAAATGACTTCAAACTCTCCTGCTTATCTATGTTTAAATATTTTTAATAAGTTCCCAGCAAAAATTACATTGTCAATAAAAATTACTTTTAAAATAGTGCTTTTATAGTTTAAATGAGTTTTTTTGACAATAGAGTAAGTTAGATGTTGTGTAGCTAGTAAGTGTATGTCTATTCTTATACAGATGTATTTTTTGTCTTACAAGAAAATAAAAGTTTTTTTCGGATTTTCCGATGCCGGACAGTCCTCCCGTGTCCTCCGATGCCTCACGGGAGTAGTGCTGGCGCATTAACTACAGCCACTCCCCACATCCCGCAGGGTTAGTGACTGTAGATACCAGAATCGTCCGCCCTAAGCAGACGGAGAAAACCAAGAATGACCGCCTTCTAATTTTGCCTGCCAGCCACTCGGCTGATTTTTGGCAGGCCGGTATGATCTTCAGTTCCGAGAGCAGCGTAGGCTTTATCCCTCCGAGTACACCGATTATAAGGACGACCATATTTACCGAGTAGCCTGGGTACAGCACTTGGAGCTCGTACCGGAGATCGCGATATTTGGTCCGTTTCTCCTCCTCCTTCAAGGTGATGTTTTTTCTCCGCAGGTGCCGAGAACTCGATGACATACATCACTTTGAGTTGATGGTCGAGGAGGACTATGTCAGGTTTGTTGGCTTGGATTAGCCTGACAGTCGGGAACGACTAGTTCCAGTAAATCCGGCATTTCTCGTTCTCGACAACGAACTCAGTATCTCCGGGGACATAAGGCAGCAGTGGTGTCTGGTCTACCCCGTACGAGTACCTTAGATGGTACTATAACACTCGTAAAGCCGCGTTATGTCGGTGGATGTAGGTCGAAATCGCATATATGGGGCATGCAGAAAGTTAGTGCATGAGCGATTCCGGCGCCTGATGGCAGATCTTGCAGTTGATATTAGGAACCTCTACATGCCACACGCGGCTACGGTAGACCAAGGTGTTGATAACACCATCTTGTCAGGTCATAATGAATCCCTCGGTCTCCGACTTAAGCCCTATTATTATTATTAATATTCGGATTATTCGATGCCGGACAGTTCTCCCGTGGCCTCCGACACCTCACGGGAGTCGCGCCTGTGCATTAACTACAGCCACTCCCCACTTCCCGCAGGGTTAGTGACTGTGTTGTTTCTGATATTGACATAATATCAAAAGGAATATTTCTAATGGGTGGGAGCATCGAATTTCTAAAACAAGAAAACCCATAACATTAAGGACCACATTACAGTTTCGTTATATACATAATACCGCGTTTTTTCAAGTGTGTAACGCCTGTTCGTGTAGCTTAGGGTTTGGTTTTGAGGGTGTCTAATGTATGTGGTTTTAAAAAAAACCTTAAAACTTAGAAATAGTGAATTGAAAGATTTTGCTGCAGCTTCATTTCTGGTTTTTTTAAAGGAAAACCCGTTGCAAAATGATCTCAAACCGATTTTTTTTAAAACAATATTCATTCTCCTAACTTTTTTTAAAAAAAAGAAAGATTTAAAATCTGTGTAGCAAAAATCGCTTCTCCGACGATGGTCATTTAAATGGGGAATCACGAGCTCCCGTTTTGTCCCTCGATAATCTCTTTTAACTTATATGAAACTTTTCAATTTAAAAATATTCTTGTAGTAGTGGTGAGAGGTATGAAACTTCTCGTATGGTCTAAATGCTACTATCCGACCGACATCATAAATGTCTCTGTAGCGGATTGCGACTTGCGAAGTAAGTACCGAGAGCGGCGACCTCTAGCCCAGGTGGACTAAAATACTGTTATTAAATATGATTTGAAGGAAACAACTATTCAGTGGGCAAATACCCCGACCTGCATTGGATTACACGTTCAAATCATGATAGATCGATAGCCAATATCATTTGTCAATTCCTAACCAGACATAGACCGGTTTTGAACTTATTTGTTCTCCTCAGTATGCCATAGGTTATGGAACAGACAAATGATAGTGGCCAACCTGCTAGTCATATACTAACTAAGGTAAATTGAGTAGTGGTGAGAGGTATGAAACTTCTCGTATGGTCTAAATGCTACTATCCGACTGACATCATAGATGTCTCTGTGGCGGATAGCGACTTTCGATGCAAGTACCGAGAGCGGCGACCTCTAGCCCAGGTGGACTAAACTACTGTAATTAAATATGATTTGAAAGAAACAACTACTCAGCGGGCAAATACCCCGACCTGCATTGGATTACACCATCAAATCATGATAGATCGATAGCCAATATTATTTGTTAATTCCTAACCAGACATAGGCCAGTTTCGAACTTATTTGTTCTCCTCAGTATGCCATAGGTTATGGAACAGACAAATGATAGTAGCCAACCTGCTAGTCTGATCGGTTTTAAAAACTTTTTAATTTATACTACTTCGATACATTAGTCACGCCCACAAATGGGTATATTTTATGAAAAATTTTATTTATGCTGTTTAAACCTGACCTCTACTTTTAGCGTGATTATGATGTTTCTACCATTTAATAATCGTTCTCCAATTCTCGGCATTCAATATTTTAAAATTGGTTCACTATTTCTAATATTTTATATTTCTTGATAAAAAAGCACTTTTCGTTTTTCCTGCTAGAAGTGCTCTCTCAGTATGACACTGATGAATTTTAAATACAGTTTTCCTATTTTAGAAAAAGTGCGGCACGTTGATGACACGTCATATTTTAATCGTATTTGACTGCCTTTAAAACGTACCCACCCATACCTAATTTCAATCCGATATCTCTTCTGGAAATTCTTAAATAATTATACAATTTGATGCAAATTAAATTAAAAAATGACGTGATTTTTCATGGCTTCCTGCCATGACCTTATTTATTAGCTTCTTCAAATCATGCAGTTGGTCTTTTGCATTTTATTTAGAAATGAATAACCTTAGTCGAAAAGTACAAGGCATAAAAATGCTATGTTTTTAAATCATCTTGAAGACAGCATGCGTGATGTTTTAATTTTACTAATAAAAACTAAAAAAGTGATAAAAAATAAAACACTCCATTAACACCCAAACACCTAGTATTTCTTAAGCGACTTCTTCTAAATATCATAATTGTTCCATTCCTTCGCACATCGTTATTGCAAATGAAATAAATGCAATATAGACCAACGCTTACTAGTGCTACACTTCATTTGCAAAGGAAAATACCTAATATTATATAAAATTGGCTCTAAAGTTTAATACATAATACATTTTGTTGAAACTAAAAGAAAAAGGTTTTCTTCGCATACATTTAAAAACCCCAAACTTTCAATCAGCTTATTTTGGTCCGTAGGTATCCATTAAATTTTTTTCAGGCCTTTCTGGGACACCCTTACTATGACTAAAAACTTCAAATATCTAGTCCTGATGATGTTATTAAGCATAGTGAAACGTCGATCAAATTGTAAAATAATTGTTCTATTTTAATTGACCTATTCCGACTAAATTACAGTATTAAATATTAAATCCCAGACAAACAGTAGACAATATAACCCGTGGCAATATTGTCAAGAACATAACAAGACAAAAGTTAGTCTAATTTTAGAGCAAAAAGTTCTGTACTCTTCAGTTGCTTCTGGCTAGAATCAAAATCAGTTTACTATATTATCTTACATGAATACAGCTTAAGTTTCACATTTAGTTATAGCACAGAATCAAAGATTCTGTGGTTATAGTTTACTATTTTAATAAAACTTTGCACATGACTCACAGATATTTTTCTTTCTGAAGTAGCGTATAACCTCGTCTAATTAATACATAATAAAGAAAATTATTCGATGTGAAAAGGTAGAAATAAAATTGCGACGTTTATGAAGTACACCCGTTGACCTAGATTGGAAAAAAAATAAAATAATATTCAAACATGGTATTATTTACGATGTAGTATAAAACTTGAAATAACAGTAATTAATTTCGTATATCCTTTATGTCTAACTTAAGAAGGCTAAACTGGAGTACGTTATCAGAATGATATTTGAAACTATAAAATTAGAAAGTTTGCAATTATTAGAACGAGAGGAAATATAAATATAAATCGTTAAAAAGTCAATACTAATAATACTGAAAATAGTAGTTATTTACAAAATAAATAACAAATAAATTACAGGTTAATCGTTGATTAGTAATTATAAATATTTAAAACAATGATTATAAATGTTCAAAAATAATAATAATCTAAAAATTTTCAAATTAACTATTTTGCGAAAGTATAATCGGTTATATCTCATTCCATTTTTTTACTTTTGGCTTATATATACCAATATTATTCACGTTTTTAAATCATAAGGTACTACTAAACTATCCCAGGTTGGCTCTTGAGCTTGAATGCGCAATTGTCTAAACCCCACCCTTTCAATGTAAAGCGGTTTGATTTTTTTCTGTCCCACGCTAGCGATATTTCTTCTCTCTATGCGCCACCAAAGTGCCACGTTGAGGTCGTTGAGTTATAATTTACTTACAGAACTTGAAGCCAAGATAATCACAACTATGCTATTCTATACTATCACACTAGGTTATACTAACCCTACTCGTCTTATTTCTAGTTACATATTTGTGTAAAGTAGGTTCTAGAAGAACTTTCTTTTTTTTGTATTGATCAGTAAATTTATACAAAATAACTATCTGATAATAATTTACAGAGCTAATTAAAAAAAAATAAAATTTCTGTTTTAAAACTAGAATTTTCTACTTTTAAGAGTAGAAATTTCTACTTTTAAAATAGAAATTAGAAATTTCTATTTTAAAAGTAGAAACTTCTAGTTTTGAATCTTTGATATTAAGAGGCGCTGCGCCCAAAAGGGCGTTTATTGCCAATATCGCTTTAAAAAATGGCATATATAAAACTTTTCAAGAAAAATTTTTTTTGCAAGTCGAATAGAGACGGATCAATGAAAATTTCAAGAATGTTCATTTTTAGGATTTTTAGACTAAATTTTTAGGGAATCATTTTCTTAATTTAGCTTAAAAATGAGCGTTCTTGGAATTTTAAATAAAATGCTATTAAAATTTTAAATACCTGCAGTATGTTGTCGTCTAATTTCCAATTAAGGCCAGTCAATTATGTTCCAATGGATATTTATCAAACATAGTAACAATATCTTGGAATAATCCACTCGAACGCCATTAGGTACAACTAGGCCTTAATCTGTCAGATTCGGACGAAGAAGAGTCATCCCCCACAAAAATGTTCAGTGGCTCTACTACGATGTACATTACAATGTCAAGCTGTCACATTTTTTCCTCTTGACTTTACGCATGGCGAATGACATTCTTCCAATTTTCAGCAGACACATTTTCAATGGCTTGTTCAAATAATGGGTGAAGGTATTTCATTTTGAAGGTACTATTGTTCCTCGTGACTTCTCGTTTTATTTGCCCCCAAATTAATTCAATAGGATTAAATTCACAATGATATTGAGGCAATCGCAAAACCGTACGATTCTGTTGTTTTGCCATCTCATCGACCACATATTTAAGCGTAATGGCGGCCTGTCTGACAAGATCCAGGAGTTCACCTCTCACAATGTCTGCTTTGTAAATAATTTACTCACTTGTTAATCAGGCTTGTATGTCCGCTTTCTTCGTACCAGCATTCGGGGTCTTCTCCATTTTTCAGCTGTGATAGGAAGTGTTGTCCATCATAACCACAGAATGTTCATCTATGCATTCCAAAATGTGAGTGAACCAGTTTTCGAAAACGTCACCAGTCATTTCTTCATGGTAATCTCCAGTTTTCTTTGATTTGAAGTATAGTAAATCATCCTTAACGAAACCGTCCTTGGATCCTATGTGGAGGACTATAAGACAACTTCCCTTGCCTGTTGGATCCTTTAACCTCGTCGTTAATATTTGGATGAAAGCCTGCCTCGAATTCAAGATTGTTGTGTCCTTCCATACTTTACTTACAGTATGGCCAGCGTTCATCCACGTTTCATCTAGGAGGTACAATTCCCTGCCTTCATCCCAGTATTTCCTAATCTCTCGTAGGAAACGTCGCCTCCAGGCGATAGTCTCATTCTTTACCCTAAGGACACTACTGCATGACCATATTCACGAAGAATGTTGTAAACACTTTCAGCACACATACCTAAATTAATATGCGTAGTAATATTAACATAAACTCTATTAAATATAAACAATCTAAAAATACCTTAATAGTATAAAAATATACTTCGATGCACTGATGAGCAACCCCATAAAATACAAAAATTAAAATTACCTGATGCCTTTACAACAAACTAGACGACTTCGCCTCTAGGTTTATCCGGATTGTTTCCAGTATAAGTATTGAAAATGTTTAAAACATGTTGTTTGTCTTCAACCGAAAAAATGCCTGGATATCTGATTTTTCGGTGGAGAAATAGCCGCTTGAGCCATAATTGTTGGTATAATATTTTCTATCCTTGAAAAGAGTGTGGTTATAAGATATAATCAATATTAATCGTTTTCATTACGTACCCTAATATAAATAAAAATATTTGTTTAGCGTTAAAAAGCACTATTTATTAAGTAAATATGCAAATAGAAACAACGAATTGCAACACATAACTGTAATCTCCTCAAAACACCAAAACAAAACGTATTTGATAGTCAATAAGCTATCAAGTTAAGAATATCTTGTGATATGGGTTTTAAAACTACTACCAATAGAAAAATTTTTTTCGCATTTGGCGCAGTTTATGGGGCGGGGCATAATTCTATTTGTTCGTTAAACGGACTTTATTCTCCAAATATTCCAATTAATTTTTAAAATTTTTGTTTTCTTCTCTTAGTTCTTCCGTAACTTTTATTGAATTTTCCACTTTAGCGGCTTTTGAAGCTAATTTCTCAAATTTAGTTTCTAAGGTTTCTATTTTCTTGCATAATTTGTTAAACAGTTCTTCATTTGTTAAATCATTTTGTATTGTATGAGGCATATTTTAATTCAACCTATAGTGTATGGTCTCAAATACGACTGTTTATTGAATGTTTGCTTTAGACTTTTGGGTGTATCAGTAGATGTGATGTTAGAGGACAATGTTTGGAATGCAACACTGATAAGACTACCTGTTACTGTTATACTTACAGATTTGTATTGTTTAATTATTGTTCTCACGTTTTAGTTGTAATGAATTACCACTTTTATGTATATTATATATTTATAAATAATGAAGTATGACTCTGTCCACTATTTTATTATCAATCATAAGTCTATGACATTATGTCTGAACTAGAAAACATGAATAAATTAGTATTGGATTGGTAAATAACAATAAGTATATATATGTAGTTAAAATACCTTTAAACTTAATAATACTTAACTTTTATGGACTTGGATGATTTAATTAAAGGTGAGTTATTTCATTTATTAAACATAATCATAATTACTTGCATTCAGAGACAAATTAAGTTACGGTTATGTTTATAATCATTTTAGGTGTGCAACGAGGGCGTCCTAAAAAGTTATTGACATAACCACCACCAAAATATGAACAACATTGCATAAGAGCATGCAGTAATAAAACAAAAATTAAGGAAAGCTATATTAACAGAGATTTCTTTCGATTTTTAACTAATGATGTTTATTTATTTATTTCAGCGTTAACTGATGGAGGATTAGTATACTCGGACTTTATTAAAAATAAAATTTAAACTACAAATATCCTATATGATTTTAAATTAATAAAAAGTTTATTTACCTAATTAATTAAAGTTATTTACTGTGATTAAATATATATAAACAACAGAAATGAACCTAAAACGAAGAAACTAATAATGAAACGATTTATTTACATCTGATTACAAAAGGCGAACGTACCAGTATGTTAAATTAGGAACATACAAAACTTATTTTTTTACATATACTGACAAATAATAACTAATGCCAAAAGTAATACCTAAATAAAAACAAATAGTTGTAATTCTCTCAGTATATTTAATTGAAAATTAAAATGAAGTAGCACATTCACTTTCTTGATGATTTATATCACAGAAAGGGAACTGATTAAGCTTAAATTACGACTGTCCATTAGTAAAAGACTTTTATCAAATAAATGGAAGTCCTTCTTGCAGCAACATGATTTATATCTGTCTTCTCCATTAAAAACTCCACATTGTAATAACATACCCTATTACATTTTGTACTTTGCTTGTTGCTAAGTAAAAATTATAATTTTTGTCAAACCAGATCAAAATATTATGACACCAAAAAATGTTCTTTAAAATACATTTTAACATAACCAACCTCCGTAAGCGAAGTTTTCGTTAAATCCGTTTTAGCGAAAATATTTTGTAATCCGTCAATCTTCGCGACGGACTGACTATTCTTAAAAATCAATCTTTAATTAGTATACGGTTTTTACAGAAAGTGCGTAGAATCACGTAGTGTAATTAGAACATATTCGTTTTCAGCGCAAAGGTAGATCGTAATTGGACGGGGTTTCAATATAGTATATTACAGGCAGCAAGTTATTTACATATATGCCGCTGTGTCATCTCCAAATGTTTCAGGGCCATGTTTATCATTGTTGGTCAGTATATGACACGGAATGTACGTATTGTTTGAGAATTCACATAATTTTGAGTCCTTTTTAGATGATTTATTGCCATCGCTGCCTTCTGTCAGGTTTCTTCTAGTTCAGAGTATAATGTCTTTTTTCTGGGGCGTTTTTCGTTACAATGTTTTGGTGTGTTGCAATGATACTTTCCAAACTGTTTAGAATGTTCCTTGTAGCGTATTCTTAACACTTTTGCGGCCAACGAAATTTTTAAAAAAATTGTCCTCCTATTGTCTTGTCGATCAAAAGGTTAGGAAAACCTAGAGCGGGTTTGTCTAAGAAAGCAGACTAAAATTTAAAAATTCGTATGGCGGACATAACAACGAGATTACGATCGGTCACGGATGACCGCCATGGTCCAATAGGATAAATTTTCATTGAGAGTGAGTGGTGGTCGCCATTGTCGAGGGGGTATTAATGTTTCAAATATTTCTATTAGAGTTTGAATATAGATTTTAGTTAATTTTCTCTAAATAATTTTAATTTCTGGTCCTTTACACATTCACAGTCAGTTTAAGCAACCAATGAAATTAAAAATAGCCCTGTGAAAAAACTAACCTACACTGGCTCTAAATAAACACATGACATAAACAAAATAGGTTTAAGCAATACTTAGTTTTTTCGGATATTTTGATACCAGTTAGGAGAATAATGATTCCGTTTTTTAGTTTCAACCACTAATTCTTACCTACCCTGTATCCATAGGAATTTGTGGCAATGAAAAAAAAATATAATAATGCCACATCCCTCAAAAAAGTTTTTTAGATATAAATAAAATATATTATTTAATGAATGTCTAATGTGCCATAATTTCCCACTTGGCTTTATAGCAATGGCTTGTTTGAAATGAAAATTATATTTTTATCAGTAATTTAAAAGAGACAGTTCTACTAGTCCTCTAGCATTTAATACTCAAAAGCTGTATTATTATTACTTACGCAAATCTAAATACCAAATTTGGCTAAATGACGTTCATTTAAAATTCGTTCTAAAATAAAAATCAGTTAAGCACATCTTGATAGTTGTCTGTGCCAAATAGATTGATTTTGAATTATCAAATAGAAGCAGCACTTCTAATTGAACCTTGATTTTCCTATGCATTGACGCATTTCTAATGACGTAGTCTAGTACCAGAAACTTTAATGGTTTATAATCTTTTTATCACTCTAAATATCATAAATGTTATTAATCTAAAAAATGGATATAACTTTTCTTACTTACCTTCAGAAATTATAAATTCTGAAGTTAAAATTTTTTAAAAGTCTGTTATTTTATTTGTTTCCTATCTTTGCAATTCAAAAAAAAAAATAATAATAAAATAATTATTGGGTGTTACATACGCATCCTTTCAAACCCAATATGATAACAAAAAATTTGTGTGGATGAAGGAAAAATCTGAAGCTAAGGATGCCGTAAAATGGGGATAGATCAAACAATTTTAATTCTTTTTTTTGATTTTTTTCAAGTGTGCATATAAATTCCCTAAAAACCATTTTTGCAAACTGAAATCTTTTGCTAAAATCAACTGATCTTTTTGAAAAAAAAAAAGTTAAAGAAAATTCTTGAATTTGTGGTAATGAAAAAGAAATCTTCTCTAGGTTTTCCGAATAACATATTAAAATTTCGATAGGATCCCAAAATACCTCTAAAGAGTGCAACATCATTTGATTATTACACAAGAACAGAAAAAGGGCTTTATTCAATTAAATCAAATTATGATAAAATTTTCAGGAGCCACAAAAATAAATAAAACAAATAAAAATTAATATACCCAATTATAACAATGAGAAGTTTTCCAGAAGAAATATAAAAATCAATTTCATGTTCTTGATTTTTGTACTTTCAATTTTTGATGTAGAAGAAGCACTCAACCAATATGCCTGAAAAAAAGACAGAGGAATCAAATGCTACAATTTTACATAATCCTTATTATTATTATTATTATCATTATTTTCGGAATATCCGATGCCGGACAGTCCTCCCTTGGCCTCCAATGTCTCATGGGAGTCGCGTCGGAGCATTAACTATAGCTACTCCCCACATCCAGCAAGGTTAGTGACTGTAGATACCAGAATCGTGCGCCCTAAGCAGACGGAGAGAACCTGGAATGATCGCCTTCTGCATTTGGCCTGCCAACCATTCGGCTGATTTTTGGCAGGCCGGTATGATCTTTAGTTCCGAGAGCAGCGCAGGCTTTATCCCTCCGAGTACACCGATTATTAGGACGACCATTTTTACCGAGTATCCTGGGTACAGCACTTGAAGCCCATACCGGAGATCGCGATATTTATTCTGTTTCTCCTCCTCCTTCAAGGTGATGTTTTTCTCTGCACGTGCCGAGAACTCGATGACATACATCTCCTTGAGTTGATGGTCGAGGAGGATTATGTCAGGCTTGTTGGCTTGGATCAGCCTGACCGTCGGGAATGAGTAGTTCCAGTAAATCCGGCACTTCTCGTTCTCGACCACGGACTCAATACCTCCGGGAACGTAAGACAGCACTGGTGTCTGGTCTACCCCGTACGAGTGCCTTAGATAGCACTCATAATGCCGCGTTATGTCGGTGGATATAGGCCGATATCCCATATATGGGGCATGCAGAAAATAAGTGCATGAGCGATTCCGGCGCCTGACGGCAGGTCCTGCAGTTGATATCAGGAACCTCTATACGCCACACGAGGCTACGATAGACCAAGGCGCTGATAACACCATCCTGACAGGCCATAATGAATCCCTCGGTCTCTGACTTAAGCATGGCTGACTTTAAAAAGGCGAATATTAGCCTGGATGATAAACCCAGTGTTTCTATGTTCCTATAGAAGACACCATGCTGGGGTTTATCGACATGGATGACTGACTTTTGTTGTTCAATGTGCACTGTGTAGTTTGACTAATTTGAGCCAGTTTAAAGTTATGAGTCTAACTGAGCAATTCGTTGTTCCTTTATGATGCTGTGAGCTAATAATATTTAAATTTGAAATTTTTCTGTTTTTTTATGTTTTGAACAAACCATTATACAAAAATATCTGATATCCAGTTCTAGTCCTGTAGTGGGTATTTCTTTCGAGATATCACTGATTTATACCTTCAGTTTTGATTTCTTTTCTCCATTCTTCTTTATACTTCATTTGAAGTGAACCAACAATTTGATAACGTTAAAAAAATTGTAAAGACTGAAAACTGTAGAATGTGAGAAATTT
Source organism: Rhamnusium bicolor (assembly GCA_029963845.1). Taxonomy (NCBI): domain Eukaryota; kingdom Metazoa; phylum Arthropoda; class Insecta; order Coleoptera; family Cerambycidae; genus Rhamnusium; species Rhamnusium bicolor. The sequence goes on from JANEYF010002643.1 coordinate 1,726,536, forward strand.
GAGAATTTTCAGAACTTTAGGAACTTTCAGAATACACTCAGACAATCCTTTTTTTTGGATACACTTTCTAACACAAAACATATATTCCCTGGTTTTGTTTATTATTGCTTGTCTATTCTCGTTCATGCTCTTTCGTGCTCGGAGAACATTCTCGAAAAATACGTACTCCAGCATTTTACTTAATTAATAATGTGTAACAAACTGTCATTAAAAAACTCCAGTGAAAATAACTACATGTAACTGAAGCAAAACAATGTAAAGTCGATAACCGTGTTTTCCTTTATTTTTTTTCGATCATTGTAAAAATTAAGACAATTTAACTTAAATATTTTAGTCCTGGAGTGCGTTGGAACCTTCGATGTGAAGATAACACTGACGTAGTTTTCCACGGAACACCAAAACAATATATACTGCACTCGTTACGCATTTCGCCAACCAAGTTGGCATCATCTAGAGATGATTAAAACTTAGTTTTAATCATCTCCAGTTGGCATTATCTGGACTAAGTTTTAGTCATCTCCAGATGATGCGAACTTGGTTGGAGAAACGTTAGTCGAGTGTAGTATATAGTGTTTTGGTATTCCGTGAAAAACTAAGTCAGTGTTAAATATTTTAGGTAAACTAAATTGCCTAACAAATTGCTTCCATAAATTCAAAAAGGATATATTATGCAAAAATAATCATATATAATAAAATAAAGATTTGACATGTGCTCGAACTGTAATCTCAATTACTTCAGAACTTTTGTATATTACATAGTTTTGCCTCTGCAGGGCAAATTATGACCTATGTCTTTCTCTATGATAATGTTTAAGAGAGTCTTTCAGTTATTAATTAATTAACATAATTCAGTAGACCTTGGTATTGGCTTTTAAATAATTTTATGTTTGTAATCACAGTTACCCAATTCCATCAAATTTATAGATGGACATGGGCAACTAAAAAAGTGTAAATGACCTGATTATCGAGAAACCAGATTATAAGTCCAGTTTATTTGGCGTAAAATTTTGCTAAAAAATTAGTAGTTTGCAAAAGTAAACTTTTGCAAACTTTTTTTATTCTTTCCTGTGATATTTTAAATGCATTTTTTAATGAACTTAAAATATCGCTTAAGTGATAATAAAATTTTATCATCGGACGGAGTATATTCGTAACAAGTTCTTAAGAAAATTAAATAATGTAAATCATAAAAAAACAAACTGAAAAAAAAATTTAAACCCAAAGACAAAGTCATACTTCTACAATTAAGATATCAGATAACAAAAGACCTATATGGAGTGTTACCAAAATAAAAAATATCTGAAGTGGCCATCACATAACTTTCTTATACTAGTATATATCATCCTGACCTAAAAAAAATCATTCTATTTAATCCTTTACGTACCTCAATTAAATTTTAATAATGTACCTTGAAATGTTTCATTCAAATTTTTAAATAATTAATTATCCGCGTCAATCGATACTGTCAATAATAATTTATGTCATTTTAAGAATTTCTTCTTATCGACATTGATATTTTTGTAACTAAATTAGACATTTCAAGTATCAAACTGTTTTTATTCTAAACCCATTTTATGAGGTTAAATTTGTAAAAAATTTCAGTTTATATTTAGCTTTATTTAAGTACTTGAAAAATATATTTTATTGGCTTGATATAGTAGACATGATTTATAATCTTTCATCAAGTATATATTTTTTTGTAAAGGAAAATACAAATAAGTTTGGGTTCCGTGGACCCCTTTGAGCTGGTCAATTTTGCTTATCACCGATTTTATCATTGTCTTTGGCCTTTAGAACATGTGTACCAAATTTGAAAGTTTTTCTCAAAAACTGTGGCAGCTATCGCGATACCACAGACATGCCAACAGACATTTTTTTCCATGAAGTTATATTTTTTTCATTATAATTCGTCGAGATTCGTCCAGAAATGCAACAAAATTTTTTATTTTTTTTACCGAAATTGTAACTTTTTCTTCTTTCACTCATTATGTTTCTTCTGGTAGTACCACATTCTCCAAATTTAATGTGTCACCTAAAATGTTGAAAATCTGCCAAATTTGGGAAGTGTCTTATTAGTATTTTTTGAGTTATCGCGGATACACACATCCACATCCGCATACACATTCGCACACGCATAGGCACGCGCGCGCGCACGCACGCACCCGCACCCACACACACGCACGCACGTACGTACGAACGTACGTACGTACGCACGTACGCACTCTTTCGTAGGATCTAGAAATAAGTCACAAGGAATTTGTCCAAATTGCTCGTGATTTATTTCTCCATATGAAAGTATCTAAAACGTACATTTTTCTTTTAGATCTATCTGTTTTAGTGAACAATGACAATAGTGGATTAAAGATTCCCTAAGAAACCTCATTGTTTTTATTCTGAGGATTTGAATTTGAAAAAAAGGAAGGAAGCTTTGTTAAGGATTGCCTAAATTCCACAGGTAAGTTGATTTACGCTTGTGCTTTATTGTTAAAGCAATTTGTTCACTACCTGTGGTAATTTCTGCACTATCATATTCTTCACTGAAGGTGAAATTTTTGGGGGTTTGCAATCTTACTCCATTGCTAATACCTTTTTATCCCTCTGTGGGAAATTTAGCCTTATTAATTTGTAGTAAAGTAGGAATCTTATAATATAATTAATCTTATCTTTGATCACAAGAGCAATTATCTATCCTAACTAGTTCTGTTTCGAGGGTTGTTACGGTAAATAAGTTTATTTCTGAGGGTGGTCAAATTGCAGAATATTTAGAGAAGACCAAGTATTGGGACTCGTGTTATCTTTATCTATCTATTATTTTAGACATACGATTTTCACATTCTACCTGTTAGATGCTTCGACACATAATCCTGACTTCGATTATTTAATGAGATTTTAATTTTTCTCTATAAAATTAGTAATATAGTTTAGCAATGTTTGGATACTAAGTATTTAATGAAATTCAGAGTCCTTATAGAATATATACAGCCTATCTAGAATCTTCTTAATTTTGATATCGACGAAAACTAATAATTTAATTTTTTTTAAATATTTTGGGGTGTTAATCTATTTAGGGTGTTAATTAGACTTTTATTTATTGGCGGGAGAAACAAACATAGTTTATCTAAATTTTGTTTTTTTCCGGATTTTCAAAATTTAACTTTTTGAGACTGTCCACTGTTGGACACCAATTTCTTTCATATTTTAAACTTTGCAAAGTAACTTTTAACTGACACGATTGTTTAAGTTTTTTTTCTTATAAGCATATACTGGTCTCATTCCTGTATATCACTGACCGCTGGTGCTAGCAAGAACATTCCGAGGACCGAAAATACTGAGAAAGATTGGATAAAGTCGAGCAGTCTTTTTCACAGTTGTGAGGTAGCCTTTAACCTTTAATATAGGCCACTAAGGTTTATATATATTTAATTATAACTTCAGTGTGGAAAACATCAGACACTTTCTTGTAATAAATATTGTCTTCGCTTTTGGTTTCAATAGTTTTGAACACAAACATAAATGACCTTATGTTTCTGTAAAACACCAAAGAAAGGTAAGAAAACTGTTTACGTTTATTGAATGAAAACTTGGAAAAACTGATGTGATAATAAATTTTGAAACCTTAAAGACAACCTTCTAAAGTATGTAATTGTACTTATATACAAAATTTTTGATTCGATTGCTTATGCAAAATTTAATTTCTTGCAGACCGGCGCATTCGCCAAAATCACACATCGTCTAATCAAACGTCCTATAAACTCATAGACACAATATTCCTTTTTAAATATGCAGGATTTGTTTTACTCAAGTAGGGAGTACTGATTTTATCCAAATGTTTATTTACAGATAACAATATATGTAATATTACTGACAAATTTTAATACTTAATATACAGATACAAGAAAGAAATTTTATTAAAGCATAATTAATATGATGCAGTTTTTAATGTTATGCGATAGCATCGATCTGTTGCAGTAGGATATGCTTAATTTGTTTGATGCTAAAAAAGCTCAATAAAACAATATACAATTAATTTATCTAGGGCGGCTTCACTTTGTTTTTTGCTACATTTTTTTTATGGGGCTGTCTAGAATGTATATGGTAAAAGTTGTTTTTTTATAACCTTACAAATAACCAAGATATTGACATGTGTCCAAAAGTCGATAAATGTAACTTTTGTTTATAACTCGAAAACACAAGACGATAGCAAATTTTTATTTTCGCCAGTGAATTTGTCTTAAAAAAGAGTTCGCGAATGTGTCTTCCATTTTTTCGTATCTCTTAGAGTTACCGAGTTACCTTATACTAGGGGATGAGGTATGGAAATCCGTTTAATTTCCGATATTCAATCAGTGAAGTTAAGCAGCACTGATCGAGTCCGGCAATTGGATGGATGAACGATAGCTCATCTAACAGTCGGTAGGCTGTCAACAGACAATCCCGGGAAAGCCGCTAGCCTGATGCAGGCGGAGAGGTAAGCCCGGGTGGAAGGTCGAAGAGACCTACCCAGAAGGTTTGCCACTCTGCTAGCGGTGCAGGTGGGCAGGCCCAGGCGGTGGGTTAGTTGACAGTCGAGGACCGTGGTTCGGAGTCCACGCTAAACTGTAGGTCCCTAGGTAAAAAGGGCCCATTGTGGCCTACTTGCCTAGTAAAATAAGTAGCTACTACTACTACTACTACCCTATACTAACATCGAAATTTGCCCACCCTATACAGGGTTATCCAACGAAAAGGCCCACATCTACATTTTGTTGATTTTTCGAGTTAGAAAAAAAATTTTCAAATAAAAGTTGTAGTGAGTAAAATGCGCTCTTTTAGAACCTCTGCAAAGAATATACAGATGATCCCATAAAAGCAGTACAAACCAAACTTACATTTGTCTAAATAGAATACCCTACATTTTTTTACACTTTTGAAATATGTATTTTTTTGTAATTTCAAATATATAGTTAGGTTGTATCTTATCTTTTACTGTTTTTTATTTATTGCAAATTTTATACTACCAGCATGTGCTAGGTTATCAAGTTAGCCTTGGATGAAAAACACTTAATTTGACACTTACGCCTCACAAAATAATTTAATAATATCTTTATCCCACTTATATCATAAATAACTATTATTGTATCCATTATTTTGTTCATTTCTGTTTACTGTCCAAAAAGTAGTCGCCTAGCAACCACAACAAAAAAAAGTACATATTATAAAAAGGAGATCTTTCCGTCGAGATAATCGAATCAAAGAACATTACTTCAATACAATCGAATAAAAAAAGTGTTTTTTATTCCTTGGTAGCCTAACCCCACTAGCCGTAATCTCTATAACAATAATCTTTATTATACACACAAGGAACACTGTGACTCAATTTCAACTTCAATCTTGGCCTCAAACATACCTCTGCTTACATCCCTATATCTCTGCTTGTCGGTTGTTTACTCATCTTATGCATATAATCGTTACCCTGATATTTTATTCAACAAACCACCATATTATGTCCTAGCCTCATATCCATAAAATATTGTTTTATTGAATATCGCAATTTTTTCAGCAAAGGAGAAGATTTCGAATCTCTCCTACGATATACAAACACTGGTATTTGGATATATCAAAGTCAGCTAAACGCTTGTGTAAATAAAGAATTTAAAGGAAGCAGAGAGATAGCACAGTCAGACCGTGCGATATTTTTTTGTGTTAGTATTGCCTACTTGCATATTTATCAGAACAAGTGATTTGTGAAGATAAAATTCCGCATGTAACCTTTATGCTCAAATGTAGTTTTTATAAAGAGGCAATAGGGTTTTATAATATATCTGATCAATGTAACCTAAGCATTTAGCATGCGTGGGATGAACACTAACTGTATGATTTGTTGTCATAAATAAACAGTGCCCTCCTACTCCATAGCTTCTCGAGTAAGAGTAGTCTCTAGTTTTAAGGAAATATGAAAAATATGTTTATTTCATACTGTACAGTAAATCCTACTTGACGCTATTAATTTCAGTCTCGTAAGTGCGTTAATTGTTATAGTGTCAGAGACATTATTATTTTTTTCTAACGTTTCGGTTTATTACACCATCAGTTTTTATGCTATATTTGTGCGTGTATACTCTTTTACGTAGATATTGTTTAGATTGGCCTATATAGGTACCATTACAGTCGTTGCAGTCTATCTTGTATATAGTGTTAGTTTCTTCTTCGGTTGGTAGTCTAGGTTTAAGTTTTGTGAAAAATGTTTTCGTGGTATTGTATGGTTTATGGGCTATTTTTATCTGTAATTTGGATGTGACAGCTAGATGGCACGATCTGTTAGGCTGTTGATGACGTTTTTTTGTAGTTGTTTTGGTCTGTGGGATTTAAAGGTACCTATATAGGTCAATTTAAACAATATCTACATAAAAGAGTATACACGCACAAATATAGTATAAAGACTCAAAACCAAAACACGACAGCACTAGCCAACCACGCCATAGAACAAAACCACCGATATAATTTTAACAACATACAAATATTAGAAAAAAGAACCTAACTATAACTCAGAAACATACATGAAATTCTGCAAATAAAAAGACATACCAACGCCATAAATAATCACACTGATATAGAAAATTTAAGCAAAACCTATTTTAACTTAATTAAATGATTGGGGTACATACAACATGAAATCAATTTTTACATCTTACCGATACAAAATAATAAATCTTGAAATAAAATCTTATTATATACTCACTATTTAAGCAAAACACCTACAGTAAATCATATGTATACATTTCCAATGTTATATAATAACATGAACAAAACTTTAAGAGCCTATAAACCATGTTAAAATATCTCAGTTGCGTTAAAACAGACAATCTAATAACATGTAACAAAATTTAAAACAAATACCTAATAATTAATAGTGTAAGTAAATTGTAATGTAAGATAACCATAACTATGTTTTTAAAATATTATATTAATTGTAGTTCTCTGATGATGGTGTAATAAAGCGAAACGTTAGAAAAAAATAATAAAATTAGTGTCAGAGACGGTAAAAGGTTGCTAGGCAACTTATCGGACTTTTCTTATTAAGAGAAAAAAATGTCAAAACATAACTTTCTTGACATTAAAACAAAATACTCCTTATCGTACCTTCCAGTAGATTTTGTGGGAAATCAATGTTGTCATTGCTTCCACAGATTTCAATAAAATTTTATTAAAAAAAGCCACAATTTTGGCTAGCGTCCATTTTCGACATTTCATATGACAAATTCAAATAGATTAATAAATCAAATATATACGCTATACAACAAAAGCAGGTAATTTAATTAAATCGTGGAATATCGATTGCATAATATGAAATAAAATGTGATAGGACTTTAGTTATATCGTGGAATATCAAAAGCACAGTATGAATTAAAATGTTGTACGTTACACATCCGTTAAGTGATTGTTATGGTACTTGTTTAGAAATTCTCGTACTGTAACACATCACTTACCGGAAAGTACGATTATAATGATAATAATAATGCAGGAGATGGTCATCCTAGTTTCTCTTCGTCTACTTGGGGCATGTAATTCTGAGATTGACGACAACCAACCAGCCCTTCGAAACATTAACTTGTCGGTGTGATTTGAGGACCAACTCTAGCTAGCATCGGAAACCAAAAAAGAAGCATTAATAATATTTATTTATTAAATGCTAATGTATTAAATGTTTCCTTTTGAATTAAACTGTATGCTCTTACAAGAAATTACTCACCAACTCGCGTGCTCAAAATAAAGTAGTAGGTATATATTTTTTTACAATCACGATGCCCACGTTTTTCATGAACAACGTTATTTATAGATGGATGTGGGCGAATTTTATCTTGTTGAAGTCTAATCTCCACAAATCACTTGTTCTAATAAAAATGCCGCTAGCGTATGCATAAAAAATATCTCACAGATTCTGATATTTCCCCCTTTCCATGTAAAATTTTTATTACACGAGTCTCTAGCGGCATTTAAAGGCAAATGTAAATATTCATAACAAATTTTGGTAACCTTTTACCAAGCCTTTTACGGTTCAGTTGAAAATAAATGGATATTGTATTTAGCAGAAAAAGCTTTTTTATCTAGTATAGGAATAGGATAGCAAATGATGTGCACTTTTATGCAATATGTTTAATGAAATTATATGTTGTGCACCTAGTAATTTATTTAAATTCAAAACAAAAAAGATCATACTATTGGGCGCTAGTAACTATCGTTGCTATCTTGGAAAAGGAAAATGGTGTTTATATCTTCGGAAAGCCGCTATTTTAAAAAAAATTATAAAGTTCTCTACATTTTCCATGCGAAACAATTTTCTCTCAAAATGTTTTTTGCAATTCATGCAAAACGGGAATGCTATCATCTATCATTATTTCAAGATAATCACTGGCAATGTAGGCCTCTAAGCAAAATGTTGCGATTATGTCACCTCATAATCGTCTCCGGTACCTAAAAAGCAGTGGCGGCAGGTGAAATTTAGGTTGTCATATTTTTTTATTGGAGGACGGGACCCAAGCGGTATTTTAAAACACAACTATCAGGCTAAATGAACAAGTTTTGAAAAAAAATTGCGATTGACATTCGCGAAAAAAATGTTGAAAAATTGTGTGCCTCACCAGGTTATTTTTTTAACAATAATTTGTAAAATATTTGCAAAATATTTTTTCCAGAATTAGGTGGAAAATATGTCAACAAGTTTCAATTTCATCAAAAAAATATCTTTTCTTTTATAGTTACACAGTTTTAAAATTTTATTTTAGATTCATTTTTCACTGTGGAAATTTCAAAAAGTTAAAACTTTGCAAAAAAATCAATATATACCGAGCTCGGTAGCACAGTAAGCCAGAGCGTTGTGACAAACGGAGCTGGTTTACTGCCTATCGACTCCCGGGGTCAAATGCCAGTTTCAATTCTGACCAAGTCGAAGAGACTGATTGTGTGTATCCGCGTTTTTTTCAACTGTATAACCCCTGTCTGCGTAGCTTCGGCTTTGATTTGAGGGTTGCCTAATTTATGTAGTGTGCTTTATGGTATGACAGCCTAAATTTCACCAACCGCCACTGTTAAAAAACCATATACCGTAGATTGAAAATTAGTTTGAATTGCAAACATGAACTGAGACAAATATACGATTTTTTTGTCGTTCTTCACTTTGAATAAAATCGCAGCATAAGTATTTATTTATTAATAAGCTTTAAAACTTTATAGTATTGTACCTTAATTCAAAAAAAAAAAAAATGTGTGGCCAGCACATAACTTTCTTATACCAGTATATATCATCCTGATCTAAAAGAATCATTCTCATATTCATACTCATTTATTAACACTTAGGCTATTACAGTGAATAGATGTGGTCGTCAGATATAATTAAGTAGATTAAAACAAAAATAAACAAATACCAGTAAATAAATAAATAAATAAATAAATCATTAAACAAATATAGGTAAAAGTACAATAGTACGTCGATTTAAGTATTATACGATACAAGAACATAGAAAAAGGTAAAAAACTAAACACTACACTTGTGACGTCAAAAATTCACTAACACTATAAAAACAGTTTCCAAACAAGAAGTTCTTTAGCTTGCATTTGAACATAGATAAGCTAGGACTACTCTTTATATCAGTAGGTAATTTCTTGTAGATTTTTGTGCCAGAATATACAGTTGATTTCTCATAAAAAGCAGTACTGTGATTATTTGTCCTGAGCCAGTGACCATACCTTGTAGGGTAGTTGTGGAAATTTATTGAAAATTTACTTAAATTATTTCTAACATAAATTATACTGGAATATATATAAATCGCAGGTAATGTTAATATTTTTATGAATTGTGGCCTACATGAGTCCCTTACACCAATGTTAAAGATTAATCTTAATAGTCTTTCCTGTAAAACAAATACTCTGTGTATGTGACTAGCTTGTCCCCATAGTATAATATTAAAAGAGAGATGAGAATAAGCGAGGGCATAATAAACATTCAACAAGGTTTTGCTATCCATAGAATTTTTTAACTGAGAGATAGCATAATAAGCTTTTTTGTTTTTTACATAGCTCCTCAATATGAACATCCCAACTTAACTTGTCATCCAGATAGGTACCCAAGAATTTGGTGTAACTGAAAAATATCAAGTTACTGTTTATCGACATATTAACTGGTAATTCTTTTCTCTGAGAAAAATATAACCATTTTGTTTTATTACTGTTAAAAATAAGCAAATTTATATTACACCAATGTTGAAAATCCGTAATAATTTTGCAGAATAGTCTCCTCAAGCATAATAGGATCTGCTGCTGACAATGACATTGATGTGTCATCCGCAAACATAACTATATTGCACTGACTGATATACTGCGGAAGGTTATTTATAAATAGGAGGAGTATCAAATGACCCAATACTGACCCTTGAGGTACTCCCATATTAATGCTATAATCTTTAGAAGTAACATTGACATTTATTACCCTAAGTTTCCGATTTGACAGATAGGATTCAATCCACGAAATCAATGGCTCAATGATACCCAAATTGTTCATTTTACTAAGAACAAAAGATACATTAATAGTATAAAACGCGCGTGGTGAAACAAAAAATAATCCCGCCACATGTTTGTCTTTGTCAAGTTCATCATAAACAAATTGTAAAAACTGTACTGAGGCTGACTCTACTGATCTATTCTTTCGGAAACCCTGCTGACAATCCGTAATCAAATTGAATTTAGATAAGAATGAGATTAATCGGTAAATACAATTTTTTCCAGTATTTTACTAAATACACATAAAATGGAAATGGGTCTGTAATTTTCACATGCATTACGATATCCGGTTGTAAGATAGGTAAAACTAAGGCTATTTGCAGAGTTGAAGGAAAAACTCCTTGTTCTAAGGATTAATTTATAATACGTTTGGCGTATGAACTCGCAACCTAATTTGATAAATTTAGAAGAAATTTCATCAGTACCGCGAGAGTTACTACTTTTTAGGTCACTAATTACATCATCAATTTCTGGGTCAGTGACAGGTTCAAGGAATATTGAGTGTTCAATTTGAGGATTAGTTGTAGGGTTATTTGACCCGTCATTATCAAAACATTCGTCTCTATTTAATTATTCACTTACCTCAATTGAATTTTAATATCGTAGCTTGAAATGTTTCATTAAAATTTTTAAATAATTAATTATCAGCGTTATTCGATACTTTCAATAATAATTCATGTCATAAATTTTAATAATTTTTTGTTGACATTGACATTTTTGGAACTAAATTAGACCTTTCAAACGTCAAACTGTTACATTTATCCTAACCCCATTTTATGAGGCAAAATGTGTAAAATATTTCAGTTTACATCATCTTTATTTAAGTATTTGGAAAATGTATTTTATTCGTTTGATACAGAAGACATGATTTATAATCTTTCATCAAGAATAATATTTTTTTGTAAAGTCAAATACAAAAAAAGTTTGGGTCCCGTCAGCTGGCCAATTTTGCTTATCATCGAATTTTTCATTGTCTTTGGCCTTTAGAATAAGTGTACTAAATTTGAAAACTTTATCTCAAAAACTGTGGCTGCCATTGCGTTACTACAGACATGCGGACAATTTCTTGTCATAAAGTTTGGTTTTTTTCATTATAATTTGTCGAAATTCATCCAGAAATGCAATAAACTTTTTTCCGAAATTATACCTTTCTTCTTCTTTCATTCATTATGTATCTTCTGGTGGTACCACATTCACCAAATTTAATGTGTCACCTAAAATATTGTTGACAATCTTAACTGCCAAATTTGGATAGTCTCCCGTTAGTATTTTTTGAGTTATTGCGGATACACACATACACACACACACATACACACACATCCACACACACATCCACACACACGCACCGACGCACATCATCCGGAAAATAATCAGAATGGAATCAGAAGGGTTCAAACGTCAATCAAAATCTCGAGGTTGAAAAAAATCACGATTACTATACTTCCTTATATTGGGTATAAGAAAGTAAAAAGTGAAGTGATCACTTTCAGGAGAGGTCCTCATGTATGTTTATTCAAACAGTTTTTTTTAATTCTACGAACACTTCTTTGATGTTATAATTTGTCTCTGAAGATCTGAGAAAATCACAATATTCAATAAAATACTAATAATTGTAGATTTAAATCTATTAGTATTTTTATAATGTATCACTAAAATAGTTTCTTTTGAATGTTATAAATAAATGTAAATATATATTAAGAATGATGCGGCATTATGTCTATGACAAAATTATATACTTTTTTAATTCACTTTACTATCATAATAATATTCTTGCAGACTCGAGTTGTTTTATTTATTTACAATACTTGTTTTCATAGCAGTAAGTTTCACTTATCGTTCTTGAACGGTGAGTACATCATTACCATAGCAACTGACTGTAAAAGACACTGAATTATCTGCTTGAAGTAAACATGAATCTGGATATCCTAAATCGAATAACAAGCTGTCGAAATGACAACTAAAACTTTTAAAAATAACAACATAATTTATTAATATTTTACTTAATGTTATACTAAGAATTTTGATTGTTCAAAAAACTTTGTATCCGATATTAATAGCCAGTAAACGAGTACAACAAACCACAGCATACACTGTAGAAGTAATAGTGACACATTCATTATCCAATATGTCTTTAAAATAATAATGTACCAGTGGCGACTGGTGAAATTTGGCTATGGCATATCTTAGTATTGGAGCATGGGACCCAAGCGATACTTTATGGCATAACTAGTAGTAGTAGTAGCTACTTATTTTACTAGGCAAGTAGGCCACAATGGGCCGTTTTTACCTAGGGACCTACAGTTTAGCGTGGACTCCGAACCACGGTCCTCGACTGTCAACTAACCCACCGCCTGGGCCTGCCCGCCTGCACCGCCCACAGAGTGGCAAACCTCCTGGGTAGGTCTCTTCGACCCTCCACCCGGGCTTGCCTCTCCGCCTGCATCAGGCTAGCGGCCTTCCCGGGATTGTCTGTTGACAGCCTACCGACTGTTAGACGAGCTATCGTTCATCCATCCAATTGCCGGACTCGATCAGTGCTGCTTAACTTCATTGATCGAATATCGGAAATTAAACGGATGTCCATACCTCATCCCCTTATGGCATAACTAACAAGACTATATAAAGAAGTTTTGTGGAAAAAAAATTGCGTTAGTTTGTTTCTTGAATTTTTACGGTTCCAACTGATCTTACTGCCATTTTTATTCGTCTGCTGCTGTAACTTCTGTACTATCACAGGGTGTTGCATTTTGAAGCCAGTTGGGATTTACAGTCATGTATGATGACGCACATGAATCTACGAACCAATCTGAACTGAAACTTTCATTCGAAGTATATAAGGCTAAGAATGTTTTTTGATTTGGTTTCGTGCTAATTTTTTCTTTTTTGTTTTTACACTCATTTGCATAATGGCCAAATTTATTACAAGCATAACACCGTATCTTTACGTTACTGTGTCTTGTACTTTGTTGACTTTTTGTATAAGAGTACAACAGAGTCTCAGAATCACTGCTTTTATTATCTTACTCATTTTAACGTCTTGTAATAATTTAGTTTTGATTAAATCACCCAAACCCATGATCATGGACGACAGTCATTTGGCAGTCCGGCTAATAAAAGTATGCCAATCATTCTTAACTTCAAAACTTAGGCCATTTAGTCTGTGTGCCGTAGTTATGATTGTATTCACATACTCATCAACTGAACTACAACTATTCAACTGTGTGGTAATTAACATTCTCAGTAAACTGACTCTTCTCGTCAAACCGGAGTCTTCACTTTTAAGTTTATACCATGCATCTTTAGCAGTAGTAGTATCCTGGATATGAATATTATTCACTGGATCGACTGATACAATAATCTTTGCTCGTGCTTTTGTGACTCTTTTTGAATTTGTCACTGTATCACCTGTTACACATGCATGTCTTCATGTTCTAATAGAGCTTGCATAGCAATCAAGGTATTATAATTCTCTCTTCCCATTAATCTTCCGATTGTTGGAGCATTTGAATGTGCCATATTTGTATTGCCAATCACAGACTGAATTTCACAACTTTCTTAAAATGAACCTATTTTAGTGACCTGTGCCCATAACCTGAAGATTATTATGAAATTTTCTAATAATATAATCATTAATAACTTGGAATAATAGTTATTCATGATACAAGTGTTAAAAGTGCCTTTTTATTTTGTGCGTGGAGAAGTTTGCGAAACGAGCGTAAGCGAGTGGAGCAACTCCAAGAACAAAATAAAGTTATTTTTAACACGTGTATAGGTTAGGTTAGGTTTGTTGTGAGTGGGTCTCAGTAGACCCTCCACTGCGGCCATCAGCAGGCCTATTATGGCTCACGCCTAATTATATTTCACCCAATAAGTTCAGTCTCTTAATGAAACTGATAACTTTATTGGGTGAAAATGTGTCCAGATCCTCTGGCAGCAGTAGCCCTTTGCCAAATATTGAGAATCGGATCCTCTCCACAGCGGGACAGGTGCATAAGATGTGGTCTGCCTTCTCATCATCCTCCAGGCATAGACGGCACTCGGCGTTTAGGGCTTAGTTCTTTCCTACCCATTTTTGGTATATATACTACCTTAACCGCCGACCAACTGGATGGGATATAGTTCCATACCAGACTAGCTCTGAATAGTTTAATGAGGAGTGGGAGCAATATTTTCAGTCCATTTTGTAGTAGAGCTTGAAAAACTCCATCCTCTCCTGGCGATTTGAATGGTTGGAATGATCTGATGGCCCACTCAATTGCCGGTATTGTGATCACCTTTTTAGCCGTCAGCCAATCATTTTTATCAGGTCGTTTTAATCGGCTGTGACGGCTGTTGATCATCCGCATTCAAGCACCCTGGGAAGTGGTTTTGTGCTAGGAGCTGTAAGGTTTCCTTTCCAGAGTCCGTATATGATCCATCCGGTCGCCTTAACGAACCGAATTCCCTTGTCGGCTCTCTGGAAAGAATCTTGTGGATTCTAGTACTGTGAGGTAGGTCAGTTATACTCTCACAGAATTTCCTCCTAGATCCCCTTCTTGCTTTCCTTATTTCTTTGTTATAGTCCGTTAGAGCGGATCTATATTGGTCCCAGTCGCCCGAAGCTTTAGCTCGACTAAAGAGGCGTCGAACTTCTTTTCTCATTTTATCCAAATTTTTGTTCCACCAAGACGTGCCTCTATTGTCCCTTTTTGTCTTCAGTGGACAGTTTTCGTTATATGCTGAGACCATTGCGTTGCGGATCTGTTCCACCGCAATTTCAGTCTCATCACGATTCCTGATTGTGGTGATAGCGGATTGAAGGTGAGACTGGAGAAAATATTTATATCCTTCCCAGTCCGTGCACTTCGGATCCTGATATGTCACCACAGGTCTTGGACCAACTACTATCTTGAATAGAATATGTTTATGATCTGAACATGAGGGTTCACAAGATACTTTCCAATCGGATATCTTGTTGCTCAAGTAGTTTGAGCTGATTGTGATATCTAATACCTCCTTCCTATTTCTGGTGACAAAGGTTGGTTCGGAACCAATGTTATTCACAGTTAGTCCTTCACCTAATAAATGTTCAAAAAGTGACTCACCTCTTTGGTTAATGTTCGTGCTTCCCCACGCTGTATGGTGGGAATTCGCGTCACATCCAATAACCAGGTGGATATTGTTCCTTTTGCTGTAGGCGATTAAATCCCGCACTGCAGCTGGAGGAGGTTGGTCTGCATCTCTATCACCCGGGAAGTAGGCTAAGCAGACGATTCTTTCCGTCTTGCTTCCTCCCTCCGAGATCGGCCTGGACGGCTACAACGTCCTGGGTGCAGTAACCTGTAAGTACAAAGTGGTTAATGTTATTTCTGATCAAGATACATGCTCTGGGTCTTTCATCAGAGCCGATTTCTATTACCTTGCCAGAAGTATTTCTCAGGCCGCTTACTCGGCCTGTGTTACTTGTCCAGGGTTCCTGGAGGAGAGCGATGTCGATTTGCTCTTCCTTAAATCTTTTGCCGAGGACGTATGTGGCCGCCCTGGCTTTTTGTAGATTTGCCTGTAAACATGTAATGTAAGATGTTCCCATTTCTCCAGCCCTTGGAGGTGGGGACTTTAACAGCCCCCGCTCCTGGTCCGATGATATCATACAATGTTTTTTTTTACAAACACCATTAAAAAAACAATAAAGTTTCTTTAAAAAGATTTCAAATCCTTTTAATGGTTACCTCATAATTCTAGTAGTTTGTAGTATTTATGAAATAAATAAATCAGGTTTGCCCGTTGTTTGACACATGCTTGTCAAATGTGAAAAACTATACCGTATGGGGACTATAAGCATGGTAAATGGGAAAACCCAAATGTGTAGAACAAGGACAGATTGCTCTCATTATCATACGTTGGAAAAGGACAGAGACCAGAGGCTAATAAGTAAATAGGCATTTTTACAATTCTTATTATTAACGAACGCATAAAGTCAAGAAGATTACAGCTTCACTGAACGTCGAAAGCATGAACAAACACGGTGGGTAAGAATATCGCCAGCTTTTGTTTATGGATTCCTATTACCACTAATTCAAATTTCGTTATTTACAATATCAGCCTCTGTACTTCTCTAACATGCGTATGAGATGAGAGCAATCTGTCCTTATTCTACACATCTGGTTTTCCCCATTTACCATTCTTACGGTCCCCATACGGTATAGTATTTCCTCCACTGCTTCAAGTTCAACTTCAACAATTTCTTCTTGTGAAGTAGCTTCCTCACAAGGGATAAATATTACTAATTGCTCCAATTGTACAATTAATATAAATATTTCTAAATAACTTGTAATTTCTTGTTAATAAATATATAAATGTCATTATGACAAACGACTTGTCATATTACTTTTCGCACTTGTGTTAAAAGTAAATCATGTGATCATTTTTAACGCGAGTTTATATAATATTACATTTTTAATTCAAGTATGCCGTGTTAAAAATTTAGTTTTTAATGGTGTTATGATACAAGTGTTAAAAATGACTTTTTATTTTGTGAGTGGAGAAGTTTGCGAAACGAGCGTAAGCAAGTGGAGCAACTCCACGAACAAAATAAAGTCATTTTTAACACATGTATCATACAATGTTTTTTCTACAAACACCATTAAAAGAACAATAAAGTTTCTTTAAAAAGATTTCAAATCCTTTTAATGGTTACCTCATAATTCTAGTAGTTTGTAGGATTTATGAAATAAATAAATCAAGTTCGCCCGTTGTTTGACACATGCTTGTCAAATGTGAAAAACTATTGCAATATGGTGAGTTCCAATATTAATTATAATCAACAATTTCTTGTGAAGTAGCTTCCTCGCAAGGGACAAATATTACTAATTGCTCCAATTGTACAATTAATATAAATATTTCTAAATAATTTGTAATTTTTTGTTAATAAATATATAAATGTCATTATTACAAACGACTTCTCATTTTACTTTTTGCACTAGTGTTAAAAGTAAATCATGTTATCATTTTTAGCGCGAGTTTATATAATATTACATTTTTAATTCAAGTATGCCGTGTTAAAAATTTAGTTTTTAATGGTGTTTGTAGAAAAAAAATATTTTGTTATATTTTTATTTAATTAGTTACTATTTTATTATTTTGTTTATCCAACAAACTTGATTAAATAAACATATTAAAAATATAAATTATGTTCACATTTCAACAAACAGCAGGATGCAGCACGAATATACCAGGTGTAAGAGCATCATGGTACATCCCCCTTTTCTTCTTTATTTTTGAAGATGATTGAGATTTGCGATATCCTATATACATAATATGCGACACTTTTTCACATACAAGTGATTTTTTTCATTTCCAGTTTCGCCGGAATTGACACTAACTTTCGATTTTTAAATGGAATACCCTATATATGATTGCATTTTTGAATTCTGCATAATTTTCTGAATCCAACGATACCAAATATCAGTATTTTTTTTAATACAATTTTTAGTTTGCCATGACGGTTCCAATTTATTCTAAATGACCCGTGTAATGCTAGAAAAATCGAAATCCCGTCAAAAATACTAAGTTACGTGATTTATGAGCAAATAAAATTCATCAAAATGGTGTTTGGTGCCAAACTCATGTTTTTCAAATGGAACCATATTGGTACCGTGGTACCATTTATTAGTACTAATAATAAGGAATTTATTCATATGTCGTATTAAAATGTGCAATAAATACAAACAAAATTACAGTTAAAAGAAAATACAATTTTGTTCTAATTAAATGTTAAGAAGTATCTAACTAAGGTGACTTTAAAACAATTAAATATGTAGCTTGTCAAACATTATTTGTTGGTTTACCGGTGTTTTTATTATGTCTTTAAAAATTTTTTAAAAGTCTTGTTAATTGTGTTCAAAATGTCGCAAATTTATAAAAGAGATGAAAAAGTGAACATGTTAATTATTTATGGGGAATGTAGAAAAAATGCCGTTGCGGCTAGACACCTTTATGCCGCACGATGTCCTGATAGACAATGTCCAGCGAAAAAATAATTTTAATCGTCTTGAAAATCGATTCCGAAGTGAACCCAATAACGATCCCGAAGAAAATTTCATTCTTGTCGAAGAAACGGAAAATAATGTTTTGGCTCGAGTAGAAGTTGATAAGACTGTTTCTTTAAGGCAAATTGGGTTTAAATTGGAAATCAGTCACCAAACAGTAAGCCGAATTTTGCACAAATACCGTTATAAATCTTTTAAATGCCAACTGCACTAGCACTTGTACGAAAATGATTATGAACGTAGGATGGAATATTGCAATTGGTTTTTGCAGAATAACGTGCAGTCAAACAATGATTTTTTGGGAATGATTTTATTTTCGGACGAGTCTAGGTTTACAAATTTGGGATTATGTAACCAACAAAATACAAAATATTCGTCATAAGAAAATCAAAATTTATTACGGGAGAGTAACTTTCAAGTGCGGTTCGGTTTCGATGTTTGGCTTGGAATAATCGGTAGTAGAATCAGTGGTCCAATAATATTTGCAGGACCCCTGACTGGTGCCAGATACTTGGGATTTCTGCAAAATGAAAATTAGGACAGTTTAACTGAATTACCTTGTCATTTACAATAGGAAATGTATTTCCAACAAGATGGCGCTCCTCCCCATAATTCAAGGATAGTAATTGATTACCTTCAACGGAGATTCGGAGAAAACGTAATTTCGACGAACGGTCCTGTGAGGTGGCTTCTAAGGTCACCTGATTTAATACCCCTTAATTTCTTTTGATTGGGGTCATTTAAAAAATATTGTCTACGCAATCGCTGTTACAATCCGTGAAGACCTGGAGCTACTAGTAAGACGCGCAATTAATAGCATAATGGCCCAGCAATTGACGAACGTTCTTCGAGAAACAGCTTTGTGAGTTCAGAAGTACATTGACGTTAATGGACAGCATTTTGAACAACTGTTGTAATGTTTTGTGTTTATTTTTTGTATTCCAAAGCCACCTTATGTATAACAAGAAAATTAGAACAGAATTGTATTTTCTTATCTTCCTTTAGCTTTAATTTTGTTTGTATTTATCGCACATTTTAATACGACATATGAATAAATTCCGTATTAATAGTACTAATAAATGGTACCTCGGTACCAATATCGTTCCATTTGAAAAATTGAGTTTTTCCCCAAAAACCATTTTGATGAACTTCATTTGTTCATAAATCACGTAATTTAGTATTTTTGACGGGATTTAGATTTTTCTAGCATTATACGGGTGATTTAGAATAAATCGGAACCATCATGGCACACTTAAATAGAAAACTGAAAATTATATTACAAATAATAAATACGCTTGAAATGGCACTTATTTGGTATCGTTGGATTCAGAAAATTATTCATAATTCAAAAATTCAATAATATACAGGGTGTTATATTTAAAAATCGAAAGTTAGTGTCACGTCCGGCGAAACCGGAAGTGAAAAAAATCACTTGTATGTCAAAAAGTGCCGCTTATTATGTATCTAGGATATCCCAAATTTCAATCAATTATCTTCAAAACTAAAGGAGAAAAGGGGGTGTACCATGATCCTGTTACGCTCGGTATAGTTGTGACCATGTATGCTAATGCGATGGCAGACTTCGGTTAGTCTGAACAATGCATTGTATCAAGTGGTATGCATTTTATTATTCATTTGATACTTTTGCTTTTATTTGTCTATCTATGTCCTTCTGTCAACCATGAAACAGTAGTAGGTAGCTACCGGCCCTGGACTCTGGTTAAGTTTCCTCTCTCTGTGATAAGTTGATGAAAGGAATGAGAATAATATAGCAAATTCTCGATTAAATGTGACCCATGTGAGTAGTCATAGTATATGACAGGGGGTGATATAAAAAGTTGTGGTTTTTCTCACACAATTAACAACTAGTTTCAGTAATCTGATTGACCTTGAAACTAGTAACAATTAACTTCAAGTTTTTAACGAAAATATAATTGCGTGAGAAAAAAATCAAGGACTGTTATATCACCCTCTGTCATAAATAATATAGTAGTGGATCTAATTCTTACCTTAGGCAATCTTCTGATATGTTTACAGAAACTTTGTAATTAATCAAGTTAGCAACAAACCTGAATAAAACTAGATTTAAGGGTAAATTTAAAGGTACAGCTCCCCTGTAAGGAACGATGAGTCTATTGCTAATATAAGCGAATTTTTTTACACTTCCAATGAACTGTCAGCAGTCTCGGCAGAGCAGCAAAGCCATTGCCTTAATCGCAATGGATTTAAACTAAACTAAACTGATGATTACAGAGATTTCAGCTTGGCATGAGATTTCTAAAATATTGTATTGTATACATAGGCAGATAATTTATTTAATTGTGCTGAAAATTTACATAAGAATAGATAGGTATTCTTTAAATGGGATAAACAGTGGCAGATGAGAAAGGTACTTATTTAAATTATAAATTATCTATAGTTTCTCAAGAAATTTAGTTGGAACAATGAAAGACAAGCAATACATAAATAAAAATATTTTAAATGAAATAAAGTATACAGGGTGTTTCAATGATGTCACAACAAACCTCGACTGGTGATTCCTCTCGTCAAGGAAAAAACAGATATAATATATTTTTTTAAATGATTCCTAAGCGCTCTACGATACTTAAGTATAAAGGTGCTTCCAGATCAAGCAGCAATATCCCTTTTATACAGAGAGCTGCGTAGCTGTCCGTCCAGACTTCATGTTGCTGCAACGTTTGCGAATGCGCGGCGCGGCGAATATTAAACATAATTTCTAAATAATTACTCAGTGATAACTAAAGTACAGACGAGAAAATTTTTCATAGTAGCTACGTCTATGAAAAATTTCGTCAAAAACTAACCAGTAGTAGCTTTAACCCTGAAAGAATTCCAGGCCATGGGCGGCATCTAGTCGTGTATATTATAGATAATCAAAAATAATCAGTTATATTAAAAAAACCATTAATATGTCTAGTGATGTGAGCTTGGATATATGACAATCACGTTAGTTTGCAATGTAACGACAGAATGCCAAAATTGTTATTTGTGTCAAATATTAATATGATGACGTCATTTTCATTACGACGGTCAAAACAAGCCGATTTCTGCTTTTGTCGAATATGTGAGTGGAAGAAGCAGATTAATTACTGAATTATAATGGTTTCGTTTTCCCAATTGCTGATATTTTTAGTTGAAAATTTAAAATACTTTGTTTATTTGATTAGGTAGCTTATACAGGGATTATTTATTAAGAGCAGTGCCATATACAAACTTCAGCTCAGTTGTATTTTAAAGCTGCGTTTTCACCAGATATCCAACTTAAATTTATAAATCACATTTTAAATTTTTCTGTCAGTAATATCAAAAAACGAAGACATACGAATCATCCTAAATACCACATATATTTAATACATAATCACATAGGCAATCAATATTGATGCATATTTTTTCATTAATAGGAAATACGATTATCTAATTTTATAAAATGACACCAAATAAAATAACAAAGAAGGTTTAGTGCCATATCCCCCAAAAAGAAACAATTATGCAGCTACGGACACGTGTTTCGGAGTTATTGCCCCTCATCAGCGTAGCGTAGCTAAGGAATTGGATCTAGGATGAAATAGATCAGGAACAAGAACTAAAATAAGGCTGGAAAGTAGAGTACACAGTACTCAATTAGTGTCTTCATGTTCCCATATGCCACATTTGGGGCCTCGATGAGCATAGTAAACACACAGAGCCCTATGTGTACTGCTTATTTCCACCTGGAACATACAAATAAAACAAGATAGATTTATTGGGGTTCAAAATAAAACAAAGAAGGTTTAGTGCCATATCCCCCAAAAAAGAAACAATTATGCAGCTACGGACACGTGTTGTTTTATTTTGAACCCCAATAAATCTATCTTGTTTTACCAAATAAAATGTTCGTATTTCTTATTAATGAAGAAAATAGTCATCAGTATTGCCTGTAATTTTATATATTAAATCTATAAGGTATTTAAGATGAATCATGTCGTGTTCTCATTTTTCGTTCTCAGCAATACAAAAATTTTAATAGTGATTGAAAGTTTTCTGTTGGTTATCCTTGCGAAGAAGGCGTGCTAGCGCCGCCTTAAGAAGAATAACTCCTTAAAATTTATGCTTCAAAAATTATTTATTTTAATTTCATTTGTAAAGACATCAAGACATTGATATTGTTTTTTTTTATAATAGTTTTTACACAATTTGAAATTAGTATATAACAATATTTTGTTATATTTTATTTCTGTATAATAACCATCATTTTACATAACTAAGTATGTTGATTTCGAAAAAAAACTTATTCAGTTATTTAGGTAAATTATATTAACGTAAAATGCGGTTATAGCAGAAGAAGGTCAAAATCATCAAAGTAGGCGGATCTTCTTAAAATGTTGCATACAAGTATAACTTATTAATCTGAATATCTTTTCTTACTGACATTTTCCTGTCTTTACAGAAAATGTACTTTACATAACAAGGAAGTAGTTTTTGCTTAACTACCATGGCCTACGTGATTAAAAATAAAACAAAATTACACCAAAAATTTCTTTCATATCACCTATTGCGAAATCAATTGGGGAACACACTGTAACTTTATATTTTCTGTTCTGATGTTATATTTTTTTACGAGCTTCACTATTTATTTTTATGTTTTCTGTTTTCATTCTTTGTTGTGATATAGGTTTTTTTTAATATTCATTTATTTGTCTGTTTTGTGTAGTAATTATTGTTATAATTTTTTTATATTCTTAACTGTTTAAAAATCTAACAGTGTTTTTGTTTGTGTTTTATTTAGTTTAATTTTTACTTTTTTTAGTTTATGATAATTTTAAGTTATTTTATATATTTTCATGAGGTAAAAATTATTTTAATCAATGCTTACTTTGATATGACACATATTTTCACATTGTAAGTCATTCGCCTTTCTATTATTTAATCACCTGCTTCCTAAATTCGACGCCTCTGGCAGAACAAGTTAGATCGCGGCAACTCGTAAGCTGGTCTGTTTACGATCTGTCTGCCAACTGAAACTAGCGAATGGCCGCCGTTTCATATCCTACCACAATTTCAATATGTTGGGCCTGCGGCTCACTAGTAAACAGTGAAGTAAACTCTAATTTTACAATACAAACTGACTGCGGCTACATTGAATAGTGTACGGATTTGCCCATTCATAATTACATTTTCAAGGTAAAAGCTACTACTGCCGTTAACTTTAGAAATCACTTCATAGTCAAAGGATGACAGTTTGGTACAGGATATCGACGCCCGGTATAGTTGATCTTTATTTCTTTGAAAAAGACAATGATCTTGCGGTTACTATATCTGAGATATACACGCGGAAGTTTTCCGAATCCTTGTGTCCAGAGTGCGTCGTCATCGTAACATTGACTCTACTAGAGTTTGGTTTTAATAAGATGCAGCGACAGCATATACTGATTGAATTTAATGAACACTCTAAGAACCATCTTTGAACATTGGATCATTTGGATCTTGGTTAGCACGTTCACCTGATGCGTCTACGTGTGATTTCTTTTTGTGGGTTTATTTAAAGAGCAAAGTTTTGAAACTTGTCCGGTAGACTTAAATAATCTAAAGCAAAAAATTGTGGAAAAAATAATGAAATTCCTCCTGTCATTCTACTGCACGTCATGAATGCAAAAGTGCATCAATATTGATAGACGACCTCTAGCGAGTGGTATTTTTAAGAAGTAACTTTCATATTTACTTTTTAACAATGGCAAAATTGTACCTCTCAATTCACAATACACTCAATGAATTGAAGATTATTGACTAGTGATAGTGAATCTTACAAAATCATAAGTTCATTCTACGACACCCTGTATTTAACTAACTGCTACTGAAATGTAAAACCCAACCTTTCCCCATCCTATTGAAATAATAAGGGATGTGAGATTTCAATAGTATAAAACTGTTACAAATGCAAGAGGATTAGCAAGAAAGTCTAGGCAAAGACACCCAGTATGTTGAGAAATCTCTCCAGGTATCCTAGGTTCGAATTCCATCCACAGTCTATTGGTTCCTAGAATTGGTAAATTAACATATTACAGTGTACCTAATTGCGATTGAAGGAATATTAAAAATAAGTTGACTTAAATAGAAGAGCATTCTATCTTATTATGAATAATATTACGTAAGAATATAAGAGAATGCATTTCCCTTCTATCTTTTAGACTCGACATATTATGCCTAGTTAATATGGGCAAATGCTATCAGTCCTAAAGGATTAAAAATTTACGTTGAATACTTTCTAAATTACTGCTATGTGTCTGATACACAGGATTCCAAATTATACTAGCATATTCTATCTTAGAGAGAATAAAAGAATTAAACAATAAAACAAAACTTTAGTGTTATTAAACCATCGTGAATGATTTATAATAAAACCAAGATTTTTGTAATTATAATGTACAACATCATTAATATGAAAATTAAAACTCAGCTTTTAATCAACAAATAACTTCCAAGTCATTAAATTTGGTTACTCTATTTAGAGACATAATATTATTACTTGCAGATTTGTAACTAACTGATACATATTTCTTTATGAATGAGATAATGTTATACTTTTACACATTTAATGGCAAATTATTTTTTATACAAAAGTCATTAATAATATTCAAATTCATTTGCAATTGAAGGAAAGCACCCGTAGAATTAAAGTATTAATAAATTTTTGAATCAACTGCATAGAGAAGACAATTGACGTCGATCATATATACAATGTCGTTAATAAAAGTAATAAAAAAGAATGGCCCAAGTATGGAGCCCTGTGGTACACCTGATGAAGCTATAAATTCGTCCCACTTGAAACCACGGAATTCAATTTATTGGCGAGTGCACCGCAAGTATGATGAAAAAACTTCAGAGGGTTTTTCTGAAAAATCAAACTGTCTAAGTTTACACAAAAGACTACATGATCAAGTCTGTCGAATTATTTATTAAAATCTGTATAGATAGATAGATAGATGATGCCAACTTATCTACCAGAAACCATTGATTCGGAAATGTACTGTGTTAAACAAGAAGGATTAGTGGTAGTAGATCGACGGCACGAAACCATAATGAAAGTTGCCAATCAATCCATGAGTGCTAGCGTAAAGTTTCTTTATGTAGTAATATCAAAAACCTTGGAAAAGTTGGAGATAATACTGATGGGCTTACAATTAATCAATCGAAAGATTAATAATTTTCATAAGTTAGGCATACACTACAGCATAATCTCGTGAAATTAATGCATGCATGTATGGTGTCAGGCCCAGGGGTAAATTTAGGTTTAATTACTTTTAAAATATCATATACATCATTTTCGGACATATGTCCAAGGGAAAAGAAATTATTTATAAAATAATTACCGTATTCATCAGGAACGATTTGACGAGCGTATGACTATATTTTTTAATATTTTTGTTTTGTTTTCTATATCAGTAATTATACTTTTGGAGCTGGATTTTTTCTAGTCCCAACAATTTTTTTAGGATGTTTTATTAATTACTCTGAAAAAGTGATCATATGCTTTTCTACAATAGAATATTCGTCCAAAGAAGACGAATCAGTGAAGCTTAGTTGTTGATACAGTAGGACAAAATTGGCTTTACGGAAATTGTAAGTTAGCACAGGACCAATGAAGGTGTTATCCATCACTCTTAACTAAATTATGCGCGACAGTTAAGTTTAACGCAGGGTGGTGAGCATCATTGGGTAACAATATGTCATGGGCGTTCACAATGGTGCAAAGTCTATTACATAAAACTAAATCTAAACATCTACCGTTTACGTTTGGTACATTATGCATTAATATAAATAGTAGAGTCTTATACGTCCTTATATATAGGTGATTTTTTTTCGTAGTTCCTTCAGTCGCACCATCTAGGATAATTCCAATTAATAAAAAAAAAAATTCTCTCTTATTAATGTTAAGGCGTGCCCCCGGGGCAGGGAATATTTATTTCTATATTTAAATTTGACGCTGTGTCGCTACTGCCAAACTTACAGTTAAACTAATCCTTTCCCTGGCTTATTCTTACCTGAGGTTTGTTGGGCATGGGCGGGTATACTGTACTGCATCATCTTATAAGTATTTATAGGAGTGGAGGTATCTCTCCCTGATTAAGAAACCTTTTAAATCAAAATACTAGCAACGTTTCAAACTGTTTAGTGTAGCATTAG
Organism: Rhamnusium bicolor; assembly: GCA_029963845.1. Lineage (NCBI taxonomy): Eukaryota > Metazoa > Arthropoda > Insecta > Coleoptera > Cerambycidae > Rhamnusium > Rhamnusium bicolor. The sequence continues at coordinate 1,753,277 of JANEYF010002643.1, forward strand.
CTCTTACATAGTTGGTAACCGAACTTTTCGTTTTAAAAGTGCATGTGATACTGTACCATGATGGCTTCGAATATTCATTTGCGGAAGAATATATATCTCATTGGAAATTATCCACAAATTATTGGAGGCATTCTACCATCAAACAAACAAGTTTTCAGTGTGCTCTTTTACAATCTTCGAAGAGTGAAATTGAATCTGCAGAACAGTGCTAGATTGGTGATTCAAGAAGTCATAATTTTCTGGGAGAAAGCGCGAATTCCAGTCAGAGATGTCAAATATTGCAGTAGTAAATTGGAGGCAATGTATAGGGAATGGAAAACCTTGCAAAAACATTCGGGAAGAAAGACTGATTCTCATAAGAGGAAGGAAGAAGCATGCGTCTCTACATTTAACAATCTTTTCGACATAGCTCACGCAAATGCGCTTGAACTGTTAACTATTGAAGAGGATAAGCAGTTTTTAATTCCTTAAAGGCAGACAGGTCTACCTGGATACATGTCTGGTATCGACTACAAACAACTTCAAAAGAAAGAGAGGGTTACAGAACGGGAATGTAAAGCTTTGTCGAAAAAAGAAAGCAGCAGTCTTGAAATTGAAGAGATGTAAATTTTTAACATAGCATAGAAAAATGTTTCATTTTCTTAACCGCCTCTCAAGTCACCGAAGTCCCAGAAAATCCTAGGATTTTGTGTTGAGTAAAGAAAGACGAGGCTCTACAGTTTATTGTGGAGTCTGAACCACATCTAGGGCATCGACAGTTCCCTCTGCGTCTTAATTCGAAACAAATTACAAATAAAATGTCTATCTTACTGCGGAATGGATTCGAACCATCGATATTCGGTAACGAGTAAATAGGCTACCATGCCCACAATAATATATCTCTTGACCACGTCTTAACTTTGAATTATCCTAGCTAAATTTGTCAAATTACTTTTTTTAATACTCTAAATACATAATTTGTTCTTGAAGGGGCAACTGTGGAAATGGCGACATCCTTAAGCTGCAGTAAAATTGATACTGATATCAATGTCGTACAACAAGAAGAATGTTTTGCTTTAGACGAGCCTGGACCTTCGCAGCCAAAAAAAAAAAACGAGCACGCCGCGAAATAATGACCCCTTAACTCGCCGTGGTCTTAGACAGATGCAAGGTTAATGGTTCGTACTTTAATAGCGGCAACTGAAACATTTGGGGATGTCAAGCAGGATTTAATCAGTAACAGGTGAATGCAACACCGTTATCGAGAGCATTTTCGCCAAGAAAAATCGGAAGATATGAAAAAACAATTTGTAGGGTCTAAATTGAATACAGTAGTAGTGCATTGGGATGGAAAACTTCTTCCAGCTTTGACAGGAAAGATGTCGATAGATTTCCTGTTAATGTTACAAATGCCAATATCGAACAATTTCTGGCAGTGCCACAATTAGAAAATGCAACAGGACGTGAATAAACGATTACAGTTTACGAACCACTGAATAACTGGGGTCTTACTGAAAAAGTACAAGCGATATATTCTGATACAACTGCATCCAACACTGGCCATATGAAGGGCGCTTGCTGCATCTCAGAGCAACTACTAAAAAAGAGATATTTTATGTTTACCTTGCAGGCACCATATTTATGAGATTATTCTCAGAGTGTTTTTGAAGGAAAAACAGCTTTTCCAACAACTGGTTCGAGTGTACAGTTTTTCAAACGATTTCAGCAAGCATGGTCCAAGATTGATAAAACAAAATTTAAACCCAGAATTCATGATCAGACGATTCAGAAGCATTTACAACAGAAGGATATAAAGGATATAGAAGATATTGTGGTTTTCACAGAAACTAATTTAGAAAATCAACAACCTCGAGAGGATTATAAAGATCTTCTGGAATTGACGATAATTTTCCTCGGCCATGTTCCTCGTCATGGAATGTCATCGTTTCACGTCCCAGGTGCCATGCATCATGCGAGGTGGATGGCAAGAGGAATATACAGTATAAAAATATTTTTGTTCCGTGATAAATTTACATTGACAATAAATGAAAAAAAGAGCCATTTCTATCATTTGCTTGTTTATTGTTAGTAAATATGTGCGAGCGTGGTTTCTAGCACCTTGTGCAGCTGAAGCACCGAATAATGATTTACAATAAAAAAACTGTATCGCTATAAAACCATCGATCTTGCCATATCTCGCATTGCAATGCAAACTTTTTGGAATCTCTTGTGGTATTTGGTTCTCGAAACTGTTGCGTTTGTGTATTTTGAATTGTTACTTGACAGGTGAAAAAAATGCTGCAACTCTAAATCAAGGAGAAGTATCCACGGATGGAAGCGTAAAATCCATAAAGCGAGCGATTATAAATTCAGAATCTACCACACATTTAACTTCGTTTAAATAATTTCTCACTATATGTGAATAATGCGTGGAGCTCCATCTTGGTGGTACCAAATAGACCTGTCTATTTCATTTAGATAATTAACATCAGGAAAAAGTGTTTTTAATGTAGGCACTAAAAAGTTCGTCGAAAAATCTAGATAAACATCACCGTTTACTGTGCCTTCAAAAAAAGTAAGGAGCAATAATTTGATTATTAATGATGCCAGCCCAAAGTGACTTTTTTTAGGAAATTATTTGTCAGCCTTCATCATCCAATAAGGATTTTTTCTGTTCCAATATCGACAGTTCTGGCGGTGTACCCTTCCGCTTAATTGAAATGAGGCATCACCAGATAAAAAACTATTTTGTTTATAAACTGCAAATCTACTAGCATTCTGTTCAACATTAATTCACAGAATTTTTGCCTTCAATCAGGATCATCCTCATTTAACTCTTGAACTAATTTAACTTTATAAGGTTAGTATTCTACTTTCTTTAAAACACGCAGAAACGATGATTTACTTACATCATTGTCGGCAGCAAGTTGTCTAGTTGGTTATGCGGATTTCCCTCAATCTCTACCAGTGGATCTAATTGTTTTGCCTCATCAAATCGAGAAGTTTTACCTGGTTTTTGAATATTTCTTTCATGTCCAGTTTCACGATATTTTTTATTTTACTGACTATACTGAGTAAGACTTACAGGAAACAACTACTCAGCGGACAAAAGCCCCGACCTGCATTGAATTAAACCTGCAAGTCTTTTTGTAGCTAATAGCATTTGTCAATTCTTCACTAGACTTAGACCGGTTTCGAACTTGTTATATTCTCGTTAATATGCCACAGGGGCGTGCTGTGAGTTTTGATACAGAGGAAGCAGTTTGTGATTTAGGGTGATGGGTAGTGCGAAGCCTCGAGCGAAGCGAGGCAAAATTTTTGTTAAGAAAAGAGGCATGCCTTCCGTATACTACTTTTAAAGCAAATGTCGAAAGCCACAAAGTTATGATATCTAGAAAAAAAGTATACTTGTAGGACCGCCACTCCTCAATAAACATAAAACATAAAAACAAACAACAAACAACAAAAATTAGACAACACCCGATTCCAAAGCCGAAGCTGCACGGGCGAGGGTTACACGTAGACACACAACCATACCCACCGACATTGCCAGTGCCGGTGGTGGGGATCGAACCCACAGCGAAATAGAGAGTTTGTTCAGTCGCACTTGCCATCGTGCACTCTCTAGCCAACTATAAATCGAGTCGGCTAGTTAAGTAGTTAACATGCACATACCTACCTATTTATAATGTAGTTTAATCCGCCTCACCTTTTTTGCGAAGTCGGAAATAACTTCGTCGTAAAAGTTTGAATTTTGAGACATCTCCTTCACAAAGTCACTTTCTATTGTCAACAGGGACAATTTTGAAAGCCGCTCTTCACTGGTAGAATTTCTTGAAAAAGTTTTTATTATTCTTAAGGTCGAAAAACACAGATCTCAATGTGAATGGGGCCCTTAACTCACACAATTTCAACACTTCAGAGTAGGCCTGATCCAAACTATTTTCTTTTATAAAGATAATCAGTTCGTTGGCGTTATGTTTCTGACTAATATCTTCTGTAGCATAAATAACTGAAAGTCCGATCGCAACCCAACCATATCAAAAAAATTTCCGTAGTTATCACTCAATGACTGAAGTGCGTTTTGTGGAAACTGTTTATTTTTAAATTCATTAAAATTACACAATTCTAAAAATTGTATATCACTAAAAATTTTAAATCTATTATTTAGTTGCCCAGTAATATTGTCCCAAATTTCGATAAAAAGTCTTCGATATGAAGTTCTACGATCCACTATAAATTCAGTTCGTATTCTTTTTCTTTGCGGCTCTAAATTGTCATTACTAGTTTTCTCCCAGAACTTTTCAAATTCATTTCTTTTGTTACAAATGAAATTTTTGAATTCTTCAATTTTCGTTACACAAAATCCAACGTCATTTGATTTAGTTTGCAAAATATTGAATAAATTCTCAGTAAATGGGAATATTCCGGAGAAAATATTTAACAAAAAATTAAAATCAAAGTCTCTTTTCAATGAATCTAAGTAACCTCTGGATCCATTCAAAGTCTCAGTGTCCCAATCATTTTTGCTTTGTAAAATATTTTCAAATAAATCAATTAGAGGCTGTCGATATTCAGATACAGTTTGTACTAGCCTCCCATTGTAATTCCATCGTGTTGGAGCAACTCTGGGTAGTCTCTTCTGTACTTCCAAATCTAAAGCTCGTGTCCGTTTTGATGATTTTGAAAAAAAGGCAGCCATTTCACTAATACTTGAAAAAAATTCTTTGCACTCTTTAAGACACGCTGCAGATTGAGCTAGAACTAAATTTAATCGATGCGCAAAACAATGTACAAATATTGCATTCTGAAAAGTCTCTTTTACTTTGGCCTGCAGGCCCCCCAATTTACCAGCAATTACAGCGGCCCCATCATAACTTTGGGCGATAAGTTTAGCACCACACTGTAGATCATCGACTATCTGACAAACTATAGCATATAAAGCTGCGGCCGTTCTCTGCGTTGTTACGTCTAAAAATCCTAAAAAGCGCTCTTGGACTTTCCTATTTGGATTTATGTACCGTACTACGATTGACAACTGACTAATACTCGTAATATCGGTTGTTTCATCTAACATAATTGCAACAAAAGGAGCTTTTTTTATTTCTTGCTTGATCTTTTCTACAACAATATTGCTTATCGACTGAATCAAATCATTTTGAATATGATTTGATGTACCGCGAAATACCGTGCAGTGTTCCAGATGGGTACTTAAATTTGTATCGTATTTTGCTAATAAATCAGCTAAATTGATGAAATTGCCCCTATTAGCAACCCTCCGAGATTCAGTATGACCTCTAAAACTAAGTTCATTTTCGCCGAGAAAACAAACAATGTCAATAAGTATTTTTAACACTTCTCGATTTTTTTTTACAAGTTCATTATGCTTACGGTCACTTTCTTTCAACTGCTGATCTAATGAATGCTCAATTCGTGATTTTCCAAATGTTTTTTTCTTTTAGCACAGCTCGCAAATGAGTTTCACACTTACCATGCCTCTTTGTCACTTTGTGAATGTTGTTTAAATTTGAAAAGCCATTTTTATTCCAAACACCTTTTTCATTTGTGAAAAGTACACATGGCGAACAAAATAATTTACACAAATTTTCACAACCCGTTAACCACTGATTAGTACTATACATTTTAATATTAAAGTACCTATAGCATGATTTAACTTTCGTTTTTAAAAGTTTTAAATCTTATCCAGTTTATCTTGAAACGAATATGTTGAAAATCTCTTTTTCAACAAATTGCACACCACACAAACGCAAATAATATTTTCCACAGTGCTAGGATCAGCTTCCATATTGAATAAGCAATTCTAAAACTGCTTATACGCGCACTAATGTTCAACGTTTTAAAAATCACTTGTCGCCGCACCACAGGTTTAGAAACACCAAACAAGTTTTTACAAATGTAGCACAAATGCTGAGAATAATACTAGGAAGATTAATATTAAGTATAATATTAAAATCGAGATTAAAACTATAAAACAAGACGCATTACTATGCTATACGGCTCAGATATCAAGATTATGAAGTGGGGATGGGATGCATTTCAAGAAGTTGCTTATATCGAAGTCGCGCGAGTTCGTGTTGGCTCGATTAATCGAGTGCGTCATCGTTACGGTTTTATCGTGCAACATTATCTCAGCTGTTGAAATGCAGGGCCGTGTCTATTGAAATTGGGTAAAAGTAAATTTTAATGATTAATATATGTGATAAATAATAATTAGGTTCTAATTATGTGTTTTTTTTAATAATCCCAAGGGAAGCACTGCTTCCCTTGCTTCCATAGACCGACCACCCCTTGTATGCCGTAAGTAATGGAAGAGACAAATAATAATAGCAAACCCGGCTAGCCTAAATCAGACTAAGCAAGACAGACATAGTGAGTGATAAGTGTATCCCTCTGGTTGTCAGTGCCGCTACCAGTCAGACATCATTGATGTCTTAGTGAATGATAGCGACCTGCAAATGTACCAAGAGCTGTGACCTCTAACCCTGGTGGACTAAACTACATGCTGAATAAGATTTACAGGAAACAACTACTCAGCGGACAAAAGCCCCGACCTGCATTTGGTACCTGATTTGCAGGTCACTATCAGCGACTAAGACATCAATGATGTCTGATATAATAATAAAGTGACAATAATTGGAAACAAAAATATTTCATGGCCCACTTTAATTTATTAAGACACAGTGGTGTTATTTCTCTAGGTTTTTTCAAAAATTTGTTAGTGTCTATTTTCTGGTGAATACAATTTTGTAATAAAAACTTCAAAAACAACAAAGATCAGTTTAAATTTTTTCTCAAAATCAATAATTTGACAAAAGATACCTCAACTGAGTTTACGAAATATTTACGAAATTTTACATTTTCAAAATTAATTTTCTCAGTAATTAATGCCCCAAATTTAAAAATTTTTATATTGCTGAATCCGTTTCGAACGGTGGCAGCAAGACCTCATTCCTAATTTAAAATTTTTGGAGGCGTAGTCATAATTCAGAGGTGGTGAAAATTATCTGTTGCTCTTAAGTCTAATAATTATGAATTATTTTGTTACCAAATTATTGATTTGTTTATAATAAATATTAGTACATAACGCAGATATTTTTTAAGGCTCATAATTAGTGACAGTAGTAGCTACTTATTTTACTAGGCAGGTAGGTATTACCAATCATATACTTAATATTAAAAGAAACAAAGTAACAGAAATTAAAATGGAGACAATTAATTTCTCTATTCAAAAGTTTCACTACCTAAATTAACTAAATTTGCGAAAAGTAAAAAATGTAGCTACTACTGAAATCGCTTTTTGTTGCAATATGTAGACACAAACGCAATTTAAATATATTTTCGATGCTTAACAGGGAAAAATAAATAAGAACTGTTGACAAAAAAAATGTATTTCTCTAATCAGTCGAAGTTAATACAAATAAAATAAAAATACATATAAACACCTTACAAAATAAACTTTAAATATAAAAAAGTCATAAATAAAAGCAAAATTCAAGAAACTAATTTACTGTCACCGAGCGCATGTTGGCTGATTTTTTAGGAACAACACGTTAAGCTCCACGAGAGTTGCAAAAATTAAGAAAGCGATGTACATTAATAGACACATAAGTCCAACTTTCCAGTCCAATCTGAAAACGAAAGGTATGAATTAGTTTTATGCTTATGAAAATTAGTGGCAAGCCTGAGAAGGAACCTGGTAAATTTCTTGCCCCTTTGCTATTTCACAAGTATTTTTTAACTTCAATTTGTATGTCAAAATATGCGACTTCTTTGTTCTAGTAAATAAATTATAGGCCAAGCTTATGACGCATAAAAGATACCTAATTTGCAAAAATTCCAAAAACGTGGAAGAGGTTTCTCGATTGTTCTGCAATTTCCGTTTTACGTTCGCGAATGGGTAAAATAATGACATTAGTCTTCCTAGACCCAAACATATTTATTTTCATACGGTTGGCTGATTGTGAAATATTATTAAAATAATTAAAAATAAAGAACCTTTTTGGTTTTAAATGTTTCAAAAATACTTTATTAAAACACTACCCCTGTGTCGGCTTTTAGGCCTTTCTCAAGAGTACAGATGAAACTAGATTTTAAATCGTGTTCTTCATTTATACATCACATCTGGGCAGTACAATACAATTGTAAAGTATTAAATTTTATGGTATGAGACGATGGGAATTTCTTTAACTTACAGTATTTTGTCTAAAATGTCGTAATCGGTAAAAATTTGATCATTTGTTACGTTCTTGTTATTTTTTACTGCATTTTTAATTTCTAATATTTCTAATAAATCAAATTTTTTACCTTTATTTTCTGAATGAAGCATGTCGATCTTATCCAAATCTATGAAATGATTATTTTCTATACAATACATTGACATACCGGTGCTATGTATATTGTTGTTTGTTTACATTTCGACCAGTTTGTCCAATAGCATCTTAGCTCATAGACTCCAGTTTTTTGCAATTTATCTGGTTTATCTTTATTATTTGATAGAATTCCTCCAATGTCATTTTTGTTTACGGAAATCGTTTTACATTCTAAACTATTTATTTTCATGTTTGGTATAGTGACACCCGCATTTACATTTTTTCTTGTTATAAACAATAATGTAGTATTATAATGAAAGTTATAAATACATCACAAATCATTACGTTTGGTAAAATTTACAAAAAACTTAATTAACCCATTAGTGTAAAAAGCTATTTTTTTTTAATATCAGTTTTTTTCATGATAATTTTTAACAGAGAACAATCTAATTATATATATATATATATTATATATTTGTTTTTCTACATGTTTGAACATATGTCATCAGTTTTGTTTTAAATTTGAAAAAATGCGCCAAGCACGATTCAGCATCAGCGAAAGATATTATCATACAAGTTAATGAAACTGCATGTAAAAACACTATGGTTAGAAATAATTTGATATGAAAACAATTCCAATCATAACGCGACGAAAGGGGTTACAATCTAGAAGAAAATACACAGTCACGAAGAAAACATTTACAATAATTGTTTTTTATGTTCAAGACTTTAACACAGTTTAATTTTGATACACTATAAAGTTTCTTTATTTAGTTTAAATTTAGTTGTGTAATAAAAATAATGTTAAAAAGTTATATATATATACCGGGTGTCACGAATTGCGCTCGCCCCGATATCTCCTAAAATATTTGGAATAGAAAATTGAAATTTCGAGGGCTTATTGTACGACTAAAATGCCATCTTTTCAATAAAAAATCAAGTTTGGTGCACATCCGGTTTGACCGGAAATGCCCACAACTTTCGATTTTTAAATGAAACACCCTATATATTTTTACATTTTTGGAATCTAGAGGAAATTTTGAATACAATACATCCATTTTGGTCACTTTTTGATAAACATTAAAAATTTTATTAAAAAATCTATTTCTGAATCCAGAGTGCTGTGGTGCTTTATTTTTTATCTGTCTGACAGCTGATATTGTTTTATTACATTCAATGGCTACTATGATTTTTCCAATGTTATTAGGTTACCAGATTTTAAACAGAAATGTGTCATTTTAGTTTCCAAAGCCCACTAATCTATTAGCCGCATGTTTCTAAAAGCTTGGTTGCATTGTATTTTGGCTGAAATCTCAAATATTTCTGAGCGGATTTTCAAAATTTTGGTATCATTAGATTCGTATGAAAATGGGGTATTTAAAAATGTTGCTGGACGATTAACTTCCCATTTAAAAAAACCGAGTTAGTGGGTAGAAATCACATTTAAAAATTTTAAACGCCTCTAGAAATTAAGTAATGCAATCATATTGCTCTTTTTATTTTTATAGTAACGTAGCACACAAACTAAAATATATTTTGGGCACCACAGCACTCTGGATTCAGAAATAGATTTTTTAATAAAATTTTTAATGTTTATCAAAAAGTGACCAAAATGGATGTATTGTATTCAAAATTTCCTCTAGATTCCAAAAATGTAAAAATATATAGGGTATTTCATTTAAAAATCGAAAGTTGTGGGCATTTCCGGTCAAACCGGATGTGCACCAAACTTGATTTTTTATTGAAAAGATGGCATTTTAGTCGTATAATAAGCCTTCGATGTATGAAATCATTAAATATTATTAAGAGCATAGCAAATATCAACTGGGGAGCGGACAGAGAAATCCTGCTGCGACTACACAAATCCTTAGTCCAGTCCAAACTGGACTATGGAAGCGTAGTATACTCATCCGCTCGCGAGTCAGTATTGAAAACCCTCGACCCTGTTCATAATGCTGGCATAAGATTATCAATAGGAGCTTATCGAACTAGTCCAGTGGCTAGCTTACAGTGCGATTCAAACATACCACCATTAAAATTAAGACGAAGACGGATGCTGTTAAATTACGCTATAACAATATTGTCTAAGCCCACACATATAAACTATAACCTCATTTTCAATAACAACCTCCACGAAAAGTACTCAAGAAGACCTTCGGCAACACGACCAGCTACTATAAGAATCCAAGAACAATTAGAAGAAGAAAATATATTAACATCCGAAGTATATCCAACAGGCTTCGCTGAGACTCCCCCATGGCTCATTCAGAAAGCAATATTTAGGCTAGAACTAACTAATTTCAAGAAAAACGAAACATGTAGACAAACCTATATAAACAGCTTACACAACATCTATGCAGAATATAATTATCCACCATGTATTTACACCGACGGATCAAAAACTACGAATGGGGTGGGAGCTGCTTTCTCAGCAGCAGAAACAACCTGTTCATGGACACTACCATCGTCAGCTTCCATATATACAGCCGAACTATACGCAATTTGGCAAGCGTTACGGTACTGCGAACAATCACAGGGGGAACAATTTATGATCTGTTCAGATTCATTAAGCTCAATTCAGAGCCTGACAGACTTATTTACTAATGACCCATTAAGCCAAAGGATAACTGATTTAATCCAATGGCTTAATTCGATTAAAAAACGGGTAATATTTATATGGTGTCCAAGTCACATTGGAATAAATGGAAATGAACTAGCCGACCAAGCAGCCCGAGCAGCCTCCACTCAAAATCAAATCGATCAAGTACCCATACGACCAAACGACTTGAAACTGGCAATCGGAACGATAACGGAAGAAATATGGCAGCAAGAATGGAACAACAAAAACGCAAAACTTAAAAATGTGAAAAGTTCAGTACAAAAGTGGAAAACGACCAAACAGTTAAATAGAAGAGAAAATGTAGTAATAACTCGATTACGAATCGGACATACCAATCTAACTTCACACTACATGCTATTAGGTGAACCGCCGCCCATATGTAATACTTGCAGAGTACAGCTGACAGTAAAGCATATTCTAGAGGAATGTAGAAACTACACAGAAGTATTTCGGCGCTATAATTTAGAGAGAAATATAACCAAATTATTACAACAGAACAACACGATAAACAAACAACTAATAAGGCTACTCAAAGAAATACACATCTTCAAAGATATATAAAACAATCAAACATAGAAACAACTCCAAAATAAACATCCATGTACTAAGAAAGTTGGCATATCGAATTACATAATAGACGTTTGTATTATAGATATAAGAAGTTACCTCTTTTATCTTAATCTTAAGTAATGCGACTAAATGACCTTAGAAGTCGACGTCGCCAAAAAAAAAAAAAAAAAAAATAAGCCTTCGAAATTTTAATTTTCTATTCCAAATATTTTAGGAGATATCGGGGCGAGCGCAATTCGTGACTCACCCGGTATATATATATATATATATATATATATATATATATATATATATATATATATATATATATATATATATATATATATATATATATTATGGGTGGTCCGAAGTTTACCTGACGAACTTCGACACGTGATAGAGGGACTTAATATAAACCGAAAAGTTCCATCAACTTACATCCTTAGGGGATTGCTAACAAGTTTTATGAAAAACAAAGAAATTTTTTAATAACTCTAAAATTACGAAAACTATCGACTTGAAGTGTTAGGGGCGGTGATGATTTTTAACTGTTTTGTGCAGTTGATTTTGAGATTGTTCGATTCAGTGTTCAATTTGGAAGAAAGAAGGTATCTTTTAGTTTTTTCGTACAACACTTACTTTTCGAGTAAAACGGCTATTTCTGCTTTCTCTACAAAAACAGCAAAACCTTTCCTACATTAATGATAAAATTAATAATCCTAGTTGCCTTTGTAAACAATGAAACAGTGTTGTCAGTCAATGTTTGACCTGTCAAAACTAGTGTTAGTGTTGTGTACCAAACTACAAGATGCCAAGATTGTTCAGCAATGAAGAGTATGCTGATATTCATTTTATTTATGGGTTTTGTGATGGCAATGCTTAACAGGCAGTTCGAGAATACCGAAGGAGGTATCCAAATAGGAGACGACCAAATGTTCAAGTTTTTACAGACACCTATCGCAATTTTTGCGAAAGGGGATTGCGAGATAACCGACAAAATAGAAATAAAGATCTAAGAAATATTGGAAGAAATGGAAACGGAAGGATTCTTAGAGCTTTTGGCGAAAATCCAAGTTTAAGTTCTCGCAGGGCAGCACAACAATTAGGAACATCCAAGTCTAAAGTGCTACGAGTATTACATCGAGACCACAGAAAAGCTTAACATTTATATCCCGTACAAAATTTACATCCCGGTGATACAGAGAAGCGTTTAAATTTTTTGTGGTTGGCTAATTAACTCTGTAAGGGGGGAATCCCGAATTCTTAAGAAAAATATTATGGACCGATGAGGCGACGTTTACCAGAGCTGGAGTAGTGAATCACCATAATATGCATCTTTGGGCACACGCAAATCCTCACCAAACCCGCCTTCGATCATTTCAAAATGAATTTAGTGTAAATGTTTGGTTGGGTATTATTGGCAACAACATTTGTGGCCCACACTACTTGCCGCCTAGGCTAAATGTAGAATTGTTTCGGGATTTCCTCACTCATGACCTTCTCGAAATAATGGGAGATGTTCCCCTTGATGTACGAAATGAAAGTTGGATACAGTTGGATGGAGCACCGGCACATTTTGGACGGGTGGTGCGCGAATGGTTGGACGCTAATTATCCTGAGAGATGGATAGGTCGTGTGGGAAACAATTATAACGCCCAGGAGAATATTGTAAGAGGTCCGGTGGCCTGGCCACCAAAATCACCTGACCTCACGCTTTTAGACTTTTATATGTGGGGTTATTTAAAAGAAAATGTTTATGCTACACCGGTGACAACGCGAGATCAGCTACTTGAGCGTATCCAACAAGCTTGCAACGAGATGAGGGAAAATCATCATCAAGTATCCGCCGCTGTCAATTCCACAATTCAGAGGTGTCACAAATGTATTGAAGTGAATGGGCTCCAATTTGAGCAACTTTAATTTCCTGTGTTTCACTGTTTGGTAATGAGTTTTATTTATGTTCTTAGTTTTTACATAAATTCTGTAATTTATGAAATAAATGATAAACTTTCAATAAAGTTTAGTCATGAAAATGCTTTTTACTATTTTACTCGAAAAGTAAATGTTGTACGAAAAAAACTAAAAGATACCTTCTTTCTTCCAAATTGAACACTGAATCGAACAATCTCAAAATCAACTGCACAAAACAGTGGCGTAACATAGTTTCGGTAAAAAAATTCATCTCCCTCACCCTCTGGCGGCGCCACTGGAGGCAGTACAAAGATAAGATTTTATGAAACAATAGAGACTTAAAAATCCTCACCGCTCCTAAAATTTCAAGTCGATAGCTTTCGTATTTTTAGAGTTATTAAAAAAAATTGTTTGTTTTTCACAAAACTTTAACATCCTGTATCTTTATTAGCAATCCCCTAAGGATGTAAGTTGATAGAAACTTTTCGGCTTATTTTAAGTCCTTCTATCACGTGTCGAAGTTTGTCAGGTAAACTTCGGACCGCCCTGTATATATGTATATGAATATATATATATATATATATATATATATATATATATATATATATATATATATATATATATATATATATATATATATATATATATATATATATATATATATATATATATATATATATATATATATATATATATATACATATACATATAATATAACTACCACTCGAGAGGCAGAATAAATTAGAAAATTTCACACCTGTATTTTTTAACCAATAAAGTGTTTCTCTAGTTTCACATGGCAACCCACGTATTTTTTGAAAATTTTTTTGTACTGGGGTACTCTGGAGAGAATTATAGTGGAAGATTTTTGACATAATCATATAATAATTTGAAGAACCTTATAAAATTATTTATTTCTTTTACATTAAAAATTATTATAATTTTCAGTTAAAAATTTTAACTATTTCTGATATTCTTCTGCTACCTCCTCTCTTCTTAATGGTAAATAAGCCAGATCAGAGAGAATGGGATTTATTAAATATCTGTGTCTAATAAAATATATATAATATTTGGACACTAGTTTGTTTAATTTTAGTAATGACCAATTGAGTTAGAAACTCCTCTGTATTTTACCAACTGTAGGTGTGTTGAGTTTAAATTACTACAATTGGTTGAAAATTATATTTTAGCAATTTTTGTTGTATCCAGTAATGATTAGTTTTATTGAGCTATACATTTTCAATTTTACCAACTGTAGTTGCACAGAATATCATTTTAAGATTTAGTGTAGTTCACTCTTTCATATTATGTTAAAGTAAAAATAAATTCTGGCATTATTTAATTAAATGCAACTTGGTGTGAAATGTTCTTACCTAATACCACTCAAGGTTAAACTGAAAATTTTTCCTCGGTCATGATTATTTTAAGAAAATTTTTAAATTCATGACCTCGAAAAAAATTTTCGGAAATAATTTATCCTCTATTGGTATTACATGTGAAAATAATCCTCCAATTTCTTTCTCAAACTTGTTGCATTCGGCAACAAATTTTAGAAAATCTGTCAAATTATTTTCAATTTATTCTCTCTCCTATGATATTACTTCTGAAAATTTCATTCATCGCACCGGCTAAATTTGAATGTTTAACCAATCATGCATCTCTATTTTGAATTTACCGACGAATCAACGTCAAATTAAAGTGATAATTTTGCACCAGTGCAAAAAGTCCAAACTATGTATGAAGCTGATAATAAATACACATTTGGAATATTGTTGCGTGATACTATATTTGGCAGTCGAGGATGGCACTATTTTCCGATTTGATCAATCATGGCCGACGAGGCCTATTTTCATTTAAGCGGCTACGTTAATACACAGAATTCGCACTTTTGAGGTACGGAGAATCTAACAGCTCTGCATTAACTATTACATCAGAAAAAAATTACAGTTAGGTGTGGAATTACCATGCAAGGGGTCATTAATCAGTTTTTCTTTTTGTAAACGTGAGACCATCACTCTGACCAGCTAAGAACAATGATAACCCATTTTTGGTACCAATATTGGTTCAATATCGTGGCAAGATGTAGTTCAAAAAAGATGACGCCACTGCGCACACAGCCAGGCCCATCATGTAGATTTTATGTCAACATTTTCCTGGTTGCGCAATATCGAAGTTTGGGGACATTCATCGGCGTATGAGATCTCTGGATTTAACCGTTCCAGGCTTCTTTTTATGGGGTTTTCTGAAAGAGAAAGTGTACAAGAACAAGCCGCAGACAATAGAGGATTGTAAAATAACAAAAGTGTAGAAGTAAATGCCATATCACATTAAATATAGCGTAAAATATCGGAAAATATCCTAAAAAGAGCAGATATATGCCAGGCTACCGGAGGTGGTCATTTGGCCGATAAAATTTTTCACACATCTCAACAAGATTCGGCGTCTTATTAGCAATACCTTGATCATTACTCAAAAGTTTGAATTTCAAAAAAAATTCTTCTTAATAAAATTTTCATTTATATACAAGAATGAGTCTCCTCTTGGACTATTATTATTTTAAATAAACAAAGAAAATTTGCTTTTAAATGTTTCAAAATTGTATTTTCACTCTACACGTGTTTCGGCTTTTTAGGCCCTTTTCAAGAGTACAGATGAGAGGTACTAAATTATAATTTGTGTTCCTTGCTTATATATTGAATGTTACATCTGGCAACTTATACTAATAAAAATGGTTTGAAAGATTTGGATTTTTTTTTTTTAGAAAAGCAATTATTTTATCTAAAATGTGGTGACCTGCGAATATTTGTTGTTCATTTGTAATCGTTTTTTTATTTTTGGAAGCTTTCTTAATTTCATTTATTTCTAATAAGTTTAATTTTTTGCTTTTCTTTTCGGAATGAAGTAATTCTACATTATCCATATTTATAAAGTGATTGTTTTCTTATACAGTGTGTTGACATGCCGGTGCTATATGTATACGTTGTTTACAATAGACTTTTTATGCTCTTCAAGTCGCTTTTTTTATGTTACGTCCAGTCTGGCCAATGTATATATCGTCGCAGTCACTACATTTTAGTTCATACACTCCTGTCTTTTGTAGTTTTTCTGTTTTATCCTTATTGTTTATTAAAATTTTTCCTAGGTTATTTTTATTTACAGATATTGTTTTGCAACCTAATTTACTTAATTAAAAAAAAAAATTCCAAATCTTTCTAATCTTTTTTATTAGTATAAGCCAGATATAACATTCAACATATAAGCAAGGAACACAAACACAAACTATAATTTAGTACCTCTCATCTGTTCCCTTGAAAGGGCCTAAAAAGCCTAAACACGTGTAGAGTGCAAATACAATTTTGAAACATGTAAAAGCAAATTTCCTTTGTTTATTTAAAATATTTAATAATGTTTCACAAGGAGCCAACCGCAGAATCAGTACGACTATTATTAGATTATAAATAAAAAATTCGTTCCGTAGATATCACTTTTTCGTTAAAATCAGCAGTATTTCGAAAATACGCCTTAGCTATCGGTGTTTTGTTGAACAAAACACACTACAATTGGTGAAACAAGTTCTATAGAATTTCCAACAAAACTTTTCTTGCTCCAAGTGTTACCTCAAAACAAATATAAATTTTTAGTTGGACTCATATAATTTTATAATCATTAAGTGTTTTTGAATTGTATTAACAGTTCTTTTCTGTGCAGTATATTTTCTATTTTGTTTCCCCATTCTTATAGCAAAACAACACAATTTAATACCATTATATAAAATACTTACTTGAATTTATTTAATACCAGAATGATGTAAAGCAAGACAAGTGTTGACAATAACGCTATAGCGCAGGGCTCGATCTCACTTGAATTTATTGATATATTTTTTGATTGTAACAAAATTTTAATCAACCATGGAATTCCAAGGCACAGTAGAATGTCAAAGGTGTTTGAACCGATGGAGCTGCTAAGTCCCATTGTGCCATGTCCTAAGAAAAAACAACGTTTGTTTATCACATTTACGAGAGTACAGTCTAATTCTAAAAATATTTTGCAACACAATAAATCCGCCGAAGAGGTGCTAATAACTTTTTACAATGCTTTTTAATACACCAAATAGAATATGTAGAAATCATTCTGTAGGCAAGTACCTTTTTTGCATTTAAAATACAAAAATGTTATTAGGAATATATTCCTGGTAAGTTTTAACATTTCTTTAACAATTTTTAAGTTAGGAAAATAATTAAATTATTGGAATGTTCATATCCCATAAATTAGTACCCGGGTAGTACTAGAGTATTTAATCTGTTCAGGTTTTATCAAAACGATGTGTCAATGATATTATATCGTCACTATATCTTTAACTGAAAGTTTTTTATACTACCATGTTCGTCATCTTCTTTTTTATTTAAATTTTCCTTCTAGCACAGATATACATTAGGTTCTCAAATCTATCATTTTGTTATCAGTAAATTTTCTTAATAAAAGTAGCTTTACTCTTTCTATCTTCCTTGACTTGCCGATTTTCTGTGCCAGTATTTAACTGTCCATTTCCTTTTTTCATCATCAGTCTATTGGTCTTAATATATTGTAAATTATTTGCAATGAATTCACATTACTCGTAGCCGTTAACCGAAAATTTTACTCGGGTATAAGTACCCATGAGTAGTTTTAAATTTAAACATATCCATACTCGAAACCCAAAACATAGGTTTATAATAATAGTACTCAATACCCGATAGGCGGGCAGTATTTATCTGAATCCGACCCAACTCCATTTCTGCCTTCAAAATTTTTTAAATTTAAAAAGGTCTAACCGGTTTAGCATATAAAAAATGCACTTACGTCTATTGTTATACTTTAATCATTTAATTATTGGTTTTTGCCTGAAGTATTCCTTCAATTCATGTCAGGCCCCTGTTTCCACTTATATGGAAGATATGGGGCTAACAACCCTTAACGACAATTATTTTTCTCTGGAACTATGACAAATATTCAAATAAATCCAACGCCAAAAATTAAATAACAAGTCTGTACTATGCATTTTTTCATATTTTTTTTATCAATTTTTAGAGGTGCAAAACATACAATTTTTTCCGAGGGTGGTTTTTATAATAACCACTGGAGGTACACCAACCAAATAAATCGTGTATAATCATCTGAAAATCCACTATTATATATAAAAAATACAAAAGTGTGTATCTGGTGGAACATGGAAAAAATAAAAATTAATGTATCACTTATATAATATATTTATTTTTACAAACCATATAAGTACGTAGAAAAAAATAAAATATAAACTAATGTAATACGTATATAATATACGTATTTTTACCACACATCTATTGTTTATTTAAACAAGTTTTCTACAAAATTATTTATCTATATAAAATACTAAATAGCTGCAAAGAACCTTTTATAACTTTATCAACAAGTCTGATGGATTTTCTGGAACTCACAGAAGATGATTTGACAATATTATTTACAGGCACATATCAAATGTCTCAAGCGATATGCTACCCTTCATTGGGTGACGAAAAAAATGCTAAACGTCGAATATTTTCAAGGAAAAGACAATATCATTAAAGTGAAAATTTGTTCACGGCATATAAATAGCAAAACCTATCAGTGTTATATTAAATATAAGTCAAACGTTAACAACTACAAGGGTATACAGAAATATGTATGTGACTGTCCAAATGGCAATCGTATCGTAGGTAGTTGTTCTCACGTAGCTACAATCATCTATTATTTGTCACATGGGCGTTACAAATCAAAAAATATTAAGACAGCAGAACCACTATCACATATTTTTGATATTACAAATGTAATTACTACCGTTAAAGAAAATAATGACGATGATTGAGGATTTCAAGTAGCATCAAAAGATTTTATATAGATAAATAATTTTGTAGAAACCCTGTGTAGATAAACAATAGATGTGTGGTAAAAATACATATGTTATATACGTATTACTTTAGTTTTTATTTTATTTTTTCTACGTGCTTACATAGTTGGTAAAAATAAATATATTATACAGGGTAAGTCAATAGTGTGTTCTCCTTCGATAACCTTTGAACCGTTAGTGATACAACAATTTATTAAATACAAAAGTTTTTTGGGTCGATAAGATCTATCATTCAAAATTATTGTGAAATCTACAGGGTGTTTAAATTTTCTGTTTCACACAGAAAATGGTTTTTTTTAATAGAACACCCTGTATATTTTATCACTGTTTTATTAAATTAAAAGAGTATTATAAAGTGATATTTTGTTTTTTGGATTTGCATGCAACGTTGCCAAGTTATTTAACATTTTCTGAAAATTTAAGGATTTATAAGGGTCCGTTTAATAATTTTTATTTACCTATGAAAACAAGCTGGGTAAGCAAATATTATACTATTTTTAGTTCATACTACACGCTAAGTATTAGTACCTTTTTTACATTATTCTATTTTATAGGGTGTCCAAATTCGCATTAATTGACATGCCAATTAATGCGAATTTCAAATTGGAAAAACTCTGTTTTTTTTTAAATAGAACTTGTATTTTTTTAAGTGGTTGGATTCCTCCTTCAAATTGCTTTCTTTTTTTGTATAACACTTCCTATACCTAACTGTTGTATTTTTTGGAGATAATTAAGGTTTTCTCCTCACAATCATACTAAAAATTAATACAATTTTATCAAGAATAGCTTTGGAAAAACAAAAATTGCGGTCAGGCGAAAAAATAATTTTCTATAAAATCGTATAGGAAACAGTAAAAGTAGCAAATTTATTGAACTTGAATGACAAAATTTACACCTCACCTTATGTATGTACATAACAAAATAAAAGTGTAATTTTGAACATAAACAGTAAATAGAAGAGGAAAAAATAAAACAAGTTACAAAATATGCTCAACGTGACCTCCTAGTTGTAAATTATAAATTTTGACTCTATGAAGAAATGAGTTACTTACATTTTGCAAAATGTTAGGCGTGATGGTGTCGAACGCTAGTCGAATTCTTTGCTGCATATCTTCTCTTGTAGTTGGTGATGTTTTGTACACTAATCCTCTAATGTACCCCCACAAAAAAAAGTCCAATTTTGTCAAATCTGGCTACCTTGGTGGCCAGTGAAGTGGTCCTCCTCGACCTATCCAATTGCCACCAAATGTAACATTTAAAAAGTTTCTTACGGCAATACTATAATGGGGTGGAGCTCCGTCGTGCTGGAACCACAGCTTCTGTAAGACATTTTGAGGACACCCGTTTAACAATCCTCCCAGTACATTTTGTAAAAAAATCGAGGTACATATTCCCAGTCAAGTAACCATTAATGAAATGCGGTCCAATTACATATTCACCTACTATCCCTGCTCACACATTGAGTGACCATCGGTGATGATTATCTACAGTTCTCGTAAAATAAGGGTTCATGGTATCATAGTAGTGTAAGTTATGTCTATTAACACAACCATTTTTATGAAATGTAGCCTCATCAGTGAATAGCACGAAATCAAAAAATTGCGGCTGTTGGTGAATCTTATTGAGTGTCCACTCACAAAATGTTACCCCACGTTCGAAATAATTTGTCTCTTGTTCCTGAACCAATTGAATATGATAAGGATGAAAGTTTTGTGTCCTTAATATTCTTGTTACAAAGGATTGACTTATATCAAGTTGTCTATTAATTTCTCTCGTATTTTTATACTGATCTTCAACGACACTAAATGTAACTTGAAACACTTTTTTTCATTTGTTGCTAGTTTTGTACGTTCCTGTTTTTCATAATTTACATGTCCAGTTCGTTCAAACCTTTCTCGCAACCTGTCAAATGCAGAATGGTGAGGATGTCTTCGTTCTGGATAACGCTGAATATAAATTCTTGATGCCAATAGCGGATTTCTCTCCTCTTCTCCCAATGCATAAACCATGTCGATCAACTCTTTGTGTGAAAAATTCATAATTTATTTAACAAAAACAATTAACTCAACTAGGAAATACAGAAGAATCACCATCAAGTAAAATTAATTACGTGTAAACCACAAAATATCAGTTTGACAGCATAATTTTTGTTTTTTCAAAGCCATTCTTGATAAAATTGTACTAATTTTTACTATAATCGCAAGGTTAAAGAGAAAACCTTAATTTTTTCGAAAACTTCAACAGTTAGGTATAGGAAGTGTAATACAAAAAAAGAAAGCAATTTGAAGGAGGAATCCAACCACATAAAAAAAATACAGGCTGTTCTATTTAAAAAAAATAGAGTTTTTCCCATTTGAAATTCGCATTAATTGACATGCTGTCATGGACACCCTGTAAAACAGAATACTGTAAAAAAGGTATTAATACTTAACGTGTAGTATGAACTAAGAATGATATAATATTTGCTTACCCAGCTTGTTTTTATAGGTAAATACAAATTATTAAACGGACCCTTATAAATCCTTAAATTTCCAGAAAATGTTAAATAACTTGGCAACGTTGCATGCAAATCTAAAAAATGAAATATCACTGTATGATACTCTTTTTCATTTAATAAAATGGTGACAAAATATACAGGGTGTTCCATTTAAAAAAAAGGGTTCTTTATGTGTAACAGAAAATTTAAGCACCCTGTAGATTTCACAATAATTTTAAATGATAGATCTTATCGATCCAAAAAAACTTTTGTATTTAATAAATTGTTGTATCACTAACGGTTCAAAAGGTTATCGAAGGTGACCACACTATTGACTCACCCTGTATATGTAATATATTATTTTTACTTTTTTCCCTGTTCCACCAAATTCACACTTCTGTATTTTTTATATATAATAGTGGACTTTCAGATGTTTATACATGATTTATTTGGTTGGTATGCCTCCAATGGTTATTATAAAAGCCACCCTCGGAAAAAAATATGAAATAAATACATAGTACAGAACTAATTAACATCTATTTTTTGGCGTTAAATTCATTTGAATATCTGTCATAGTTCCAGAGAAAAAAATTCTCGTTAATGGTTATTACTCCCATATCTTCCATATAAGTGAAAACAAAGGCCTGAAATTAATTGTACGAATACTTCAGGCAAAATGCAATAATTAAAAGGTATAACAATAGACTTAAGTGTATTTTTCATCTGCTAAACCGGCTAGACCCTTTAACAGAACGTTTTTGACTCACCTAATTTTGTGACAATAACGCTAGACATGGCTTCAGGTACACTGGTTCCTGCTGCGAGAAATGTAAGACCCATTATGGAATCAGAAATATTCAAAGTATCTCCTGAAAACAAAATAATAAAATCTATTACTATATCTAATCGGCCCCTAGAATGGGTCCGAATTTAACCGCATGTAAAGAATAAGAAATCTTTATTTTTCTTGTTTTGAAATTTTTATTTTTAAGGGAACGTGAGCACCCTGTAATTAATTCAAAATGTGACTACTTCGTTAAGGGTTTTAAGAAAAGCCCATTTTTCTTAAGATAAACCTTTATTCTCAACTTAATGTTTTTAAAAGTTTTCAAATTCATAACCCCGTCCGTGGACATCCCATATATTATGTTTCTGTGTTTCAAACAATAACTAACTATTAATGACGAACTTATGGATGGATAGACATTCCTCTATATCTACTTACCTATGACTGTAATAAGCCAGGTTACCAAATACGATGTTGTACCAATCCAAAAAATACACATAATAAACGTAACTACGAATAATTTAGGGTATTTTCGGCAATCAGGAGTTGTTAGCAGTAAAACGAACGAAATCGGCCATGTTATTATCCACCAAATTTGGGCCTTTCGACTCTCATTTCTTGGCCATTCCCACAACTTTGTTGATTCCTCTAGAACACAGGTAAATCTCATATAAATATTATTGATACTGCTATGCTTATGAGCTGTAATAATTCCGAAATGTGCTCGAGATAGCATTACCGTTGCTAAATTGTCAGCAAATAGCCGTGGTAGTTTGGACTTATAAAGAAGGATCTAGAATTTACTAATAAAGGTACCTATAATAAAAATTAAAGTACTAAAGTACCACGAAGGATTTCCAATTATTTGGTAAAAATCATTTACTAGTGGGCAACTGCAATTGAAGATTAATCACTTCTCTTTGTATGAGAGAAATTTTATAAATAAGTGAGAGGATTACGGATTTAGTACCTTATTTAGGTATTATTTTTAGAATTTATTACTACCTATTTGTAAAAGGATCTATATTTGTTGAGAAAGTTAGGAATATTTAAGAAGTTCTAGATTGTACGTGTATAGGTGGATATAGTAGGTAAAGGAGCTCAGTACTGATTTGAAATTGTGTTAGTAAAGAAGAAATAAGGTCGAGGCTTAAGTAGTGATTTTTAAAGTGTCTAATTATGGTGATAGTTAAGTCATTCATTAAATTATTTTTCTTAATACAGTAGTGAGTAAGTGTTACCAGGAGTTTCAATCAACGGTACACAGTTTGAGGTGTTCGTGGGGACAACAAACATGTAACAGGATGGATTATATGATTTCTTATTATATTTTGTTATTATACAGGATGTTTCTAAAAGGTATATCGATTAGTAAAAAAACGTTTTGGTGGTAGTTTACTTAGCGAGGGCTTCCTATCAGAAGGTCATCAGAAGGTTTAAAATATATACATAATATATATATATATATATATATATATATATATATATATATATATATATATATATATATATATATATATATATATATATATATATATATATATATATATTCAAATGCAATTATTTCTGATTATAAGAATTTTTCTGAGGGTTTTAATAGGACACATTAACAGTTTTACGTTTGTGTTTAAAGAGTTGTTTTATGGCGTGAGCATTTGATTATGGCAAATATACTATTAATAGACACAATATTAAACATTAAATTAGAAGAATATTTCAAATGTTTTATGTCCAAATAGCCATCTATTCTATACATAATTTAAATTTTGTATAACTCACTCCCTCAAATAGTATCTTATCTAGGATTATTCTAAATTTGGAGGTTCTAGTGTAAATGTTATGGCAGATATGAATTTTTAAAGGCACCACGGTTTTAAGGGCACCCTTTATTCCTATTATCTAAAAATATATTATAAGCTTTTAATAGCAAAACTCTATTTCAACGAATAGAATGATTTCATAGAAACAATTGTGTTTAACGTAGGTAGGTTAATCCCATATGAGTAATTATTCATGATAAAGCAAACAGAAAAATTCTCTTAAAATTCCTTTTATTAATGTGACCGGTTTCGTGAACAAGTAATTACTTCACATATTTACATTACACTTTATTTATAAAAGTTCCTGTGTCTGATGATGTGAAGTAATTACTTGTTCACGAAACCGGTCACATTAATAAAAGGAATTTTATGAGAATTTTTCTGTTTGCTTTATCATGAATTGTGTTTAATTTTATATTTCTCGTTTACAAGATTATAGCAAACTCATAAAATTCAGTGAATTCATTACACTGAGAAAAAAAATGCAAAAACTGACACCTCTAGGACTGGTTAGGTTTTTTGTTTAAAATATAAAACGACTAGCCTTAAAAAGTTTTAACGGATGGCATCTGACCGCTTAATACAAATTATAAAGTTTGGAACTTCCAAAGATATTAATATTATTTGCAAACCAGTTAGCTAATAAAATGGAAATTTAATTTAAAAATAAATTAAGTATCCTCTTCTTGGTAAAAGTTTAAAAGATAGAGTGAAATGAAAAATAATAATGCTGAAAAATATTTTTTTGCGAATTATTATTTACTACTTTTACAAAACTTATGATAGATAAGGACTACCACTTATATCTTTTTAAACAATTATTTTCCCGGCTATTTGCCAAAACGCTGAAATTTAGATTACAAAAGATAATATTATCTTTTTTGTAATCCAAGTTTCAGCGTTTTGACAAATAGCCGGGAAAATAATTATTTAAAAAGATATATGTTGTACTTATCTGTGATAAGTTTTGTAAAAGTAGTAAATAATAATTAGCAAAAAAATATATATTTCAGCGTTATTATTACTTCCTCACCCCTCAAAGTGAGGAAGTTACTTATTCGTGAAAAAAAATTGAAAATTTTTATTGCATTTCTGGACGAATCTAGACGAATTATGACGACACTAGAGGTCAAGGAAGAGATTGAGTTCATTGAGGAGCAAAATCGGTCCCAAGTCTAAAAAAAATATGAGTGACATTCCACCAATGTGAAACGTCAAAATGCGACTTTTTTGAAACGTCAAAAAATGTGACTTTTTTGAAACATCAAAGTGACTTTTTTGAAACGTCCAAATGTGACTTTTTTGAAATGTCAAGAAAATGTGAATTTTTTTGAAAAAGAAGAGGATACCTAATTTATTTTTACATTATTCTACCCTACAGGGAATTTTCACTGCATAATTTCAATTATCCTGTTCTCTGAAACCATCAGTGTTTATTACATTGGGGTTTACTAGTTTTTAGTTACTTTGCATCCTTTAAATGAGCAATCTTGACGAAGCTAAAGGCAGAAATACGTATCTGTAGATGTTTTAAAGTTTTGATTGTTCAACTAGTGAGTACCTTTCGTTTTATTTATAACATTATTGAATCAGTCACACTGAACCTAATGTGCATATTATCTTTTTTGTAATCCAAGTTTCAGCGTTCTGGCAAATCGCCGAGAAAATAACTGTTTAAAAAGTTATATGATAAGTTTTGTAAAAGTAGTATATAATAAAAAATAAAAACTTTAAGTTACATTAATCGATATAATATTGGGCACTCACAGGATTTTAATTAAATTAAGATTTAATTAGTTTTAAACTAAAGCTATCTTATAAACCTTAAACGCTTCCTAAGGAAGCTACAACTCTTCAAATAAGTAATATTTAGAGAAATGATCCAAATAATCACCCCAAATTTTACATATTTACCACACTGTTTAAGATATATTATTACATCAAGTTTACAAAATTATATGCTTTTCTTATCTCAACATATTGATTTAGATGTTTTGTTTTTTATTCAGTTTTTAAGTTGATACTAGTCCATAGTGAGGCGCTCCTTCCAACCCAATACCCTACACCTGGGTCTTGTGGTTAACATGGCACTGGTACATAACAAGGATTTCCACTTTTAGTATCGATTTGTTAGATCTACGTCAACTGTTAAATGTAATAAGTTTGTACTTATTTACTTTTGACTGAAATTTGCTAGTTTTGATAAGGATAAAATCATACCATAATTACCGAATATTTAAATATTTGAGTTCAAATATCAAATAAAAATTAAATGGATGCATTAATTTCACGTCTATTTCAATCTACCGATTTCTTAATTCGATAAGAAAATGGTTTAATTAACAATCACATTATTTTAAAATGCAGAGACTTACTTTATCAAACGCCTTCGCCTCTGTTTGTAGTAAAATGGTAATAGGCCAGGCGACAGGTAGTTCAATAAGGAAATAATTAGTGGAAAGCTGGAAATTGCTTTAATCGCTTTATTTGGACCCAGATATTACTCTCCCAAGGTTTCCTCCTCGAGCGAAGTCGGCGTTGGCCCTTCTGGCCCTAAGAAGGTACCATTTTTCGGTTTTTTTGCAAATATCTCCCAAACCATCAACTTTACCAACAAAATAATCTAGAGTAAATTTGCTACAAAAATGTTCTTTACCGTTTGTCTCAAAAGTGAACCGTTGCGATGCTACGACCATTCAAATGGAACCCTTTTTGATTCTTGCGGAAAAGTTATCGAAATCATATGCCATATCAAAGTTTCTGAATGAGTTGCGGTTCCAACTGTTTGCAAAATCTCTAAGTAAACATCGATTTAATCTCGCAAGCCTACCTCCCACCGAATCAGCGGCACGTGAGCACTCTTTAAGAACATACCATCAAGTCCAAACATGGTATGGAAATGATACAAATCCACTGGATTGGGGCTGGAAAAATTCTCAATGTGGTTTGGCTGCCATACCTACGACGAGGGATCCGGCGCCACAAACGCTTCTAAACACAGTGTCCTGCAAATGTTCGAAAGGATGTAACGCAGCGTGTGGTTGCAGGAAAACGGGCCTTCGATGCTCCAGAATCTGCATGCATTGTTTGGGATGGTCATGTACAAATGCTGCCGAGGAAGATGATATGGATGATTTTGACGGAGACATCGATGTTAATCTTGAGGGCCCTGTGACGTCGGACAAATGTGCCGATGCAGACGATGAA
The DNA here is from genome assembly GCA_029963845.1 of Rhamnusium bicolor. Lineage (NCBI taxonomy): Eukaryota > Metazoa > Arthropoda > Insecta > Coleoptera > Cerambycidae > Rhamnusium > Rhamnusium bicolor. The sequence goes on from JANEYF010002643.1 coordinate 1,780,858, forward strand.
AGCGATGACGGAGAAATTGAGGCAGACGATCAAGACTGCCAGCCTTCATCAAAACGGTTGAAAATCGACTAACTTTGACATTTGAACAGTGGATTAGGCCTCCTTACACCACTTACAAAAAAATGCGCCATTTACTCTACCGCCAGGTGGTGTGGAAAAGAGTGATTTTATGTCAATACTAGTCAATAATAATACTAATCGTAGGTACTTTGCCACAGCTGTTTACATTGAAAAGCTGTTATACTTATAACAAGTTAACAGCTTGTGCACCTGGAATACTGACAAATATTTATAACATGTAAAAACTTTGATATATCATATGATTTCGATAACTTTTCCGCAAGAATCAAAGAGGGTTCCACTTTGAATGGTCGTAGCATCGTAACGGTTCACTTTAGAGATAAACTGTAAAAAACATTTTTGTAGCAAATTTACCCTAGATTATTTTTTATAATAAGTATTTTGTTGATGAAGTTGATGGTTTAGGAGATATTTGCAAAAAACGAAAAATGGTACCTTCTTAGGGCCAGAAGGGCCAACGCCGACTTCGCTCGAGGAGGAAAACTTGGGAGAGTAATATCTGGGTCCAAATAAAGCGATTAAAGCAATTTGCAGCTTTCCACTAATTATTTCCTTATTGAGGTTTTTTTTCGACCTGTCGCCTGGCTTATAATGTTTTCGAACATTTCTTGTGAAGAAAATTTATGGAGTTACTTTTAATTTTTGAAATAAAGGAATTATAGAAATATTTTCATTCGTTTTCATAAATGACTTAGTTTTAGAAGATACATTTATTATTTCGTCCATAATTTAATTATAGAATGTTAATTCTTTTTGTTGTGTGGAATAATTGTCAATAATAAAATCTTGTTTCGGTTACATTGCAATTTCATATAATAAATATGTAGAGATCGGTAGCGAGTCTATCCTTTTTCTAAAGAGAGGGAGAAAGGACGACACTTGGAAATTCGTCGTTGAAAGACATACTTGCTAGATCGCTGCAGTCGTCAATTATTAATTATATTTTTTTGTGTATATTTATTTGGTGTATGTGCATATTCGGAGGGGCAATCAACCCGAGTTTCTGGTCAAAACAGCTCCAAAGAAGTCCCAGATTGTCGGCATCTGATCAGGGCAAGCAAAAAAGGTTAAGACTGCTATCTCTGTATATCGCATAATTGTCTATTTCGTTCAAAGTCGAGTGTTGAGTAGGAAATTGTTCATTTATGTTATTTAAATTTAAACTCCAATATTTTATTAAATACAAAAGATAATGATATATCTTGTTGAATTTAGAAATATATGGTCTTTAAAATGAGTTGAATATATAGGGTGTATCATTTAAAATAAAAATGTTAAGGTAATTTCCCGTCCAACAGGAAGTGAATAATATATGTGATATGTATTTATACTCAGTTGAATATCACAAGGCCATTTCCTCATACAGGGTGTCAATTTTTGTATTTTTCAGAGTTTTGTCCATAACTTTATTTATTTGAGGTTCAATTGTTTTATCTTTTCGAAATCAGATTTCTTAGAAAAAATGCGTACGTACAGAGTGTTCACGTATATTTTGAACTACCCCTTAACTCATTTATTTCTAACTAGAAAAAAATTATTAACATAGATTTTAATGTTCCTTTTGGACTCAAAATCTGCTATCAGAAAAACAATTGGACATCTGAGACAGAAAATATATGGTAAACTTGATTTTTCTAAATGGAATACCCTGTATAATTTTCTAAATTTAGATAAACTTTTTTATTCTGATTTCAAAAATATATAATTTTAATCCATTGTCTCTTATCGTTTTCAAGATATTTAATAATAAAAATTATGACCATCCATCTTCGACATCAGGAAATAATGATAGAGCAGGCCATGGAAGAACAATTTTATTTTAAATTTCGACATTTAAAGTATACTATTGTATTAATTCTTGTGTAAGTTAGTACGTTATAAGGAAATGACGAAGACGAAAAGTAAGATATATTGCGAATATATCTAAAAAATAATAAAATTTTTTTGGGGCTATCGAATTGTTCCGTGCAAAAATACAATTCGGAATATAAATACATTATTTGAAACGAGAAAGACATGGAAACAAAAAAAGTGGGTTGTTGTTCGAGATGAAATGTTCACCTTCATTTTCAAGAAAATTCAAAAAGTCGATTTATGATGCGAGAGGAGATCTGCATATATCTTTGGGAAAAATAAGGAAAGTTCTTCATAATCACAAGGTTAGACATTTTACATTGTTACATGTGTCTAAATTGACTGAAGCAAATGTAATGCAAGAATAGAATTTTGCTAAATAATGGTTGATAGTTTGGACAACGATGCATTTTTCTTTAATAAAATATTGTGGACTAGGCTAGTTTCACCACATCCGGTATTTTTAATAGAAAAAATGCGCACTACTGGAGCAGTGAAAATTTGCATCAGACAAAAGATATAAAGTTTCAAGGACTACAAACAATTTCGAATTGGTGCATGATTTACAACAATCGTGTGTTGGGTTCTATATTTTATAGGCAGTCACTAAAGGTGAACGTTTTTTAAACTTCTTACGAAATGATATTGAGATTATTTTAGAAGACCTACCTGTTATAGATTATGATCAAATAATATGGCACCAAAAGATGGTGCGCCATTAGACAATTCCATTCCAGTTCAAAACTATTTAAATGGCCGATTACAAAAATGGAACCATTAGATGGGCTCCAAATAGCCCGGATTTGTCATTGCTTGACACATTTCTTTGGGGATATTTAAAAAATAAATGCTACCAAGAACGAACCGAAAATATCGGTGAACAACGCTCAAAATTTTATTATAATAATAATAATAATAATTTATTTGTCCACTGGATCATTTACATGATATAGGATATGTCAAAAATATATCTGAAAAGTCAGACAATATAACATTAATTTTAATTAAATTAAATTAATAAAATGTAAAATATACATACAACACATTAAATAAATAAAAAATATATATATATATACATTAAACATGATATAAAACAGAATATAAAACAGATTATAAAACAGAATATAAAACAGAGGCCACAAATTAAATCATAACTTAATAATTCTAAAATTTATAGCAAATCATTTAGGTACTCATCAACAGAATAATATGATTTAATTTTAAGTAAATTCTTAGTTTTTATTTTAAAATTTCTTTCGTCTAATATTTTGTACGATATGGGTAGTTTATTGTATACTTTAATTGCTAAATATTTCGGACTACGTTCACATAATGTAAGTCTATGATAAGGAATTTCCAGGATATGGCTATTTCGCGTATTATACAAATGGTTCGAAGTAATGGTATTGTCATGTAATTCTGATCTGGCATATAACAATAAACTAAGGAGAAACAAGCAGGGCAGCGTAAGTATTTCTAGTTCTTTAAAGATATCTCTACAACTAGTTCGCCTTGTTACTCCTGCTATTATGCGCACAGCCCATTTCTGTGATTTAAAAACTCTCAACATGTCGGGTGAAGAACCCCAAGCAATTACGGCATAATTAATAATTGACTGAAAATGTGCATAATAGTAAGTAATTAATACTGCCTTACTAATTATCTGTCGTAGTTGACTCATACAATAACATATTGGAGCTATTTTTTTGCAAATTTCATGGATATGTATTGTCCAAGAACAGTTTTCACTAATATGTAAACCAAGAAATTTGGTGGATACAACTTGTTGAATGGATCCCTCATTTGATTTTATTAAGAGACTGTGGTCATTACTAATTTTACTTATATTAAAACGAATAAATATTGATTTGTTGCTATTTAAAACAAGTTTGTTTTCAGTAAACCAAGTATGAGCAATACCTAATTGATCGTTAGCGTTTCTGACTACATCTATAGTTTTTTTTGGCGGTGATAAGCAGAGAAGTATCATCAGCAAAAAGAATTGAATTTATACTCTTAAAATTGTTGACATAAATTATATAAAGAATTGGTCCCAGGACTGACCCTTGTGGCACACCTACTGTAAATTCCATTTGCCTAGATTTAATATCATCTATTTGTACATAGTGTTTCCTACCCTGCAAGTAACTTCTGAACCATTCTAGTGATATACCTCCGATTCCATAGCCTTCCAGTTTAAATAACAGTAAGTTATGATCAACAAGGTCAAAGGCTTTACTGAGATCGAGAAATATCCCTAGACATTTGTTTTTATTATCTAGGTTGTCATATAATTCTGTCAAGAATTTAATGATTGCTGTTGTTGTTGAACGACCTTTCCGAAAACCAAATTGATTTTTATTAAAAATATTGAATTTATCAAAAAAACTTACTATTCTATTCGATACACACTTTTCAAAAACTTTGGAGAATGAACTTAAAATAGAAATAGGTCTGTAGTTTTCAACTTTGTTTTTACAACCCGCTTTAAACAACGGTCTTATTTTTGAAATTTTAAGTCTCTCTGGAAAACTGCCTTCAGAGAAAGATGAATTAATTATTATTGATAATGGTTTAACTATCGCTGGTAGGCATTTCTTTAGTAAGGTAACACTAATGTTGTCGTCACCACAGGATCCTGAATTTTTTAAACCTTTTATTATATCACATATTTCCAATTCGTCAACTGGTTGAAAAAGAATGAAAATTTGTTTTTATCAATTTGTGGTACAATATTTTGCTCATTTATGTTACTTGCCAAAAGTCTAGGAATATTATTAAAATAATCATTAAATGTGTTACTTACGGTTGATGGATCAGATGTTACATCGTTGTCAATCTTTAAACTAATTGGTGTGTTATCTCTCACTTTATTCTTGTTTATAATTTTCCAGGCCGTTTTAGATTTGTTTTCGGAATTTTGCAAAATTTTGTCGTTATGCATTTTCTTCGCTTTATTTATTAATTGCCGATATATCGATTTATACCTTTTGTAGTATGATATTATGTCCTGATTTCCACTTAATGAAAGGCGATACCAAGATTTTAACTTTTGTGAGGAAATTTGTAGACCTTTTGTCAGCCATTTTTTACAAGTATAATTTTTACAGTCATTATTTATAATATGTTTACTTTTCACGGGAAATGCCAATTCAAAGTAATATAGAAAAATATCCATAAAAAGGTTAAATTTTTTGTTTACATTATAGTTATTTTCTAAATAACTCCAATCTTCCGAAGCCATTAGGTTGCAAAATAATTTATGTTTTCTGGATTGTCTAACGATCTATATTTTATTTTGCTTTTAATATGACGAGAATTTTTAAATACAGAGATGAGCTGTGCATTATGATCACTAATACCATTTTCTATAATATGGTTGTTGAAAGTTGTTTCTTCCAAATTCGTACAAACATTATCCAAACAGTTTTTAATTCTCGTGGGTTCTTTAAATAATGGACTAATATTATAAGAATTTAAAATATCTAGGAGATTATTTAAGTTGTTGGATGGTTTTAGAAAATTTATGTTGAAATCTCCACAGATTACAATATTGTGATGTTTGTTATTTTTTATAAGTAAATTAATTGCCATATTAAATTTATTTAAAAATATATCAATATCTCCATCAGGGCTCCTATATAATGCCAATATCAGAATGGATTTATTATTATCTAAAGCACATTTTACACCAACACATTCACAATGTTTTTCTGTTGATATGTTTTTTATGTAACTAAGTTCACAGCATTGGATATCATTTCGCACGTAAATACCAGTACCACCATTCTTCAACAAACTTCTACAAAAATAATCTTTAAGGACATAGCCCTCAATTTGAATTGATTGTATTTGATTAGTTTTGGCCCAGTGTTCCGAAACACAAAATACATCACATTTCGATTCATTTAGAAATACTTCAAGTATAGAAAGTTTATTACTTATACATTGGACGTTTTGATGTATTATGTTAAGTCTATTTGCTGCACATTTATGGGTAAAAAATTTGACATATTAGAAGGTGTTATTTCTACATGGTTCCTGGTACTATTGATTACCATTGTATTTAAATGGCACTGGCTTGAATCTGATGCACATGGAACTGCAGTTAAGATTGGCTCCTTTATTCCTCCAAATTTTAGAAAATCAACCAGCTTTTGACATAATAAACGTTTACCGACATTACTTAAGTGTTTTGTACGTTTACTGAAGTTATTTTTATTAATAAATAAGTTACAGTCAATCATATATAGATTGTTGACTTTAGAAATTTTTTTGGACTTCTTTGAATATATTCAGATTGTGTCGGTAAATGTTTTGATTAGTAATTGATCCAACTTTTTCATGATGTATATATAGTTCTGTGAGTAATATTAAATTCGTGTGACCAATACTACTAGCAAAATTACTAATCATACTATTATTTTGCGGATTAATACAGTTCATCCACACTACTACTAAATCCCTTTTACTTAATAGTTTGGAATTGTCCTTTGTAGTTTCTAATATTTCTCTTATAGAGGCATGAGGTTTTACAATAGAGAATACCTGGTATTTATTCCTTAAGGATTCATTCAAGATCGATCCAAGATTTGCTCCTTGACTTCCCGATACAATAACTAATTTGCGTTTCTCCACTGGTATTGTAATATTGTTATTTGGATGCCTGTCACTTCCATCACCTATTATTTTCTGAGAAATAATATTTATATTTTTATTTTTTGGAGGATCAGCGTTATATTGCTTCTTACAGTGTATATTAGTATTAGTAGTATTCGGAATTAATATATTTTTGTGTATTTGATTTTCATTTTATTATTTAATGTGCTCGGTTTAACATGACTAGCAGTAGTTGCTGATATTGGTATTTTCTTATTTGCTGTATTGCAAGTTGTTTGGGTGCTTCCGTTCTGATACTTTGTATTTGATACGCCACTGTCAGTTGATGTGGAGATAGATTTATTGATTATAGACCTTGTTTGGGTGCTGGTAGTTTTTAATTCAGTACTATTAAGTTTGATGTTTTTACTGATTTCTTTTAACTGTTCTTGTAAATCTCTAATTATTTTTTTCTTGCTTTTGAATCAAACAATTCATGTCTTCTTCGACTTTTGTGGCTTCTTGAATAAATAATTTGTGTTCAGTTTTTAATTTTTGAATATACTTATTTTTTAGTTCACTATCACTTGATAAATCGTCTATAGTTTTTTCTAGAATACTTATTTCCATATTACACTCATCAAGATTATTCTGATCTTTGTCAACACAACATATTATTTTATTGTCCTTAATAAATTGAATTTTGTTTTTGAATCGCGGTAAACAGCTTTTGTGTAATATGCTCAGACACTTGGTGCACACGTAATGTATAGATTGTTTATTAATACAACACTTGTAGCTAATTGAACTAGAGCTCCGCGAAGTCATTGTGTACGTCCCGTAAATCGTAATCTAGTATTAATAGTATACAGAATTTAAAGAAAATATATTGTTTATGTTTAGAGAAAAATTGTAATCATTTTGAACAGTTTTTGTACTGTTTATTTTGTTTTGTTTTTATTGTATTGCTTGTTAGGCTATTTGTTTTTTTCTATGTTTTATTTAATAAAACTTGTTTTTGTGTTGTTATTTGCCTTTTTTTAGCATATTATATAACAACGTAGAATTGTTTTTCTGAAACATTAAAATCGATATTAATAATTTTTTTTCTAGTCAGAAATAAATGAGTTAAAGGGTAGTTCAAAATATACGGCAACACCCTGTACATAGTGTTGTGATTTTTTCCTAGGTGAAAAATCAAGCAATGAAATCGAGTGAGGGATTGAAAATGATCACCCTCTACATTCCCGGCTACTTGCGATGATGAATATTGGATTATAACGAATAAGTAATCACTGTAACTTTGCCAATACACATTTTTTTAAATGCTTCAAGAGGTATATCGAGTTGTATTTTCCGCACATACGTGTGCCATTTACAATTTTTTTCGGCAACTTTTTTTTAATGGTAACCCTTTTTTTCTTTTTATTGATGCAGTTTTAGTCCTATTTTCAACAATATAAACCTGGTATATTATTAGATAGGAAAAAATTTCAAAAATTAAATAAAAATCGTTTAATTTATTTAATTATAATTTTGCGCAAAATGCTCTACTACAGGAATTAAATTAAATTAGTGTTTAAAATTAAACTCACAATAACCTAACTTTTCGTTTTTTTTTGTCAGGTTTGACACTTTTTGTGTTTCCAATAAAAGTTACGAAAAGTAAATTTATTCATTTTTGTTGATTCTTTGAGTATTTCTTTCTGTGTGATGTGGTGTAATACAAAATAATCCCATTTTCTGAACAACAAAGAACTGAAATATTAATAATGATTTGGTTTTGAAGAGTGTAGAGGAGCACAACAAGACGTCTGCAACTTATTTAACCAAAGATATTCAAATCGAAACCTTTTAAAGACAGTCAAATATTTTGATTATGTTAAAGATACGCCCAGAAATAACGAGCAAAAGCGACAACGAATGATGATAGTACGTTGAATATTACATTAAGTCTGGAAAATAATGAATCCATAAAAATCGACTACGTAGCTAGAATTAAATGAAAGTTTGAGTTTTCGCAGAGTTGGCGATTTTGAAAAAAGAAATATTTGGTTTTACAGGATGGAAGAACAGTCAGAGAGTATTTGAATTTTCTGTTTTCTGGTCGCTAGATTAGCAGAATCTGCTGAATGGCATACATGTTCGTCAGACCTAAGTCCTCTTGATTTTTTATGTAAAAATAAAGTTTACATAGACAGGCCCAATAATCTATTGCTATATAAAAAAATGACGTCATATATCAAAAACCGCTGACGAAACAATTGTAATACCTCTTGAAACATTTTTTTTTTAATTCTATTGGCAAAACCATTCATTACTTCTTCCCAACTATGCATTTTTTTTCTTCATACTAAAAGAAATGAAGGTTCATTAATTAATAACGCTTTATACATAAATATCTTTCTTCAATTTTCGACAGCATTAAATAATATACACATGAATTTTAAATATTGTGTTGTATGATATAAATTCTATATTCATTTAATGAAAATGTAAAACCGAAAATAAATATCATTTTTGTACGAACAGTATTTTGCTCCGTCAAAACAGGGAGTAATATGAGCGTTTATTCCTTGAGGGTTTTAAAGTCTCCATGGAAACCAATGAACAATACAGACACAGACATAACGTAATATCAACATTTTTATATGTCAAACTTTTAATTGTAGAAAGAACAAAAAATTAAGAGTCAAACATAAATGCCATAAAAAGTAACTTATTTCAAAATAAAATATTAATAAGGTAATTTTCGTAGTTCATAATATTTAATTTTGGTAATTAATAATATTAAGTAATATTTAGTAAACTAAACGTCAAACAGAAATAAACAAAAAATAATGTCAAACAATTAGATAAATTTGAAATAAGATACAAAAGTTTCGTGGCCAATTATTGCTCGGTAGTATTTACATTTCATTATTGTGTAATAAAAATTGTGCGCGTTCGTACAAAATAATTGTATACACCTCACTTTACTCCCATGGTGCATAAATAACTATATTTTATGCTGTTTTCAAAAATGTATTTATTCACGTATATCGTTGTTTCATAAGTCACGTCTCATCCGCAAACAATGAGTTCATAAAGGTAAAATAATATCGAAATGAAAGAATAAAATATTCGTATTCGAGTTATTGTCAAAAATACTGAAACAGTATGGGTTTTTTTAGAGTAAAATTAAAATTAGTTAATAATTTGGAAGATTATTATTTTTAAGATAAACAGTGGACTCAGTGGCTCACTGCTTATGTGTTAGGCTTTGAACCAAGAGGTTTCGGGTTTAAATTCTGGCTAGGGCATTGGTGTATAGTGGCGTTTTTAAATACCAAGACGGTAACACATTTGGCTAGAGCGTTGTTGTGTGGGAGAACACGACTTGTCACTGTCTATTTCTCCTGAGTTCGAGTTTCAGTTTCAGCATCTGGCATATGTCGGAGGGAACGGTTGTTGTGTGTGTGTCTTTCCTGGTTGAGTGGTGGAATTGCAATATGCTAAACTTCCCTACAATGTTGATATAAATAAGACCTTAAAAAAATTATACTGTTAAAGAGTAACATTAAATTTATTAAGTATTTGCCAATCTATCAATGCTATTGTTTTTTGAATTTGGGGAAGTATATCCACCTGACTTTCAATTAATATCTGTTACACTTTTTCTTTGATAAATCGCCAAAGAAAGAAATCGACCAGTGTTATATCGGATGATCAAATGGGCCAACCAATTGGTGTCCCTCTTCCTCCAATTCATCGTTGTGGAATATATTGGTTTAGAAAATTACATACAGAAGTCCAAAATACGCCAGAGCTTCGTCATGTTGTTACCAAATGTCCTGCCTAATATTAAGAACATATTTAAATAGTGGGGGTAAATTTTTAGTTAAAAATTCTCGATATCTTGCAGCAGTAAAGTGATCAGGAAAAATGTATTGTCCGATTACTAAGTTGCCAAGTACACCGCACCAGACCAGAGGTTTACTAACCATTGTGTTTGGAAACCTCTTGACGATGTTGATGCGGATTCTCGTCACACCAAAAATGCAGATTATGCGATTTAACAATACTTTCTTGGGTAAAGGTTGAGGTGTTCAAAAAAATATTGCTTAGCATAGTCTGGATTACAATTCACGTTCTCCAACAATCATCTACAAAAATCTAGCCGAAGCACTGTAGAAGTCAATTTCTCATTAAAACCATATGCACCGAATTGTGAGATAAATCTGATTGTGCTGCAAATTATCGAGTGCTCATAGATGGATCATCTTTGATACTTATAAGAACTTCTTCTACATCTTGAATAGTGTAAATTTCTTGGTGTCCCACACTTTTCCGTTGATTTAAATCTCCTGTCTCAAGAAGCCTCTATTATAATATAAAAAATAATTTTATGATCTGGGTGACGATGGTGGGGAAATCCTTATATAATCCGCAACAGTTCTAGCACTATCATAATAAGTGATTTCATTATATTAACATGTTCACCATTGGAATAATATCTACCAATGTTGATTAGATTAAAGCTAAATTATAAATTAGTTGCCTTAATTGATAGCTAACGTTAACCAACTCACGTTGACAGGTAAATATTGTTTCAGCTTGCTAGGCCAAAGAATTGTAATTGTTTTGACAATAACTCGATAAAGAAGATGAATTTGACTTGCTTTACCATTATAAAGTCATATTTTACTAATGGGGAATGGCATATTTAATTTTTGTAATTTAAAACAATATTAAAAAAAACTCATATTTACCTAGTTTTTCGCAGTCTTTCAGTGTCAATTCACTCTCAAGAATTTCCCGTACTGCATTGTATTTTCCATTATTCTGAAAAAGCAAAGGATGAGTTTCACCCATTACCTCTACATAGTAGTTCCGTCTTCGAAATTTTGCAACTAACATATGAGCTGCTGAACTGAGTTTGCTATTATAACACATTACTGCAAATAAAAAATCATTAGTGTAATAAAACCGGTATTTCTTCAAAGAATCACAATAAAAAACGTTGTGGTAAAATAGTAATAGAAAATGGCAGTCACCGTTTGAAAAATACAGTTAACGACAGTTTCGAGAAATCGCAATATGCCATTTCTGTAACCATATTGTAAAATAAATATAAAAAAAAATTAATTTTCAATCAACCTTAAAACCCAAGAATATGTAAAGAATTCTAACCTCAATATTAAGAGTTAAGAAAAAGTCTTGTGCAAAACCAATTAAGTTGAGTTAATCTACACATAACATAGATAGTTTCTTAAAAAGACAATTTTTAGGTACCATACAACTTTTCAGAATTTTATTCTTTTTGTATTCTTTCTTGTATAGAGCTTTAGATAGAGTATTTTAAGAATACACGTTATTTAAAATAACCAAACAAATCTACCATGATTCCCTCTATTTCTTTAGGAAATAGTAAGTTAAAATTTAAAACACCCTGCATAGTACCCACCAAGTGGGATTCGCCAAGAAAGTAATTTCAAAGTGACGTCGACTTGATATGCAAAACTCATGTCGAACTTAACATTCTACACTTTTTTAGTGCATGTAAAAAATATCTTAATGTTCTTACTTTTTTTAGTAATATAATATGGGAATATATAATTTAGACTAATTAATTGTTTTTCCTTTCCAATACCTCTACGTTTTCAAAGTATCGTCGTCTCGCGTGTCTAGTATATTAGTATCTTTTTGTTAGAATCTGATTCAGAATTAGGATGTATAGTTATTATTATTTTAAACATATAGAAGAAATTTGCTTTTTAATGTTTCAAAATTTTTTAATAAAAACTCTTCACGTGTTTCGGCTTCTTAGGCCTTCGTCAAGAGTACAGGGAATAATGAATGTTAAAATTGTTGTTCATTGCTTATAAAACACATCTGATACCTACTATAAAACTATTGTAAAATATATTTTTATAACGACCATTACTATTCTATAAATCTAACTCTTAGTACTATTGACAAAGGTCTAAAAAAGCCTAAACACGTGTAAAGTTTTTATTAAAATTTGAAACATTAAAAAACAAATTTCCTCTATATATTTAAAATATTTAATCATGTTTCACAACGAGCCAAACGCAGAACCTGTTCAGTGGAGTTATTATTATAATTATTATTTGCTGTGTCCCTTAGAAATACATTATTATTAATAAACTGTTTCAGAGCTTTGAGGAAACTAGAGTTGGAAATAAGCCGAATGCGGATCCAACCATACAGATGATGGAGTGATTCATTGAAACGGTCTTTATACATTTCATTATCCTTGATATCTAAATAACTAAACACATATTATTTAACCTTGTGTAAAAGTAGCATTCAGGTTATTGCGTTATTGGATTTTTCTGAGTAACGTTTAGTGTTCAGACCTTCAAAAAGTTAACACGTAAATTGTAGAGCTCCTTAGGGCTATATCGAGCAGTGATAAAATTTTACAACTTGTGCCAACTTTTAGTCTAAGTGCTATAAACAGTGTCAGCTATTACTCGAATTATCCCAACAGTATCACAACCAATCCGCTGGATTGTTAAAAGGTAAAAATCACATCAATAACAAACATAAACTTGAATAACACCATAAACCATACCGTACCTGAAGACAATATGAGTGCCTGCCCAAGCTATCTATCAACAAAACAAGGCCCCTCAACAACGTGCCATGGATGGATGTAAAATATCCGTAAATCTAGCATGCATTGGCCTATCAAATGAGGAAGTACGACCAACGCGAAATAAATCACGAAACTTAAAAGTAATATGTAATGCCTGTGATATATATATATATATATATATATATATATATATATATATATATATATATATATATATATATATATATATATATATATATATATATATATATATATATATATATATATATATATATATATATATATATATATATATATATATATATATATATATATATATATATATATATATATATATATATATATATATATATATATATATATATATATATATATATATATATATATATATATATATATATATATATATATATATATATATATATATATATATATATATATATATATATATATATATATATATATATATACACCTATACAGGGTGATCTACCACGAGGGTGCCAAACTTCAGAGGCTGGTTTTTATCAGAAAAATAAATGGACTTTCATTAATAAACATATGCCCTAAAACGAATAATAAGGGAGTTACAACCCCTTGAAGGGGGGTTGATGAATATCAATTTTTCGATTATAAGTCCGATATGGTGGTGATTAAAAAATGAAATTTTCATACATTACGGCCCCGATGTAGGCGCATAAAATTACAAATTTCGTAATTAACAGCTTGCTTTATTGAGGTAGTTTTGAAGGGTGAGGGGTAGTTTTTTACCTCAAACTTTTCTTGACGTCACTTCCGAAGCAAAACTTTTAAATAACATTATTTCCTATGCCATGACTCAGAAAAAAGTATTCTTCAAAATTTCTGTCACACCAGCCGTTTTTGAATAATTTGCGTTACACGGCAATAAGGTTTTTCATGTGAAATAAGCCACATTTTTATTACAAAATTAAAAATCAATGTACAACACAGAAATAACGTACTTAATAACTAAAAGAGTAACAGGTCAAAATGATCTCCTTGAGCACGAATACACGCCTGACAACGACGAATAACTGAATTATTAATTTCAGCCATGTCACCATTGTTTGTGATATAAGTTAAACTATTATTGATCCTTTCCGTTAAGTGCTGAATATTATTTATTTCCTCAAAATAAACTAACTGCTTCATATGCCCCCAGAAATAAAAATCTAAATAATTGAGATCGGGAGAGCAAGGAGACCATAAAACAGGACTACGGTTTCCAATCCAGTTATTTCCAAAATTCCGATTTAACCATTCAGTCACATGTCAACGCAAATTATTCAAAAACGGCTGGTGTCACAGAAATTTTGAAAAATACTTTTTTCTGAGTCATTGCATGGGAAATAATGTTATTTAAAAGTTTTGCTTCGGAAGTGACGTCAAAAAAAGTTTGGGGTAAAAAACTACCCTCACCCCTCAAAACTACCTCAATAAAGCAAGCTGTTAATTACGAAATTTGTAATTTTATGCGCCTACATCGGGGCCGTAATGTATGAAAATTTCATTTTTTTAATCACCACCATATCGGACTTATAATCGAAAAATTGATATACATCAACCCCCTTCAAGGGGTTGTAGCTCCCTTTATTGCTCGTTTTAGGGCATATGTTTATTAATGAAAGTCCATTTATTTTTTGATAAAAAACCAGCCTCTGAAGTTTGGCACACTCGTGGTAGATCACCCGAATATATATATATATATATATATATATATATATATATATATATATATATATATATATATATATATATATATATATATATATATATATATACCGGGTGTCCCAGCCTCGCGTCGGCCAAATGTCCTGGCTCTCTTATAAGAGATATCGAAAAATTTCAAAAACGGGGTGATAGAGGGCGCAAACGTACATAGTTTAAAAATATTTTTAAATATACAGGGTGATCCATTTAGGCGCGACGACATAAACTTATGTTTTTTTAAATGGAACACTAGGTATATTAATACATATTTGAATTCTCCTTTTAAAGAAGACTCAAACGATATGCCACTTGATGGGTCTGCGATGGGTCGGTACCATTATATGGGTGAGTTTGTACCAGAAACATGCCAACTTTGTGAGCTCACTGTGACGTAATGGAAGAACATTTTGAGATCTAGATTATGTCAAAAATTGTCAAACACCCTGTAGTTTACGCTACTGTTATCGGATCTAACGAAATCGGTCATTTTATACCGGATGAGTCAGGAAGCGCTAAAACTATTTTTTCTCATTTTTATCAAATGGAACGCCCTGTATATTATGAATCCAAAGGAAAGCCCTTTGAAAGAGCTTTCCACTGATATAAAGGTTCAAGGGTCTATCTATCATGGGTGCCAAGAATTTGAAGGCAAGGTGCACAATTCGAGGTTTATTAAAAAATTACGCTCAATTTTCAATTGTTTTGTGAATTTTCGCTGAAATCGGCTCTTTTCAGTAAGACAATTTCGAAAATAATGATATCAACTTATCTGCACCATGATAGTTCTCTGCAGACAAAAAAAAATCAAGAAAGAGAGGAAACGAAAACTTTATTTGGAAAGAAACTGGGTGGAAGCACTGGAAATTAAACTAAATGTTCAAAAATGTTCCCATTCTCACTGATACACAGTTGTAAACGATTTTCAGTTGTTCTTCGAACATCGGCTAGTGTAGCTATTGAGACATTGCGAAATGTTGCAGCGATTCTTTCCTGCATATCCTCCCTGGTTGTGGGCCTCACCCTGTAGACCTCCTGCTTCACATAACCCCATAGGAAAAAATCCAAAGGAGTTAGGTCTGGAGACCGTGCCGGCCATCTTATGGGTCCTCCACGACCAATCCATTGTTCCCTCTCCAATTAGTTAAAAAATCTTTTACTATTCGATGGTTATGTGGGGGGTGCACCGTCGTGCTGGAACCACATGTTCTCTCTAACGTCTTCATCTACATCTTGAAGCAGCCCCTCTAAATTCAAACGCAAGAAATTGTGATATCTTTGGCCATTTAATGCCCCATCCTCAAAAAACCACGGTCCAATGACATAGTTGTCTAATATACTACCCCATACATTAATTGACCATCGATTTTGGTGATCCACTTGCCTGACCCAGTGCGGGTTTTCAGTCGCATAATAATGCATGTTATAGCGATTTACTGTCCCATTACTGCGAAAGGTAGCTTCATCGGTAAATAAAACCTTTGATAAAATTGGGCATCTTCGTTAATTTTATTTAGCATTATATTGCAGAAATTAATACGATTTTGAAAATCTTCCCCATAAAGGTCTTGGTGTAGTTGAATGTGATAGGGGTGATATTTGTATTTATTGATGATACGATTTACAGAAGTTTTACTTACATCGGTTTGTTGTTCAATTTCACGACAACTTATGTGAGGATTCTCTTGCACGTGAAGCAAAACTGTCAATTCGTGTTCTTCATTATTTACAACCATGTTCCTCAATTTTCTTTTGGTATAACACACATTACCAGTGTCCTCAAATCTTTCTCTCAAGTTTTTGAATGAGTTGGGATCAGGAGTTCGTCTCTCGGGGTATTTCATTCCATAAATCCTTGATGCCAATAAGCAATTCCTATCAGCTTCTCCCAAACAATATATCATATCAGTTAACTCTTGTTGGGTGAATTTCATTGTTACTCGTTCGTTTATACTAAGAAAAATATCAACATTCGAAATTTTACAACAATAAAGTAAATTATTGACAAGACTGGTACTTTTATGACAGGTACCTACTTGATTTTTTTGAATTTATTTCGATAAATTGAAAGTTGGAAGCAATTTGAAATTCTCTACAATTTTTGAAAAGCGCCGATTTAAGCGAAAATTCACAAAACAATTGAAAATTGAGCGTAATTTTTTAATAAACCTCGAATTGTGCCACTTTGCCATCAAATTCTTGGCACCCATGATAGATAGACCCTTGAACCTTTATATCAGTGGAAAACTCTTTCAAAGGGCTTTCCTTTGGTGTCATAATATACAGGGCGTTCCATTTGAAAAAAATGAGAAAAAGTAGTTTTGGCGTTTCCTGACTCACCCGGTATAAAATGACCGATTTCGTTAGATCCGATAAAAGTAGCGTAAACTACAGGGTGATTGACAATTTTTGACATAATCTAGATCTCAAAAATGTCCTTCCATTACGTCACAGTGAGCTCACAAAGTTGGCATGTTTTTTGGTACAAACTCACCCATATTATGGTACCGACCCATCGCAGACCCATCAAGTGGCATATCGCTTGAGTCGTCTTTAAAAGTAGAATTCAAATATGTAATAATATACCTAGTGTTCCATTTAAAAAAACATAAGTTTATATCGTCACGCCTCAATGTACCTTTGCGCCCTCTATCACCCCGTTTTTGAAATTTTTCGATATCTCTTATAAGAGAGCCAGGACATTTGGCCGACGCGAGGCTGGGACACCCGGTATATATATATATATATATATATATATATATATATATATATATATATATATATATATATATATATATATATATATATATATATATATATATATATATGTATATATATATATATATATGGGACAATTAGGAGAAATAAAAAATTTAATAAAATCATTAAAGGATGATTTCAGCGACCGCTTCGCATCAGGAAAAATTAGCCTCCATTATGGAAGTGAATAACATTACAGTAAATTCTTCAAATTTGTTTAAGGAAGCTGTGGTTGAAGCAAAGGAAAGATTGATACGATCAAAAACATTGTAATTCACAGAGTCCAGAGCACAATGGACTAGTGCAGGAACGTATCGGACACGACAGTGCCAAAGTAAATGAAGTACTGCGGAAAATAATACCCGAAAACGAAGTGAAACCTATTAGAATTATGCGCCTCGGAAAAGAAAAACAGCACCTTGGTCACTAAAGGTAACTCTGTCTGATGCAGATGTAGCTCGAAAAATCCTGAGAAATAAAATACGTTTAGCTAATAGTCAATATTCTCAATTAAAAAATTATGATGACAAAATGCCTAAATAAGTAGAGTACATGAAGAGATCGCAAATCGAACTGGAGCAAAGAAACAATTCCGGTGAAGATCTCACCATAAAATATATACACGGTGTCCCAACAATCATGCCAAAAAACTACCAAAATTAACTCTTAACCGACTCCAAGAACTTATGCCAGGAAACGACAAAAACTGCCAGAATTAACTCTTAACCGACTGCAAGAACTTACCTACAGCTATCAAAATGTTGGAGGCCTTAAAAGTAAAATAAAACAGTTTTATCAATCCGTTGCACAATCTGAATTCGACTTAAGAGCCTTAACTGAAACACGGCTCCAAAAAGAAGTACTGAGTGTTGAACTATTTCCGGAGACATATAGAGTATACAGTAACGATAGGAAATTACATCTGACCGAGTACACAGCAGGCGAAGGGGTGCTTCTAGCATGTAAACAACATCTAAGGTCAGAAAAAATTGAACTTCCATTCTTTTCAGCTTCATTTTCTATTATTGATGTTCTGTGTTGTAAATGTAAATTTCAATTTACAATAGTATACATTTTTGTTATTTATATACCACCTAGTACTAGCTTAGAACAATACGAACTATTTTTTGAGTCATTAAAACAATTAAGCCTTATCTTAGATAAAAAAAAGACATGTTTTTGGAGACTTTAATGTACCACTATATGTTAACAATTAAAATAATGATAGGAAGACCAATAGAATTACTAAGTTTGCAAACTTCTTCGATATTCAACAACATAACAAAATACTCAATAATTCAGGCCGTTTGCTCGATCTGTTTTCTCAAATCTAAAGTGTGAGATTCTACATGATAATGCGCCACTTGTAAAAGAGGATATTTTTCACCCAGCTCTTCTCGTTAAAACAAAGCTTCTCTTAAAATTCATAACCTTCACATAATCAAAAAGCCTACAATTTTAGGAAAGCCAATTACCCAGCTCTATATAAAGCTATCTCTGAAACCGATTGGTATAATCTACAAAACTTTTCAGATATCAATTTAGTTCTTGAAGAATTCGACAACAGGCTTCATTACATCATAGATCAACACGTTCCTCAATACTGAACATATAAAAGGATTTATCCAAAATGGTATACCAGTGAAATAATCAATAACATCAAACAGAAAGACAAATATTTCAGCAAATTCAAAAAACAAAATTCAACTATTGTCTCCAACAATATAAACAACTTAGAGCTTCAATAAAACAACAGATCGATTTAGCGATGTAGATAAATCTCTAGTATACAGTTCATTATCCTCCGATTCAAAATACTTCTGGCCCTTCATACAATCGAAAAGACAACAAACAAGAATACCTGGAAAAATGTCATATAAGGATAAAGAATATGATAATCCACAAGAAATTATAAACGTATTTGCTGAATTCTTTAGTTCGGTGTATAGTGTTCCAAGTCACAGTGCGCAAAATAACAATGTGACCCTATACAACAATTTCGAAACTATCAGTATAAAAAACATTTCTGTCAGAAATAAAGGACGCCACAAAAAAATTAAAACATAAAATGACATCCGCACCGGATCTTATACCATCATTTGTGAAGAACATTGTTTTGAAGAGTAAATTGCAACTTTATTTCAGAAATGATGCAATTTAAATTTCAAAGGCAACTACCTAAGTTTAACAAAATCATTAACGATATTTTAATACCAAAATTCAAATATATCTAAAACTTTTTGAGATAACATGACACGTATCGTATTTTAGTAATCAGAAAAATGAGGAAAATTGAATTAATTTAAAATGTACAGAGTATTCTATTAAATAAAACAAAGTTAGATGTATTTCTCATACATGATACGAAATTTTTTTTTGTCTAAAATTTGGATTCTGCGAACAAAATTGGTTAAGAAGGTTTTTGCACCTTTTTGATAACTTCAAAAATAACTAAGGTATTCCAAAAAAGGATATTTTTGCGTGATGACCCTGTACTTATATTATTAACGTTTCACTCAGACATGGTCTCTTTGCAAATAAAATATTTTATTAAGAAATATTTTATAATAGATAATACAAGTCCTTTGTTACTTGTGTAACCCAAAATTGAATTTGAATACACACTTGAAATTAAAAATGCTGCATGTTCTGTTTCAGATAAAAACTTTGTAACCTGTCACATTTTCACATCTTTGGTTGGTGGTAGTGATGTTGGGTTTGATAAACCTTTGCTATTGTCTGTACTGAAAATATAACATAGAGCCATAGATTGGATTTTGATTTAACACCGATAAATCCAAATAGCAATATATTTGGGCGCCTACTATACACGTAGACTTACAAAAAAAATTATAAGTTGACATTGAACGAAATATTTGCAAATATTTCAAACAATTTTATTTCTTCAGATAATTTTCTCAGAGGATGCAAAATTAGTATATGACTCCTGATACCCAATTAAATAGATTAAAATTAATTCCAGCTTGTTCGAAATTATTCCAGGATTTAGTTAATTTAGATGGCCTGCAGATGGCCTACTGTGCAATTTGAATAAAGATATTTATACTTGTTTTCTGGTAGAGCAATTAGGTTTATTTATTTTATGTTATCCTGAACTGTAAATGCTGTTTAAGAATAATCATCCTTTATTGGTAAATATTTTCATAACAGGCTAGACCAGTAAAAACTTTTATCGACATTTTTTGATTTTTACCGATACGTCTAGTACTTCAACAATCACCACCAATACCATTGCATATAAAAACACAGCTATCATTTAAAAGACGAGAATTTTGACAATTACCTTTATAAAAACCCACTGACTTCCTCAGCTTCTTCTAAGATTTCACATGGAATATCCATTTTTAAGGGCAAAAAACTGTTTTCAATTTAATAATAATAATACCTCACTGACTAATAATCGGCATAAGAATTAACAAAATTTATTAGTTTATTCTCTCTCTTTTGGATGAAAAGAGCTTCAGGATAACATAAAACGTTGTACAATATTCGACCGTTATGCATGCTCATATGGTTAACTTCTATGCTCGCATGTTAAACCCTATATAATGGTCTTACAATGTAATAAACTATTATAAGCAGTTGTTCGCTTTTTGTTCGGTTAATTTAAGTTCGTTAAAAATCCATATTGGCGAGATTTAAATATAGGAACACCTTCAAGTAATATTGTGTTTCTATTAATTTTATATTAAAATGAAGGAAAATATAATTAAAAATAATACATCATTATTAAATCAATGTGTTGACATACGATGATAAACACGCTATGTTAACAATGAAGCTGCCAAGAGGAGATATATCAGTTGTAACATAAGAGAGACATTGACTGATTGTTTAACTGAATTCCACCTAAACTGCAGCTCATCAATATTGTCTATGCAAATGATTGAACTAGTTTAGTTAAGAAACAGCAACCACAAAAACTTAAGGCAATTTTTTATAAGCTTATTTTTATAGTATAAATACCTAATACGAGGAAAAGCCTCCATCGATAAATATTTTTGTCTCTTTGCTTGGATCGCTAAAATATTGAACATTAAGTAATTGGATTATCCCCTTAGTTACAATTAAAATGAAGAGATATGCAGCTAACAAACTATTCTCAAAGCAAGAAAAAAAATACATTTGAAAGTAATATTTTGAATTAAACCAAAGTACCCTGCAAGTGAACTATTTTCTTTTTACAAGGTGCCTCGCAAAAAACGCCGCAAGTTAACTCCGTTATTTCTTGTCCTATTTAAAAAAAAAAAAAAAATTAATGGTTCTACAAATACTACAAATTGGCACTAATTTAGTTTTTTTCAACATCAACCGTAATTGTCAGTTTCTTTTTTTTTTCAAATAAAAGGCTATATATTTTTTTGTTTAGTCTGGTAGAGATTTTTTTTTCTAATTTCAACCATCTATGACAACTTGATCTTCATGCAATGTTAGTTGAAAAACAAGTAAGTAAATGTTTATCAATATTAATTTGGACTTCTAATAAAATTGCCAAGTGTGCCATGGAAAACAATCAAATCGAGCTCAATTTAGTGAGCGTAAAATCCAATATGGCGCCCATAGGAAAAATCGAACCTGATGATGGTCTTCAATAATCGAAACGTTGGAACCAAAATCCAACTAGATAGCCAAATTCTACGAAAAAGTTGTTTCGAGAATGTTTTTACACATTTAAAAAAATATTGAAAAATAAAAAAGTTATAGCTGATATTAGAAAATGCAACAAACAACTTTTTCGGCGATATCACAAAACTTCCAACAGCTGGAATAGTTTTGAAGATGGCTATTAGTTGGTAACAAAATAGTCTAAAACTTTTTTCATCTAACCGTTGTTCTGTCTCTTATAGTTTCCGAGATCCCAATACATGTATCACCAAAATGGCCCACACTGTACACTTGATTTCAAAAAAAACTGGTACACTTTCTTTTAGCTATGTAAATCATTCGTTCTTTGATTGATATTAATAATCTTACAAATGTCACTTTGACGTTAATCAGTGGCGTCATTATTAAAAATGGTTCGACATCTAACAGATATTCAAAAATTTCGAATTGTTTCTAAAATTGAAGATGGTTGGTCCATAAGAAGACTTGCTGCTGAATACAATGTGAGTAAAACCATGATAATGAGTGTTAAAAAACAATGGGAAACCAACCAAACGGTATCCAGTAAAGTTGGTTCCGGTAGGCCCAGAAAGAGCAATAATCAAGAAGATGAAAATCTTATAAATTACCTAATAGAAAACCCTTTTCAGACTGCAGTAAATGCAATTTCAGAGACAAATTTCCCTGCTTCGGTATCTACTGCTTGCAGAAGAATAAAACTACAAAGCGACTTGAAGAGTTGTTCAGCGGCTAAAGAATACAAACTTTCAGAAGAAAAGAAGCAGGGTAGGATTATTTTTGCACTCAACTATATAATCAATGATGAAAACTTCTGGGGACAAGTTGTCTTTTCTGACGAAAAGGTTTTTAAATCCTGTAACGATGGACATGTTCGCGTATATAGGCCTCCTTCCACTAGATACGACGAAAAATATACTTTCGATCCACAAATATCAGGAAGGTTTTCAGTCAATGTCTTGGCTTGGATGAGCCTAAATGGGTTAGGTGTGTGTTGGAATAGTGGTGGTCATCTCAATTCCATTAAATATATTGAAATATTAGACAATATTATGTTGCCGTCAGTAATAGAGGTGTTTCCGGAAAATAATTTTATTTTCCAACAAGACAACTGCTCCATACATACGGCCCATGGTGTCGGGCAATGGTTTCTTAATAAATACGTAGAGTTGTTACCGTGGCCATCTAAAAGTCCGGATTTAAGTCCAAATGAAAATGTATGGGGACTAATGGTGAAACATATAAGAAAATTAAATAACCATCCAAATAATGCCCAAGAATTGGAAGGGGTAATTGAAGACGCTTGGGAGAACTTGTCGCAAGAAGTTGACCTTGCAAGAAATCTGATTTTGTCCATGCCTGCAAGACTTCAGGCAGTTTTAGACGCTAATGGAGCAATGACAAAATATTAGTTAATTCTGTATTACGTAATTGAAGTTCATTTATTTTATTTTTTTTATTGTATTTTTATGTTCAGTTTGCATTGTTTACATTTTTTTTAATCTCAAGTGGTATTTTTGTGTTCTTATTTTAAAAATAGAATTATCATTATTCAGTTAGTATTTTAATTACAACCATTAGTAGAATTATCCGTAACAAATATTATTTTTTTAAACAATAATATGGCAGGCTTGAAAATGTTTTGAAAAAGTTATTTTCTAATTATTTTTTAAAATTTCATTTGAATAAAATAAAAGAGAAAGGTTTAATAAGTTTAAAAATACAAAGAAAACCGATCTCCTCCAAAAAACCCAGGTCCGGGGTAAATCACCTCTTCTCCACACCCCTCTCGACATGCCTGGCCAGCCCTATTTACAGACATATGCACACAACTAAACTATTAAGATTTTCGATTACAAGAGTTGTACCAGTTTTTTTTGAAATCAAGTGTACAACAAACCCAGAAGTTATTGGAGTGTTAATAATACTTTCAATACAACTTCACATTGTAACAAAATATTAAAAATATTTCAAATCTGCGATGTTTTTTTTTGTTTAGTGGGTTTTTTGTTTAGTGGTTAATACAAGATAATAAGAATTATACCACTTGAGTTTTTGAATTAGTTTTAATATTCGATAAAACTAAAATACCGTAAATCTGAGGCAGGTCAATGGTCTTTTGGAAAATCAATACATATTTTTACTACTATTAAAACAACATACTAATAAATAGCAAGATAAAATAATTAAATTGGTTCACCACATTTTAGTGTCGGTTTCGGCATCACTTCATAAAGCTCCCAAAGCTTTTAGTTTCCTATCATCTGGACCCATCTAACGAAAACTTTGGTAAAGTTTAGAAGTAACAAAGCAGGTATTTTCTTCTATTCCTTGCTAATTATTATACAGGTTGGAGAAAAACTCAATAGGAACTGCAACGTTTTAAATAATGCTTATCTCAAAGAAAAAAAATGACAAGAGTAGCAGTTGTTTGACTAATTACAGCACACGTTTATAAGACCTTGATTTTTATGTGTTTTATTTTGTTGCTGAGAATCTTTTATATTTTTTTAATATTTTTTTTTACATTTTAAAAAAGGTCGTTACGGGTCACTAAATTGTTTATATTAGTGTACTGCCAAGATTTTAAGAAAAAAGAGTACTTTAACGAATTTAAATCATCCTCCAATTAGGTGGAACAAACCTAAATATGTGTTACAAATAATGATAATAATAATAATAATAATAATAATAATAAGACACCAGTTACGTCCCCGGAGATATTGAGTCCGTTGTCGAGAACAAGAAATGCCGGATTTACTGGAACTACTCGTTCCCGACTGTCAGGCTAATCCAAGCCAACAAGCCTGACATAGTCCAAAAAAAAAAATAATAATAATAATAAGGGGTGCTTTGGACCGGCAATCTCCGCGTTGATGCACCCTGGACAAGCAGGGGCAACTCTGCCTGACAAATGCCGGACGGGGGTACCAGGGCTAACCACTTTGGTACTCTTACTACTCTGGTTACTTATAACCTAAGAAGGGCCCCTCACAATCGACCTCAGTCGGATAGAAGTCAAGGACAGATGAGAGGGGCCTTACAGGACGATCTAAACACTGACGACACCGCAATTGTACGTGGACGCTTTAAGTTGACGAGGGAACTAAAGGATGACTTGCTGACCTGCCGCGAGAGTAGCGAACCTGAGCGAAAGGGATACATGGCGCGATTGCATGCACTTTGGTGCGAAATGAATCCATAGCATCGCGCCTTCTCACAACAACGCCTGAGACACCACGTATCCTTCTTGCGCAGGACAGGTTACGTAAGGGCAACCCGTCAGCTGGAAGAACTGCCAGCCGCAGTTCCACCGCGGCAATTACCAGCTGATGGGGAACATCTATTAGAGTTCACCGATGGAAACTTAAGGACAAGGGTTAGACTTAACACCAGGGCTAACCTAAAGCCACAAGACCTGGCTAGAGTGGACGCGGTCATCGATGAGGAAATTCCGCAAGATGCAGACATCTGGCAAATCAACTGTGCCGTATACAACGCCGCGAAGCAACTCATCTCTCGTGAGAGGTCAACCAATCACGAGGTCGAGAAAGCCAAGCGGCGTGTACAAAAATCGAGGGCAAGATACAGTCGGCCAGACAACACGCTTCTCGGATCCAGAGTGTGGTGGAATATAAGACGACTGGATCAAAACAATTTGTTCCGTATGAATCCTTCCCGCCTCTTTCAAGAGCCACAGCGTGTTGTAGATAATCCGCCGACTGTAGAAGATGTCGAAACCTTCTGGAAGGGAATCTACGAAACGACGCGTCCATTCAATAGCGACACTCCAGCAATTGCACACTTCGAGGCTCTGTGCCACAGACATCTTGAAGAGCCAGAAGAAGTGTGCCCGGCAATCAGTACGGAGGAAGTCCAACAAGCACTTGTTGGTATCAAGAACTTCGCTGCCCCGGGCCCAGACGTCATTAACAATTGGTGGTGGAAGTCATTTCCTTCCACTCACTGCCGCATTGCGCGAGTTTTCAGCTCATGATTGAACGAGGGGCAGCAGATTCCGAACTGGTTCGTCGAGAGACGTACTGTATTTACCCCCAAAAAGGGGGATCTTTCCGACCCGAGGAATTATAGGCCGATCACTTGCCTCAACTCCTGCTACAAGATATTTACACGTATCTTGTATGCTAGGACACTGAGGTCTGTTGATCCGGTCTTCCAGCAGATACACGAACAGCGTGGTGCCAAGAAGGGCATGGCAGGTTGCAAGGACAGCCTGCTGATAGACCACTGTATTACACAGGATTCTGTGCAATACAAGCGGAATCTATCGATGACCTGGATTGATTACCGCAAGGCATTTGATACAACAAAACGCTCTTAGGGTGGTCGAAGAATATATGCGGGCAATTGGAATGGAGTTCGGATTGGACAAATGTGCAGTCGTCCACCTCAAGAGAGGACGATGCGGGGAATTCCCTGAAGATGAGCAGCTCGCAGACGGAAGCAACCTAAGACATTTGGATGCCGGAGAGACCTATACATATCTGGGTGTGCAACAAAGGCACATCCAGGATATATCACAAATAAAAGATTCTCTTCGCGGCAAGTACAGACACCGCCTCCGAAGATTTGGTCTTCCGAACTTTCGGGGAAGGACAAGGTGTTTGCAACTAATATGATTGCCGTTCCGGTTCTGCTCTACTCCTTCGGAGTAGTAAAATGGACAATAGAGGAGCTGCGTCAATTAGATAGGGATACCCGCAAGATGATGAATATTCACAGAAGTATTCATCCTAGATCGTCCGTTCCTCGTGTGTACCTCCCACGTCAACGGGGGGGCCGAGGACTCTTGAGCCTGGAGTGTACGCATGGCAGAGTAGTACTGAGTATGGCATGTAACATACTCAGGAACTCAGATCCCCTCTTGCGGTTCGCAAAACATCACGAAACTGGTATCTACAGACACTAACCCTGCGGGATGTGGGGAGTGGCTGTAGTTAATGCGCCGGCGCGACTCCCATGAGGCGTCGGAGGCCACTAGAGGACTGTCCGGCATCGGATAATCCGGAAAAAAATAAATATGAATAATAATAAATAAACACCACAAAAATTAGACAACCACCGAATCCAAAACCGAAGCTGCACGGGTGAAGATTATACTTATGAAAAAAGTGCAAGGCGATGGCGGAGAGATTATCTAGTCACACTTGCCATCGCATGCGCTATTGAACTACTCCACCGAGTCGATTACACATACATACTGGACAATGGACATGTGTCAAAAGACATATACAGTTATACAGTTTTCATGAATTTCTTGTAGAGCGCAGCATCTCTGGTGCAATTATTTCTTAATGTAAGCCCCAAAGTGGAGATGATTAAAACTGATAAAACTGATGAAATATGATTAAAACTATCACTCAGTTTTAATAATTTCTAGATGATGCCAAATTGGTTGGCGAAATGCACGGCGAGTGCAGTATGTAGTGTTTTGGTGTTTTGTGAAAAACTATGTGAATGTTTAGCAAAACTACGCCTATAATAGACAAGGTTTTAAGAATCTCCCAGTAGATTATACTCCGAGTAGGTAGGCACTTAATTTTATCACCCAGGGAATTTCCTGTAATTTTAACCAGATTAGTGAAAGTTTATATATTAGGTAAATTGCTCTCGTAACTTTAGTATTTATCTGAAATGCTCTTGAGAAAGGCCTAAAAATCAGAAACATATGTAGAGTGTATCTAAATATAGTTTATTTGATTCATCTAAAAGCAGTGTATTCTTTATAAGAATTATGTCAATGTTATTGTAAGTTTTTTTTAGAAACTTCTAATAGAAAACGTATTAACATTTTTACTTATAACTTTTACGGTTTATGTTTACAGAGTTGTTTTATGGCCTGAGCATATGCTTATGACAAATATATTCTTAATAGATACAAGATTAAATATTACAGTTAAAAAACTTTTTTTGTCCAGTAACCATTTATTCAACATCTAGTTAAAACTTGTAGGCTCACGCCCTCAAGTAGCATAATATGCTACTTGAGGACATGAGCCATATCAGTTACAGTAGATTGTCC
This sequence comes from Rhamnusium bicolor, assembly GCA_029963845.1. NCBI lineage: Eukaryota > Metazoa > Arthropoda > Insecta > Coleoptera > Cerambycidae > Rhamnusium > Rhamnusium bicolor. The sequence goes on from JANEYF010002643.1 coordinate 1,809,169, forward strand.
AAATTTAGACTAACCCTAGATAATATTATTATCTAAGATTAGTCTAAATTTGGAAGTTCTACTGTAACTGATATGGCAGATATGAATTCTTTTAAAACGTCACTGTTTTAGGTGCTCTATAAATGGCTCTTAAAATGTTTTATAGGCAATATAAATAATAAATGTCGATTTATATTCTGTGTACTCTTTATTAAAAAAAAAGATTAGAAGGCAGTGAGAGTAATAAGAAATAAAAAAAATTTAATTATACAAGGATCATTAGTTTGGATTCAAATTAGCTAATTTAGCTTTTGGTGGGAGCATTAAAATAGTGAAATTATGCAAAGCGATCCAATAGGCTCATTTAATACTTTTTTTAATCATCGGAAAATACCGCCATGATGGCCGCCGATAAATGGTCTTGTGAAAGTGGTTGATGAAAATCAAGAAATAAGTGGTGAAAATGATACAAAAAATATTGAAAATGATACAAATAATCATGAGGGCCTATTAAAGTGCTATCCAACCAGAAAGTGTATACTAATGATATGTATCAACTACGTTATTCAATCTTTCATAACAGTTGTGTTGAAAGACTTAAGAGCAAATTAAAAAAAGCCAGAAGGCAACAAAATAATTTGCTGTGAAAATATGAAATGTGAACCTGATTTAATGGTACAGATTGAGTTAGAAAAATATTTAATTAATATTACCTATTTGAAAAGAATTGTATCAGCATTAGAAGATAAAATTAATATATTAAAAGAAAATAATCATCTCCTAGATAAAATTAAAAACATGCAAGGAAATAGTAACAATAAAAACATAAATATCAATCAAGGTAGACAAAAAAATTCGAAATTTTAATCCATCCAAATTCCAACCTACATTTCTAAAACTAATTCTCAGATGGCAGGTAATACTTCACATATATATCAGCTACTACTAGTCAACAATAGGGAGAAGCTGTTGGTACTCAGAATAAGCATACATCCAAACCTAAAGTACTATCTACCTCAATGAAAAATACACAGATGGCGAAAGTAGAACTATCTGCCAATATTAATACTACCACAAATACATTAAATCTAACAGAATAATCTGGATTTTATGACAATAACAATCTTGTCTCTGATTTTAACAGTGATCCATTTATAGATGCATATAACAAAAGAAATGGAAGGAATAATAATAAAGGACACCCAATACAAATATTGGTGGATTTAAAAAAGTACTTGATACTGGAAGCGCCAAAGGTAATGATGGATTTGATGGTGTCGAAAGAAGAGTATATATGTATATAGATGTAAGCAACATGTTACAGAAGATAAAATTACGAAATGGCTCAAGAAAAAGGCTACATTCAAAGATGTAGAAGTTAATATTAAAAAACTGACTGCTGAAGGTAGGTAGTAGAAGGAAATGCTTGTCTGTGCACCCATATCAAAGAAGGATGAGATGTATGAACCTAATTTTTAGCCCAGGGATATTGGATATAGGCGTTTTGATTTCCCCAAACTTAGAAAATATAATAGTAATCCTGACTTCTCATAGATCCTAGCACTCAACTTAATTTACACATTGAAAATCACATGGAGGGTAATGTTTATATTAATTATGCTTCTCTGTGCGATATTGAAATATATTATCAGAATGTGAAGGGATTAAACTCCAAATTAGGTGCTGTAAATTTGAATGTATTGAATAATAACTATAATGTCATAGCTATGACTGAAACTAAGTAATTCGGTGTATGATGCAGAAATATTTAATCTAAATTACAATATTTATCGCTAAGATCGGAACAAAGAAATGACTGGAAAATCTCGTGGAGGTGAAGTTTTACTAGCTTTTAATAATTAGTATAAAGTTCAGCAGAAGAAATTACATCATTATATTCGTGAGCTTGAAATAATATGTTGCATTTTTTAAATTTAAACGTAAAATATTTTTTAAAAATTAAAATCATTAGTACGTTAAAGGTTGGTTTATAAATCTTTGGAAAAAACTGGGACGAAACTATTTCGTAAAGACCAAGTTGCTGTTATTCAGGTTGTAACATAAATATGTTATAATTTTAAAAATTATTAAATTTTGGTTGTAGGGAAAAATTCCAAATTTCTTTTACTTTTTTTATATACTATTGTTAAAACACATTTCTTAAGTTTTTGATAACTTCAATAAAAATGAGACCTGACGTTTTGCCAGATATTTTAAATTGTCAAAAAAAATCGAACAGTAACACAAAGTTGACGAGCTTTATCCCAACAGAGTTCCTATTACACAATTTTCTGTAAGTAGAGTGTGAAAAGTTTAGAAAAACAATGTGTTAAAAACGCTCCAATGACCAAAATCAGCGACAGGTAGAGAAAAGGCTCTCGATGATTTGTTAATATTAGAAGAAACGCGACAACTTGCTGTGGAGTAGTAGTTGTATGGGTAACCAGTTCAGCGAAATACAGCAGTCCTGCAATTAATTATTGTTTTTATTTTGGGAAAAGGAGTTTGACATGATTTTCAATAAGTACAACTTGCTAGTAGTTTCATACAAAAGTCAATAGTAAAGGAAGAACAAGTAATCAATCATTACACAGCCTTAAAATTTATTTGATTTTAAAAAATTTTATACTTACACAAAATATATAGCGAGTACGCCAACACTAACATTAGAGCTTCGTAAAAGGAAATCTCCCCATCTTGTAACACTATAATTAGTAATATTACAGAAATGCCATACATTGCACTATCACGGCTGATTGGCCACCATTCAATATCCAATACCTGAAAGAGACGTAATATTAATTATATCAATCATTTCACATTTTTCAATTCGACGCTGCTATATTTTACACAGTGGGAAGACCAAAGGATATATTTACTAAAGGTTGAACATTTTATGCAGCTGAAAATACAGGGCTGGAGTGTATGGAGAATCGTTAGGTTTAGATTGTGTCTTTAATAAAGTCTTTTATTTTAAGTCATTTCATCACTTGAGAATCACATTATTCTATCGGACATAGAATAAGATTGGATATGGAATAAAATATTAATGGTTCAAAAATACAAATTTTTGTTTCCTCTGGTATTAATAATATTTTAACTTAACCTAATAGTTATCAATTAAATATAATGGAATATCGTATTAATCGCAATGACATTGGAAATGAATAAAAGAGGCTCTCAAACAAGGAATCTGGGCCGGATGAGATTCATACTTTTTTCCAAAAAAAATTGTTTAATTAATATAATTGAACCGTTATATTTATTATTCAATAAATCCTTAATGGAAGGGTATTTTCTGAAAATGTGAAGAACTGCTCATACCGTGCCAATTTTTAAATCAGGAAGCAAACATTTACAATTACAGACCCATTTCTGTGCATTATTGCTAAACTGTCTGAAAGCATAATCTTTGATTACTTATATTATGATGTGAAAAACATGTTAAATGTTGAACAGCATGGTTTTGTAGGAGGTCGATCTATTAATTCAAACCTGTTTATTTACTCTGAATACATCTTAAAAAACAGACTACAAGTCGACTCCATATATACCGACCTCAGCAAGGCTTTTGATAAAATTGATCATTCCATTCTTTCATCGAAGCTTGCTGATGTCGGTATGCATGGAAATTTTTTAACCTGGTTCGAATCATATGTAAAAATTAGGTATTAAGCAGTCACATTAGACTATTCTAAATCCAATTATATGTCTCGTCGGGCGTACCACAAGGGTATCACTTGGGGCCTCTGTTATTTAATATTTACATAAATAATATATCTAAATATTTCAAATTTTCTAAATTTCTTATGTATGCCGATGATCTAAGAATATTTCACTCTATAAGTAGCCAGATATTTTTAAGATCCAAGAAAATCTTGACGGATTATACATATATTGCGATGCAAATAGTCTATTCTTAAATTTTTCAGTGCCATCACATCACCTTAAAAACTTATAAATTATCAAATAAAATTTTAAATACCGTAAATAAAGTCAAAGATCTGGGAATAATATTCGATTCGAAGTATATCAGGCTCAGCTTAAATCTCGCAGACAACGAGGTGGAGAAAGCTTCCAGGAGTTCGAGGCTGCGGTAGAAAGATTAGCCCATCTAGCCAATCCTGATGCACCAATGGAATTTCAACAACAGTTAGCAGTTGGTACATTTATTGATGGAGTAAGGGACCAGGAAGTTAGGCAAATTTTTAAGTTGACATAATCTTAGTAGTGAGGCTTTAGTACATGCACTGGAGATTGAGGCTACCTATAAGGATACCACACTATCAAATAAGAGAGTACGAGTTGTGAGTGTGCAGGAAGACTAGCCAGACAACACAACACAAAACTTGATATCTGATCTACACAAGATGATGAACCAACTACTGACAAAATCGAACTCCCAGCAAAGACAAGACCAACAACAAAGTAGTGAGAGGCCAAATGGAGGCATCCATTGTTATAAGTGTGGCAAATCGGACCATATTAAGAGGAACTGTCACGAGCTCAACATTCAAGATTTAATGTCCGAAGTACAAAAGACCATGCAACTACTGATAAACTCGAATCTCCAGCCGAGACAAAACCAACAGCAAAGTAGTGGGAGACAGAGTGGAGGAGGCATGCGCTGTTATAAGTGTGGCAGAGTGGATCAGAGTAACTGTCGTCAGCGCAGCCCTGAGAGGGTACATGTCGCAGTAATGGAGAAGCCGCAGGAAAACGGGCGAGCTGGTACTTCGGGAAATATAGCAGATGGCCTTTCCAAGAGACCGTGTCAGAAAGACTGCAAGCCTTGCCACCGTAAGGAAAAACAGCAAAATGTACAAATAATGAATACCATTAAGATTGAAGTTCCGGGTTATTGGACAAAAGAGTCGTTAAGGGACGCGCAGTTAAACGATAACGAAACTGGCCCTATTCTGAAAGGGAAAGAAAGAGCGACCCGCCCCGATTGGAAGGACATTTCAAATAAATCAGTAGGGCTGAAGACTTTATGGGCACAATGGGACTCTCTTATAGTAGAAGATGGACTACTGAAAAGAGCGTAGGAAAGTCCAGATGGGAAGCAAGTTACTTTGAAATTGTTAATGTCCAGGTGTCACGTAGCAAATATACTTCAGCAAGTGCATAATGGAACGTCTGGTGGACATTTTGGCATCAACAAAACCCTGACAAACGTAAGAGAACTACTGGGTAAACAGTCTACAAAATGTGGAGGCTTGATGCCGCCAATGTGAAGCTTGTGCGGCAAGAATGGGGCACAAATAAGAAATAAGCAATATAACGCCAGGGCTCCTTTTGAGCGAATTGCATTAACTAGTGACCGTATGAAGGCTCGTTGTGATCTTAAGGCTAATTCAGGAGGGTACCAGGTGGAAGATTTGGTTTGGCTATATAACCCACAACGAAAGAAAGGCAGGTCCCCGAAGCTTCACCCGCCTTGGGAAGGTCCTTACGCTGTCATCACCAGACTAAACGACGTTGTATATAGAATTCAGCAAAGTCCAAAATCCAAAATAAAGGTGGTGCATATAGAGAGACTAGCCAAGTATGCCAGGAATAATGAGTTGCCTGATCGGGACGTTCAGGCTTAAGGAGGGGATAGTGTTACGCCACTGGACTGTGTAGACTGGTTAGATAAGACTGAAATTGTACGCGAACGGCCGGGAATATTCTGGAATGCTCTAGACCGTGTGAATGGATGTATAAATAAGTGGCACGGTGGGCCGAGACTCAGTCTTAAGTTGAACGTGAACGAGTAAAGAAGAAATAAGAAGGAGACTTATAAGTGTTTAAGTGTGATTATAGTTAAGAGAGTAATTAATCTATTCTTGTTAATTGTTAATTAGTAAATAAAGTAGTAAGTAAGTGTTACCTGGACTTTTAATCAACAAATCTACGAGTATAGGTGTTTGTGTGGATAGCAAACACGTAACAGTATCATCTATTCTTCGTGGAACAAGCTAATACAAATTACTATATAAATTCTTCTCTTCATAGAGCAATTAAAACTTATAATAATCTCTCTCAAATTATAACTGTTGATATATTTTCTAACAAATTTACACATTTTTAAAACTCATTAAAAAAATACTTTCACCAAAATGCTTAATTCTATCTATAATTTTGTTGATTATTTAGTTTTTATTTACTATTTATTAAATTTTAATTTTTTTGCTCCATCTTGATATCTCTCCTATAATTCTTATAATTTTAATTTCATTTCAATATCTCCGTTGTATTAGTGTGTTTACCTTTAGTACTGTCCCATATTCTTTAACTGTATAATTAATTTTAAGTCTATATTTTAAATTCATTTCACTTTATTAGTATTAGTATTTTTCCAATTTTGTATTTTTTGTAATTTATGTATTTTTACATTCCCATTCATTTGTAGTTCTGTATATTTTATAATACTTTTGACATATATTAGTGAATACAACTTGTGACTTCGTCCTGTATGTATTCCATATCATAATGAGTAAATAAATAAATAAATGAATCAACTAACTAACGTCACTATTTCAATAATTTTACTTAAATATCCTACACTAATTAAGCATCATTTTATGGACGAGAAATACAAATTTACTGAAAAATTATCGGTTCATGCAGGGCTAAACCCGCTTAAAATTCCGTAATTAAGTACATTTTATCTAAATTTGTTATTCACAATTATTTACATCATTTCTGAAATACGTTGATACGAAATTTTCCATGTTCATTACTAAATTGGAATATCTTTGAAAATGTCATATGATTTGGTATACGGCAATTTGGAAACCGTCTCCACTATTTTTGCAGCTCTCCAATTTCCCTTACAAAAAAGTATACACAAAAATATTATCTTAACCATATAATATTCTCATGGTTCTATTTTGAGCCCCATTCGATTTAATGTGTACACTGCCGACATTCATCTTTTTAACATAAAATTGACTATTATTCGGTACGCAGAAGATTTTGTATTTACATATGAAAATAAAAAATTAAATGTTTGTAAAAGGACACCAAATAATGAAATACTGATGTGATTCTTAGCTTATCTATAAGCGTTTAGAAATTTCAGAAGGCAAATAGGTGGTAACAATTTTTACTAGACATAACATGGAACATATGAATAACATTAAATTAGGAAAATTTGACTTCCCTATTAATAACGAAGTTAAATATCTGGGTATTATTTTAGATAAAAAATTATCCTGTAAACGTTCTACAGACTATAAATATTATATCTAAATGCGAAAGAGGAGGAGAAGAATTTCCATTTTGTCTTTATTTTGTCAAATCAAAATTGTCAACCTTCATCTTTAATAATATAATATCATTTTCTATAGATGTTTAAAAAATAATCTTAATTGCGCTTCTTAATACAATAATTATTAACATTAATTTTTCTCCTCATGAAAGGAATGGAATGTACTATAAAAAAACAAAATACACAAGCTCTTCTTATTTATATTAAGTTTTCAGTCTCTTATTATTGATTTTCAAAAATTATTAACATAATGTGTAAAGCTGCAAATAGTTTCTGTGTATCATGGTCGTAGAGTACAGATATACTTACTGTCGCCGGCAATCACCTTGACCGCGAAACTCTTTCTCCAGTCCAGTCTATTATTAGCTTTCGAGTTGTATACACGTCAAGTCACCTGGGCATATTGTATATTGTTTTTGTATTTTTATTTTATTTGTTGTACTGTATTGTTGATATAAATTTAATAATAAAGCATGGGAGACGTACGCAGGGGTAGAAAACAGCCATTTGCTGACAAAGTGAATAAATTCATAGGTGAATTCCCGATTTATTCTATGATGGTGCTAAAATAATTTGTAAAGTGTGCGAGAAAGATTTGATGTGCTGGGATAAACGTGATTGTGGACTTCACGTAAATAGTGTACACCATAAAAATAAAAAAAAATGGCGCACCTTCGACAACACAGTTTATGTTTGATTTTCTATTAATGCTGATTGCCTGTGATGTTCCCCTGCACATACTCGATAAACAACCATTTCGAGAGTTCTGGAATAAACACAATGCCCAGGTGAAGTTACCAAGTCATACAACGTTATGTAAACCTACCAACTGTACACATAGACATGGTAAATAAGATGAAATGTGAATTAAACATACATGGCTGTAGTTATCTGTTGATAAGACAACGGATTGTAAAAAAATATTCTATTTTAAATGTTATAGTACGAGTACTGGACCCAATTAAACCGACAGTTCCACTGTTACTAGCTAGCAAAAGACTAAGTCAGTGTACTAGTGAAACAATTACCAAGGTGGTGCTGGAGAGATTAGAAAAATTTGAACTGACAAAAAGTCACCTGTTGACGTATGTGACTGATAGCGCCGTGACAATGCGTTCGGTAGGCCGTTCTTTGCAAGAACAAGGTTGTACGTTTATACATGTTACGTATAAAGTGCATGCTTTACATCTTGTGGCAGAAACTATTCGAAAAGGTTTTCCAGAGGCGGATGCATTAATAGCAAGTAAAAAAAAAGAGCTTCTTAAATCTCCTAAACATCTCCGTGCATTTTATAGCAAGTGTCCTGGTATTCCTGAACCACCACAGCCGATTCTTATACGTTGGGGAACATGGTTGCAGGTAGCTTTTTATTATGCTGAATATTTCCAACAAATAAAAGCTGTGATACTACAATTCAATCCAGATGAGGCTGCAGCTATTAAAGAAAGCCAGACAAAATTCGAAAATATTTCCGTTGAAACAGCTTTAAAAATATTGCGAAGAACTATAAACCATTACATGAAAGCATAAAAAAATTAGAAGGGAAAATTAGTGCGTTGTCGGTCGCGGAGTCACTGCAAATAGTGGACGAAGTAAATCTACTGCTACACGCTATAGGTGACGCAACAAATGAGCGCGTTAAAGAAAAGTTCGCAAGTGTGTTAAATAAAGACAAAGTCAAATTAAGACAAATATGTGATGGTGCAGCCCCAGATCCGTTAAGTGCGTTCAAAGACTATTTTACGTATGCGTGTATTACATCAGTAGATGTCGAACGGTAGTTTTCAAAATATAAGAATATATTTTCATCAAAGCGAACATCACTCATGGAGACAACCATAGAAACATACCTGATGCTGTAAAATGGCTACACATCTTCTCCAGTTTGTGATAAGTAAGCTAGTTCATCAAGCTAGTTAAGAGGGTAAGTTTTACATACATTGTTATAAATTGTAACAGTTTATTGTTTCTCATATTAGTTAATTTGTGAATAACAAATTTAAATAAAATTTATTTAATCATGGAATTTTAAGCGAGTTGAGCCCTGCGCGTATCATTAATTTTAGAAACAGATGACTATTTCTTGTCTAAAAAGATGAATATGCTTATTTAGTGTAGGGTATTTAAGTAAAATTATTAAAATAGTGACATTAGTTAGCTGAATGAATAATTTATAGAATTTAAAATTTGGTAAATCAATATTTTTGAAAATTTATTGGAGAATAACCTTAAATGTGCCATCAAATATTATGACATTATTTTATTCAGTGATTCATTGAATTTTTAAACATTTACTAATATTTACCAAAAAATGATACACAGCGTGATATTATCGGTACTGAGGGTAACATTATAAAAATTGAATCAGGTTATGAAATTTTTCTAAAATGAATTATGATTTTTGATTAAACTAAAAGAGTATAATATTTGTACTAAATTTTATTCAAATATTTAAAGCCGTTCCAGAAATATGGCCGACTGTAGTTTTAATCCAAGACCATAGAACGCCCTGTATCATAAAACCGGTTATCATTCAAGGGTGAGTTTGGGGGGTGTTTCAAACTCAGCTAAGTGTGCTCTATCTCCCGTTACTCTATGTCACTTGAAATCTGGAATACCCGGTATACCTTCTCAGATTCTAGGGTATTTCTTCAGTTTATTTCGAAATCATCTTGTATGTAGGAGATAATTGGTGATAATATTTATATAAAACATAAATATAAAATTATCATTTTGTTAGTTGATCAATATAAATAATGGCAGATTTATCTAGGTATATAGCAAGTACAGCAAGAGTTGATTCACTTCGAACAGGCGTTAAAAGGAAAGCCAGTGATGTACCTACGTGTAAATTTCTTATGTGGAATATTGATGACGATTCTCTCTATATGTGGAGTGGGCATAATCCATACATGTCATTATTTGCTTTCCCTCTAATGCATGTTTATGTCTCCGGATTATTTCAAATATGATTGAAAAATCTTATACAAAAGGAGCTAAATCAATCTGATCGAATCAATTTGAACTTAAATCTAGATTAACCGTTTAATACCGTTTAAATTAATAAATTATTTATTAATTTAGGATTATTTTATTAATTAATTTTCATTTGCCAAGAACATTAATTATATACGTTATGAGTATAAAGGAAAATACTGCTAGTAACTGAGGTACGGTTTTCCTTTTATAATTAATAAAGAACCCAATTTTAATTAGAGATTATCGATTAATGGTAAAGATAAATAATAATAAATTTGTGTCTCATATTTCAATCCAGATTATTTATCTAAAAAAAAATGGTCATACTTCAACTATTTCTCACATCAATCATATTTGATAAAATTGCGATGTCATTAACCATACATTTAAACATAATTATTATTAATTTAGTATATCTTTTTTTGAGAAAACATTTTATAATAAAAGATTGCATTGCGTCAAAATGAAATTAACTTTTACTCGTACAATCCAGATAGTCCCAGTCCCAGTTGATAGATGTCTTCAGTTTTGTGAAGAAATGACGGAAAGGTGTGACTATAACGATGCATTTCAAAGCAACATTATCTTTCATGATGAGGCCACTTTGCATTTAAATGGGGTTGTTAATAGATACAATTATAGCTTCTGGTCACAATAGAATCCACATTGGACATTTGAAGCATATAATGGGTCTTCATAAATGATCGAAAACGACGTGACCAATTACTTTCCTTCAACAGCCTCGTCGAGTTGTACCGAAAAATCCTCATCAGTTAGTCAGATACTGCCGTACTGTCCGGTCGGGGAAAGAAGACCCGCGGAAAGAATGTGATTTTTGCATTCCATTCATAATTAAGCGTAAATCAAAGAAATGAATTAGTGCAAGGCCAATTTTTGTGATCGTTTGCATCCGCACCTACTCATTGGGAGTGATATTATATTCCTAGTATATAGTTTCACAGAAACTTGGCGTCTTATCGACAATTCTCTCCCTTACCACGCTGGCCTAGATGGGAGAGGAATTGTCGATGCCCTAGATGTGGTTCGGACTCTACAATAAACTGTAGGGCCTCGTCTCTTTTTATCCAACACACAATCCTAGGATTTTAGGGGGGTTGCTTCGATGATTTGAAAAGCGGTTAAGAAAACATTTTTAGAAAACATTTAAGACCCGACAACATTGAAGCTCTAAAAGAGCGTGTCAAAGTGGAATTAAACACTTTACCTCATGAAGCTATACGCAGATCCGTGGACAGCTTTTATCTTCGCCTTAACGCATGTCAAATAAGGGTAGGAGTTAATTTCAACGTTTATCAGTTTAATTCACATCAGGCTATCTGATAATAAAGTACTTCTACTGTCAGCACTGCTTTGGTTTGTATCCTTTAGAACTTCATAACCAGACACTTCTAATCTAATTTTTAATTGTACAGCCGAGTAAAATTTTTGATAAGCTTTTCAACGAGCCCCACAATACAGAAGGTGTTATTAAAAAATATATATAAGGGTGGCTATATATAGCAGAGTCCAGTGTATACTTTTAGAGATGATCTGAAAAAAAAATTGATTTTGACACCAAAATTGTTGCCAAGTTTGTGAAAAAAAAATTGAAAACTTACTTTTTATGAAAAAAACCAAAAATTTTATTCAAAAACTTTCTGATCAAACAATAAATGCCCAGCACACTAAAAGAAGTAAATACTAGGCAGGTATTTGGCGGCTGACCAAGGAATACAAAACATTTCAAAGGAATGAACACTCACGGTTAGCTAGAATAATGATGATGACGAAATTAGTATCAAGCGCAGTGATGAATACGATTTCAGAGAAATATTTATATGTTGGGACATCTCCAAATTAGTTAAGAGGAAAACAAGGATAACAAGAACATCATGATTATAGTAGTAAAATATATTGAACTTTTTTTTTGTTTGAAATCAATTAATAATGTAAAATAAATTTACGTTCCTTATTTTTCAAACATTTAACTATCCAATTTTTTCATATTTTTCATAAGGATACTCACCATGTTTGCGAAGAGGCCACAGCAAGCAGGTACTGCTAATACATTAAATACTGCAGATCCAACGACAGCGCCCACACCCAAGTCATTTTCTGTGATAAAGGTGCCAACACAATTAATAAAAAAAATCAGGACTAGAACTAGCCGTCGCCATGAAAGTTGCACCAGCAATGTCCTCTTTCATGTGTAAATCTGCAAAATAATTACGTGTATTACTAGCAAGCAAACAATATTTACGTGTACACCACACCCGGTGCCCTACAGGACATTTTTTATATATCAGATTCCAATGAATATTCCCTTGAAAAACTGACAACAACGACGGCCGAGTTGCAGAAAAATATCAGTAATTTACTTCCCGTGAAATTACTGAAAAACCAAAAATGTTAGACAACAACATATTTATTGTAAAATGATAGGTTTAATTTTTGTCTTATACAAAATTATAAACCCATTTTATTTTCTCCGTTTATTGAAAAAAATTTCAGACACGTCGATTTTTAACACGCTTTTATTAGCTTCACCTGTATGTTTGCTTGCTTGTTTGTTTGTTTGTTTGTTTGTAACCGACTCTTTGGACTCGATTTTGACCCACTTTAAACGGACAGATTTAATTGAAACTTTGTACACTTACGAAGAACCAGTAACAATACAATAATTTAATAAGTTTATATCATTATCCTGATCAGGATCGCCACTCCTTTCCTCACGTATCCTCTACGTGAGAGCAAGGAGGCTTAATATTGTAAGTATATTCAGTGATTTTCAGTTCGGTCGTTGGCAGAGCGGGCAAGTCTTAGTCGACGCGAAACGACGGACTCCTCGGGCGTGAGTTCAAATCCCATGGCTGAAATAAAAAATTTTTTTTTTTTCAGAAATATCTGTTGGATCGTAATATGTTATATCAGCATCAATAAGCAATATAAATATAGTTTAAAAAAACTACAAAACACGCTTTCATAGCACATCAAACTAAAAAGTGAAAAATAAATATAGTTTAAAAAAACTAAAAAACACGCTTTTAAAGCACATCAAACTAAAAAGTGAAAAATAATTATTAATATAAACTGAAAACAATAATGAACGAAAAATACTAATATTATTGTGAAAAAAGCGTGTGGCGCTTTGTGCCATATTTTTCGTATATCGAGCAACCCACGCTTTTTTCATAATAATACTAGTATTTTTCGTTCATTATTGTTTTCAGTTTATATTAATAATTATTTTTCACTTTTTTAGTTTTATGTGCTTTAAAAAGCGTGTTTTTTAGTTTTTTTAAACTATATTTATTAATTTCAGTTCCTTTTGGAACATACATAAATTTTTTTACAAGTTTTCAATAGAATTTTCAGTTCTCATTCGACCATAAGCCATATGTCATTGACGTGACGTAGGTACGAGTATGCTGGTTACGCTTTAGCCCATAATTATCGGGCAACACTGAAAAAATACTTTGCAATTTTTTAAATGCAAATTTAATTTTGGATAAAAATGATATCTTGACTTTTTTGCGTACCGTAAAATGGGGTGTAGTTGACCGCTGGGGTCAAGATGACCAAAAAGTACAAACATGTTTTATTTTTGCATACTTTTTGAGTTTATAATTTTTTATAATTTTAAACTCATCCTTCGATTCTAGATACGTTTCTTATATAAATTTTATCAAAAAAAATATCCTGCATTTTTACAACCAACAGATTACACCCCATTAAAGTCACAAATTTAATTCTGTCATAAAAATAAATCTATAAACTTTTACATAAAAAGTAGTAAACGGTGGATTGCATCTGTCTGTTATAAAGTTTATTCAAAAAGTCACTATATCTAGATTAACTTAAGTAGACATTGTTTATAAGTCTTCATTTGTTGCCAAATTTTAGGCATATTTATCAAATTATGCAATTTTATGGTTATTTTGGGGTGAAGATGACCACTCGGGTGAAGTTGACCGACACATTAAAACTCGCATAGCCATTTATTTCCTGCAAACGTTCAGTCTATATTGAGACATTGCTGCGTACACACGTGAAAATAGATAAATTTATTGCAAAATGCCGAGAGTGTATAAACATAAGGAAGGCACAAAACGCCTTAAAGAGTATAGCCAAGAGGCTTTAGAAAAGTGTTTGTCTGAGGTGCTAGATGGAAAAATCAGTGCAAATTAAGCATCAAAAAAGTACACTATACCCAAAGGTATTCTCATGAACAAAATACATGGCCGCCACATTAAGACATATGGAGGTCAAACAGTTTTTATGAAAGGGGAAGAAGAAGATTTTGTGGAAGGATTAATTATATGTGCCAAATGGGGGTTTCCTCTAAACACTTTGGATTTGCGTTTAAGTGCCAAGGCTTATCTGGACCGCATAGGAAAGAGTTCACGTGCTGCAGTCGATGCTGAAATGTTATCTTTTTTTGAGGAATTAACTAAAACCCTTGAAGGTGTTAAACCTGAAGCAATATTTAACTACGATGAAAGTAACTTAAGCGACGACCCAGGTAAAAAGAAATTAATTTTTCACCGAGGCGTTAAATATCCATATAATGTAATAAATTTTACAAAGAGCGCTGTGACCATTATTTTATGTATTTCTGCAAATGGAGATATTTTACCGCCACATGTTGTTTACAAGGCAGCAAATTTGTGGGATTCATGGCGTGAAGGTGGTCCAAGAGGCGCCCCCTGTTGCGAAAAGAAATGTTGTACCAAAGGAACATGATATAATCGCTCTAATCATGGTTGGTTTGATGCCACTTGTTTTACCGATTGGTTCAAAACTTTATTTCTACCTCATGCCAAACTTATAGAAGGAAAAAAGGTTCTAATAGGAGACAACCTTTCATCTCATTTTACAAAAGAGGTCCTCCAACTCTGGAAAGAAAATAATATCGGTTTTGTGTGCCTCCCACCAAATGCCACGCATTTGTGTCAGCCACTCGATGTCAGTTTTTTTGGACCCATGAAAAATTACTGGAAACAGTTATTGCAGGAATGGAAAAAGTGCAATCCAAATACATCATCTGTGGAAAATAGTGTTTTTCCACGATTATTAAAAAGACTGTTTGATCGAATGGCTAACACTGCGCAAAAGAATGCTAAGCAAGGGTTTTTTTTTAGCGGAATTTATCCATTGTGTAAAGAAAAAATTTTGAATAAAATTCCTCAAGAGAAAGAAGCACGGCAACATAACATATGTGAAGTGATAGTAGATTATTTAAAAGATCAGCGAAATCCTAAAAAGCGAGAATCTACAATGAAGAGGAAAAGTTAAATATTATTCCCAAGAGATCTGTTGCTTTCGAAGACACACCAGAAAAGAATATTGATGAGTACGAACCATGCACAAGCAAGGTACAAAATGTGAAGAGAAAGATAGTTGACGAATGTGTAGAAAGTGAAGTTCTGAAGAAGAGTTTAGGTCAGACGAAGAAACTGAGGATATCGAGTTTGATCCTCCTCTCGAAAACTTTAACAATAATGATGTAAAAGAAGGTGTGTGGGTTGTAGTAGAGTACCAAACCAAAAAAAATGGTAAAACATTTTATTGGAAAGGTCTTATCAGTGAGTGGAGAAGAAGTTAGTGTTAATTTTCTAAAAAGATCCAAGGTTGATAGATCTGTGTGGCCCATGCTTGAGGACAAAGATGACGTCTACATATTCAACATTAAAAAAAAGTTTTGTGAACCCAAAGTTTATCGCAGAGGGGAATTTTGTTTTGATTTTAATATGTATGTTTTTAATTTTGTATAAGTAGAGAGTATTATTTAGTCTATAAAACGTATTAGTTCATTTGAAGCTTAATTTAAGCCCTTATTTTCGAGCTTTTTTTCTTATTTTCTTTTTTATTAAAATGTTTGGTGAAACTAAAATTGATTTTATTTCGGTCATTTTCATCACAACTGCTCGAAAATTCTTTATATAAAGCAAAACACATATGCGGTCAACTTCACCCCAAGTGGGGTCAAGTTGACCGCGACCGAATTTTAATTTTTTTTAGGCAGATGTTTGACAATTTTGAAAATTTCAAGTGCTATAGTTAAAGATAAAAGTAATACCCATTTTATAGCGCAAAAAACATTTTGATGTCATAATTTTAAATGTTATTTATTTTAATTTAAAATTGAAAATTGGTCAGCTTCACCCCATTTTACGTAGTCACTTATTGTTCGATTAAATGCCCTAATAATTTTATTTTATAAAAACAAGCGGTGTTTAGATTATTAGCGCCCTTTTAACTTTGTTGATGTGAATTGTCGATATACATTTAAAAAATGATTTACACTTTTGAAGAAATGGCCGATATGCCTTTCACTTATGGGCCTGCTAATGGAAAAAGGTAGAAACTGAAGTACTTTATGAAGAACACTTTCCCAGCTGACATCATTTAAATCGCAGTTTTTATGAATATCCATATGCACTACAAGGCAAACAGTATCTTTGAAACCTAATCATGGTGGCGGAAGAAGAGCGACAGTAACAACGGTTTGGCAGGAGAACGTTACTTCAATGAGTGCTACCATTTTTAGGCTCACCAGTTGGCGCCACTGGCGAGTAAGGTCGCTATCAAAAGTTATTGTTAGTCGCGGAACAAGTTTATAGGGTTTTATTAACATTATTTCGTACACTAGTAAATAAAAAAACTTGTTAATTATGCCTCAGTGTTGTGCAGTTCCATTTTATTCGGAAACAAGAGGCGGACGTATGCTTCCGAGAGACAAAACTCGCCTAAAACAGTGGTTGGTAGCGATTTGCAGGGATAACTTGACTCCTTCGAAACATTCGTGTGTGTAAGAAACATTTTAATCCTGACGATTATGCGTTACCAAAGGAGTCTACTACAAAAAATCGTAAGAAATAATCATGTACATTTGTTGTTTTCATTATGCTCATGCTTGATATAACCTAACTCTAATGACATAAGACATCTCTGAGAGGTACAATAATTTCCCTACTGAGCAAGTAAATTACTATTTTCCCCATCTGCCATCATTATATTAAATATTTTGCAGCTAATGTTTATAAGAATTACTAAAAACTCGCGTTAAAAAGCCATAGTAAACATTAACGTTCAGTGACATGGACCTTACCCAACACTAGCGCCTCTCGTGGTGAATTCATGAGCGGTAGCCCTCATTAGTTGAGGAGAATCCTCGTATTAGCATGTGTGAGTCACATGACAGTTTATCGCATTTTAAGAAGCAATCTATCTATCTCTACATTTACAAATGATTCAGGCGCTGAATCCCAAGGATGCCTTAGCTCGTATGAGATTCTGTACATGGTTGGCATGGAAATATATTTGAAACCCTGTATTTCATTCTTCTGTATTATTTACGGATTTAATAGGGATGGCATAATAAAGCTGTTCTGCTCGAGGGATTAATGAAGAATCTTACCTCAATTTTTTTCAAAATGGTTTGCTACTTTTAATAGAGGATATTCCACGAGTAATATGCCAAAGTACTTTTTTTTGCACGACAGTGCTCCACCTCATTTGTCCTTGATCGGACGAGGACATCTCAATGAAACTTATCCCATTTGAAGGATAGGTCGTAAGCCACTGATATAATGGTCATCTTGCTCCGCAGATTTCAATCCACTGGATTACTATTTAGGGCGTCATTTAAAATTGTATATTTATGCTATTCCTAATCCTGAAGAACAAACTCTTCGTCATGAGATCGAATAAGTGTATCCGCAAATTCATTAGAATCCAGGAATCTTTGATAGAGTGAGAGGATCTATGAAAAAACGTATCGACATGTGAATTGAGACACAGATACTTCATTTCGAACACCTCTTGTAAAATTATCCTAATAATTTTAAACCATTGTTAAAAATTTCTGGTTTCGTCTATGTTTTTTAATAAATTTAATTTTAATAAAAATTAATAATTTTTGTCCAGTTTGTCGAACGACCATTTAAAAATCTTCTCGGATAGTATTTATGAATATACAGGATGATCCATGAATTTTCAACAAAACTTGTTGTGGCTGTAACTTTTGAACCAGTTATGAATATTAATACATTTTTTGGTATACATCGCATACTTTTGAATGCCAACAGCCTCGAGCAGTCAGAATTCCAAAATTCCAAGACCGTATTATGAAAATTCTCATGTCTTGTGTTTAATCAGAAAAGTTCAGCCTGTATATATATATATATATATATATATATATATATATATATATATTCTTTTAGAATTCCACATAGCAGTTTAAAAGTACATGAACATAGCAGTTTAGAAATACATAAACCAGCTACAAAAATCATGTACTTGATTTTTCCGTCACACTTTCATCGGTTTTTAAATGAACCATCAAGTTTAGATACTACCTTCTTAAAAATAGTTTTTTTAATGCTATAGTAGCAATAAGAACAGTTAAAGCAAATATGTCCTTGCTGTACATCGATGGCAATAGTACCACTACTTCCTACTATAATTTTATATCCAGAATAAGAAAATTGTAGGTTCTAATGAGGAAATATTAATTTCACGTATCATACCAGAAAAGTATAAAAATTGAATAGAGTAGGCTTGGACAATAATTTGACACATCGAGTTACGACATGATATTGTTTTATTTATTGCAAATTTTGTTGCGTGGCAAATTTTATTGTTTATGAGTGTTTGTGGGATAGTTTCTAAAATGACTGTCTTATTGTAAAACCGGGAATATGCAGATATTATTTTTATTTATGGATTTTGTGATGGTCATGGCAGAGTGGATGCAAGGGAATACCATAGCCGATTTCCAAAACATAGAGAACCGAACCAAACCGAACCAAACGTTCGCGTCAGTTTCTAACTATTCCCGTGACCTTGGTTCATTCCCTAAAGGTAAAACTGAACGAGAAATCAATAATCAGCCCGAAGAACTGTATAACATTTTATATATTATAAATGAAAATCCTGCGGTAATTATTCGAAGGGTAAGTGTGCAACTATGTATACCACAGTTAGGAGTGTGAAAAGTTTTAAAAAAAGGAAAAATTACATCCTTATCATGTACACCTCGAACCTGGAGACAACATTCCTCGTTTTGCATTTGCGAATTGGATCTGTGATCACAGATCAACAATTTATCGGACGTTGTTCCTGACAAGACACAGTTCACGAAAGACGGAGTGTACAAATCAAGAAATACTCATATTTGGGCAAAAATAAATACTCGCGCTAAGAGGGAAACTCTACTCTCAGCATAAATTTTCTGTTAACGTTTGGTGTAGAATTTGAAACAATCGGTTCATAAGATCACACTTTTCCAGGAACGCCTAACTAGTGAAAATTATTTGAATTGTTTTTTGTAACATCTTACCTGGTCTGATGCAGGAGGCAGGTTTGAGAGGAAATCATTTTCAACACGATTGGGCTTCCTCGCATTTCTCATTAGCTGTAAGGCAGCATTTAGGTAATGTCTACACCAATAGATGGATTGGTCTCGGTGGTCCTATCTCATGGCCACCAATATCAGCTTATTACAACCCCGTTGATTACTTCTTGTGGGGATACCTTAAATATTTAGTATATTGTGAAACTATTAATACAAGAGATTAGTTAATTGAAAGAATAATTCATGCTTGTGATACCACAAGAAACAATTCAAATATGATAAGGAAAGCTGTCGGAAATTTGGCATCGAGGCAACAGAAATGCCGTGAAGAAAGAGGTTTGCACTTAAAACATAAATTGTAATAGTTTTCTTGAATTCTTTCTTTTGCTATTTAAAGTTTTTGTTGTATTGTTATTTTTATGCCTTAGTATTCATGCTGTTTTCATCCATATTGTCACTGTCTTTATTTTCAACGCTATTAAAGTACATAATTCAATAAAAGTTTCTTATTCTGGGTATATAATTAGTAGAAAGTAGTAGTGCTACTTATAGTAACCGATGTGTAAGGAAAGATTTACTTCAACTGTTCTAATTGCTACCATAATATTGAAACTAATTTTAAAAACGCAGTGTCAAATCGTCAAATCTTGATGGTTCATTTAAAAACCAATGAAAGTCTTACAAAAAAATATCAAGTACTTGATTTTTGTCGCTGGTTCATGTACTTTTAAACTGCTATGTACCATTCTAATGAAGTATATACAGGGGGAACTTTCTGAGTGAACACAAGAAATGAGAATTTTCATAATACGGCCTTGGAATTTTGGAATTCTGCTTGAGGCTGTTGGCATTCAAATTTTTAAATGGTCATTTGGTACTTGCCTGTCATTACAGTATGTAATAGTTCGCCATAAATCATTCTGTACATAGAAAACGTGATTCGTCAACACAATGGCTGAGTATTAACATTAAAATGCTAAACAGTGTATAAAATATAGGTTCAATAAAATCGTAAAAATAATTTTGAGTAAATTATAACGTTTGCAGGTATCCAGCAAAAAAATTACTTAAAGGCAATATTACCTTTAAAACAAACAACATTCTCAGTAAATTAATTAAAAATTACAAAGATAAAATTAAAACAAAAATCGTAATTCCATAAACATGCCTGAGATACTTGCTAAAGTAAATATTGAATAAACTGAAAGAACCGTTCTTTAAGAAAAGTTGTTTGTTGCATTTTTCTTTGCATATTTTGTTTGTTGTTATTTTTATTTTATTTGAACATTCTTTGAGGTCCATTTATACTGACTTATCTAGTTCATAACTGCTTACTTTTTTTATGAAAATGGTGTTTATTTTTTTGTGACTTTTTATTGTAAAAAATAAAGGGCATCATGGGTAAGGCACGCATAAAGAATGCAGTGGACACCTGTGTTTCGGCCATAATATGATCCTCATCAACACGGTGCTGCTAAGTTTGAAAGGATGGACACAACGACACAAAGGAAACCACTGACAAGAAGCCAATGGCTTATTTGTAACTGCAATTGAGAGACCCCGTGTTTACAGGGCAACAGACAAATACAGGGTCCCCACGTTGGCATAAAAAAATTTATGTAAATTTTCAACGGAGAAAGTACACTGTACAATTCATTGGATTAAATAAACTTTCAAAATTCCAAGAATTGCAGCAAATTACTTGCAATTGCCAAATGCAGATTCGTATACTGGCCATAGTATACACCGTTCCTCGGCGACTCCTTTGGTCAATGCTGAGAGTGACATTACCACCCTTAAACATCACGGTGGGTGGAATTCGTACACCGTGGCAGAGGGTTATTTGGAAGATTCATTCTCAAACTAAATTATTATTGCTATAAAAATATAGGGATAGTAGTGCAACGTGCCAAGCGATACATATATCGCTACTAGTACAGAGAAAAATTTTTTTGTAGTAGGCAGTTTTCTTTGTGAAAAACAATATGATGACAATAAATGTTAATGTAAATATAATTGAATAAATAAGTGTTAGTAGATTCATTGTTTTCTTAATTTGCCATATAACAATGACAATAAATCAACTGCTTGGAGTTTTTTCTATATTACAACTATTCTTTAGTGACTAAACCATTTTAGCTCACTAGTGATTAAAAGTATTTTTAGCTTACTACTTTATCTTACTAGTGACCTATGGGCCACTTTATACCTTTAAAATCTCATTAATAAAGACCACCTTATATGAAAGTGCTGGATATAATGAGTTTATGCCACAATTTTCTTACAGACTGTATATTGTTTGAGAAATAGATAAAGTTAATATGTATTCTATACTAAATAAAAAAGAAGAAAAAAACGTAAAGTGTACTATGCGAAAAATTTCAGTGGGATATTCGCACTCGATAAACTCCTTGTGCTTTCATTGCATTGCATTATTGGTTCAAAAATTATTGTTTAACGAACGGTTTATATGATACTGTTTTTATAAACAACATAGTAATATATTTATTGTGTTAATTATAATTTAGATTTGTGACATTCGCTAGACCAACTTTTTCTCATGCAACAATGTTAGAATAATATTTACTGCTTATAATAAATCATATTGGTCACGAATTTATTAATGTCTGCTAGATATAAATATAAGTAAATAAATAATATGTCTACATTTATGGAGTATTATGATAACGATGACTTCACGCCTCTCAACAAATGTTACTTTCCTCTTTTAATTTAGCACATATTTTATTGTGATTTGAAGTTTAAATATTTCTAAGATGTTTAATTCATTACTTTTTGGAACTGTTTTTCTAGACGAAAATAATGACTTGTTTTTTCAGTTGTAGTTACTGCAAAACCAGTATTAATAACATTTAATTCTGTAAATGGATTGTATTTTTCAATGATTTAAAAATTATATATTATCCAAAATGTACAACTTTACATTGAATGTTATATAATGTAGGTATAATCACGTACAAAATTAATATCACAAATATCAAGGTAATGTTACATTTGGTCTAACGTAAATTACTTCTGAGCAAAGAGTTCATGACGTTGAGCCTAGATGACATAAATTTTACAATTTTTTGTGTAATGACACTAATGACTATAGAGTTCGGATATCGGCGAGTCATTCCAGTGGCGTCTGCAGCAGCCTTCGTAAGAAATGCAAATTTATGTCACGCGAATTTCTTTACATTGTATAAATTTTTATATAACCATATTAAAAATTAAAACTAATTCGTTTATGCATTTTCATTAATCATGTAATTTAAAAAACCTTCTATGTATCTAAAAGAATTAGATTATAAATCAAATTTCGTGTAATAATATAAAACTGTTTGCGAATTATACAGTTGCATAAACATTCGAATATCGCCTAAAAAATCATACACTTATCTAATGCAAACTGTGAATTAGCAGCTACGTTCCCGCCGGTGCTGTGCTGCACACATATATATGCAATTATTTCACAAATTTCTATCCATAACGCCATTACACCCACAACCTATACTAAGATGGGCTACTTGGCTGAACGCAACACCTTATTACTACAGAAACTTTGACGTGTAAGTAGCGGAGTGATTTTTCCGGTAATAGATTTCTATTGTTATAAGACCGAATTGGATTCTTCTTTCACTTTGACAACACCCTGTATACTATTACTAGTATTAATGTTTCTTTTCAAATCGTTTTGAACCAGAGTTCAATTTATTTGTCCAGCATTTGGAATAACAATTATTTCCCAAACGTAATTGTTTCAAACCAGTTGCTTTTCAGGGTAATCTTGGTGTGTTTTATTATCTGAATGATAAAGTAATTATTATGTTTATACTAAACAGTCGCTCGCTGAAGCCAAGTAAGAGGAAAGTATTTTAATTTAATTTAGTTTAAGTCCAAGCCAAGTTGAAAGCATTTATTAATTGTAAGGAAATACGTTTCTATTTGTTTTTAATAAATTACAGTATAATATATTAATCAATTTAATTTTAAAGTTAATAAATGGCCGTTTTAAGTATTTTCTTTTTGGGAACATTTTAAATTATGAGAAAGCAATTCCCTGTCTCAAAGTATTTTATAAACATTTGTTTATATTAAATAACACAGGGAATTTGTTTGAAGAACAGTGCGCGATAAAGTGAGGTAACTTTCTCGCCAAGATTTGGGGAATAAAACCGCACGCGTTGGCAAGAATAGTCAATACACCTTTCTCAACTCAACAGCCAGTAGTAGATAAGCAAGTAACCGCTCGAGATATCCAGTGTGCTTCGTAGAAAACCGTGGTAAGAATTTTTTCTGTATTTAACTGTTTTTACCGATTATATCCGATTGCCTGATTTACTATTTTTTCCGTAAATTGTCAATTATCTACGAATGCCTGCTATTCCGATCGGCCAGGGATATTCGGAAAATTTCATGATTCATTAGTAAAACTTGGATTATCTATTCAACTACTAACATCGGGAATATTTCATTTCAGTCATAGTTTAATTACCAGTATCGTTCTAAGGTCTCGTCTGTGGATAGGACCTCACTAGATAAACGCGAAGTGGCTTACGTGAGATTTTAGGTTTTGTATGTGGATACAATCACACGAAGTGCCCCGGGAAGTAATGTATTAATCGATCCCTCTGCCAGCCGTGCTCATTGAACATACACTGTAAAGAAGATAAACTCGAAGTTGATGTGATAACCTATAACTAACTACCGAAGGTTAACTTCATACATTTACTTATATTCATGCATATCCTTGGTCTAGTCAGTTTAAAGGGACAATTTTATTAAAATACGAGCTAGTAAACTAAACCACAGTACTATAGAGTTAGAAGAGCTCCGAGAATATTCGGTTGTCATTATTTAATGTTGATTTAAAGTTAGAATTCTAAGGCCTCGTATGTGGATAGATCCCATCTCAGTCACAATTTAATTACCAGTGAGGTTCTTAGGCCTCGGATGTACATAGGACTTCAATAGGTAAACGCAAAGTGGCATAAGTGAGGTTTTAAGACCTCATATGTGAATAGAATCTCACGAAGTGCCCCGGGGTGTAATGTATTAGCCGTTTTATCCGACACATAGTCAATAAACCCTAATAAGGGGGATATCAATCTAAATATATCTAAAGATATAGTACAACCGCGATAAGAAAGTCTTATATACCATCTGTCCCTGGACTAACATCCTACCGTTCTGTCACGCTTGTACACCGTAATCACTTGCACCTGCATATATTGCTGCATTGACCGTCTGCCGTAATAGCGCCTTAAGCACTAGTGACTAGTGAGTCATTAACCGCTTGCTGTAAATACCAGTAGTAGTAGTAGCCGTAACTTTGCTTTATTTGAAATCACCGATTGCTAGCTTTTGTAAATGCTGGTAGTAAACATTTAAATATTGCATTATCATAGGCATGGTTACTTGGTTTGTTACTTCTAATATAGTTTAATCGTTACGTTACATAATTTGAATAATAAGTAAGCCGTGAAATATTAAAAAACCTGTTTCAAAGGAGGTTGTTATGGTGATAAAATTATTTACTTAATAATAATATTGCGAATTCTTCTACATACTTCTACTACAAGTACCATTTTTTACCCGCATTTGAGGAGGAAAATATTACTTTCTATAGAGGTCGTAGAAGAACTATATTACCAATCTCTATTCTAAGTATTTTGGAGTTAAACTTCGGCGCGTTTCGTTAAAAATCTGTTTAAATTATGTGAAACACAGAAGAAATTTTCTGTTTATTATTATCACACTCTGCTGTTAAACATTTTTTTCTTAGTGTCGACTTCAATGGTACCTGAACGTTGCTATACTTGCCACTAATACACTTTTGCTTAAATTGTCTAAAAAGTGAATTATCTAGTTTTAGTTTCGACCGCGGTATGTTTCATCCAACCATCATTTCCATTAAATCTAAGTTAGAATTGCGTTGCCTGTCATTATCACTCACACCCTTTTCATGTTTTCTGAGGAAATCTGTTTATTAACATTTGTGTTACATGTTCAAGAAAGTGCTTTGTCACAGCTACTGCAATATAAGCTTGTACTGTCAAATTGCATTTTCGGAATATCGGGAACCCACAAATTTACTGTAGCCTGTGAAAGTTTACAATACGATTCGACGTTAAGCAATGTATTGACAAACTACATGTGGTTTACCCTTCCCATTATTCTCAGTTGACCCACAGAGCGCAGGTACCTACGTAAATTTCAAGAATTACCACAGTTTAGTGCAATCGTAAAAGAAACTATTACATTTTTATTTAATATAGTAGATTTTCCGATAGAACTATTTTATGTATCAACATTTTTAAATGAAATAAAATTCACTTTACCATGTCTATATTTCTGTTTTTTGTTTATTGGGGAAGTGTATATCATATGTTGAAAAGTAAAAGTCTTAGATAAGAACACATTTTGCTGCAGAAATAAACAAAATACTAATGTATATGCCGTTTTCAGTTATTTCTAAACTAAAAACAACAACACCTTCAATACGGGACACAGGACAATTTTAGTTTGAATTTTATTTGCTTCATAATTATGCATTCCTAGAAAATATAATGAAATAATTATTGGGTATTACATAAGCATCCTTTCAAACATAATATGATAAGATAACAATAATAAATATTTACAGTTTCTTATATTTTATAATGTCATTCTTATCTGAATGCGCTAGTATAAAAGTAAGATAGACCATAAATCAAACAAGTCACCTCAAATGCATTTTTAGCGCAGAAACTATTAAAACAACTACTTCATCTAAGAGCAAGATAACATTGGATTAAATAATAGTATTCTTAGTATTATAAGCAAAAAAATAATGAAATTGAAAAAATATTGATTCACCAAGAAGAAAAATTTTACATTTAAGAATTGATTTCCTCCAATTACTTTTAGACCGCTATATAACATCTTTCATTCTTTCGGAACTCACAATGCTAAGAATATTATTATTAAATCCAGTGACATCTTCCTCCTAGATGAAGTAGTTATTTTAATAGTTTGTGCGATAAAATATATTTGAGGTATCGTGCTTATGTACTCGTAATACTCAATAATTATTTTATTATTTTTTTCTATAAATATACTAGCAAATATTACGTCAACTGGATTTTCGAATATTATAAAACAAGATTTGTCCTCATCTCAATTAGTTATGGTGTTTAGACCAACCTTTTGACTTTATTTATATAATAGTATCGTGTACATCACTAGACATAAACTAACTGTGATACGGTTATCTACAAATTTGAATATTGCAAAATATTTTGATACAAATAGATTTTCTTCGTCATTGTTTTATATTTATTTCGTAATTATTAATAATTTGACAAAATAATTAAAAATAAATTAATTCTAGATAATAGTAAACTGATAAGTTTACAATAGTCACTATTACATAATTAATAAAAATTGTAACATTAGTATTAGATAAAACCAAACTGATAAAGATATACTCACTATTACAAAATTTTTTAATCGCAGGTACAAAGTAATCATCACAAACGATGGCTAATAGAGCGAAAAGATAACAGGCCGCCAGGGCATGCAGAACGATCCATCCTTTTTGGCGTTGTTCCTTTGTAAATCCATCACGAGGGAAATTATCAATTGCCGGGGTACAGTTTGTAATATTTTGGCGATTTACTACTACCAAGAGATGGCGACTGCTCCCAAAATGTAAATCTGAAAAAGTTAGAGAAAATATATTTATTTCGAGTATATGTAACAAACTTTATGTTAAATACGATTCAATATAAATTCATTCAAGGATTGTCAAAATTCGCTTAATAATTTCAAACCTAAATATTTATTAAAAAAGGTTAGAGAGTGTTACAAAAAAATATGAAATCTAAATTTATTTTTAGTCTATAAATCTAACATAAATATGTATTGCGCTGTTGTCACTAAAAACAACTGGCAATGGCAAGGGAATTGCAATGAAACTGCAAAGCGATGATAATGTTTAAATCTGTCTGTTTCCACTAAAGGCAATGCGATCGCAAACCGATTCGGAGTCATTACCGCAGCGTCGTTTCGCATTTGGGTTGCGATCGCGTTGCCGTTGATAGTTGCTTTTGGTGAGATCATCGCTTTATTAGGGCCAGTTGTACCAATGCAGTTCAGCCAAAGCTCAGTTGAATTTAGTTTTAAACCCAGGGTAACGATTGTTTCAACAATGCTATTCTTGGATTTTAAACTAAGTTCAACTGAGCTTTGGCTGAACCACATTTGTACAACTCGGTTGTTGCACTAAGTCAAAATTTTAGTAGAATCTGTGTTAAACAATAACATTTCGACTTAAAAAATTATTAGAAATATGTAAAAGTTGAAAAGAAAATCTTATAATATTACAATATGAATTAATAAAATGCATGCATTTCAAAGGCCGATGACGTCACATCGACAGTCTGCAGAGAAGTTAATCATAAAACAACGAAAGATGGATGAGAAGTTATAAAGTCGTTGCCAGCATTGGAGGAAGAAGAAAAACCGATTCCCTGAAAATCATACGAATGAATAACTCAAAATTTACTAATATGTGAATGTGACGACATGACAAAAAACATGGATGAAAGTATCAATTTTGACAAATTGATGTTTTCGCCACACATAAATTTTGTTGGTATCCCCGGTAAATCTCTGAGATTCATTTATTTTATTTTCGCTAAAAAACTATAATAAGACACTACAGAACAACTATAAGAAAACGTTCACACCAATCACACCATATTTATGGCATCTCTTGTTATTTGTTATGTCAACGTTGTCAATAAATAACTATTTACTATTTACATTCGACAATTTATGACGGTCGAAAGAAAGGACAACAAATTATAAGGTATCGGTCTTTTATTCTCACTAAAATAGTATTTTTATTATGTTTAGACAAGTACAAAACATAATTCTTTAATTGTTTTATATATGACATCTAGTTTAATGTATATGAAGTGTTTTTGTTTTAAAAAATAAACTAAGTTTTAAGAGGAATATATTGTGATACTTTCCTACTATTTTTATAAATAGATTAATAAATATTAAATATGTATATATTATTATTTATTATACACGTACACCTAACTATACTTTTATATGACTTTCAAAATGATTTTACTACTTCAGGTATTTAATAATTGATTAAGTCCTCTGCGGAGAATATGTAGAAGAATAATTTGTGTACTTCTTTTGCTCTTATAATAACCAACATGCCATGTACAAAAGTCTTTTTACGTTAGCTGGTAGCAATGTAGTACCACTTTTTGTGATCTTATAAAAAAAATATGTGACAATGAAAATTATTTTAAATTAAACTTAAAACCAAAAAAAAAATAAAACAAAATTTAAATCGATCATGTTTTTTATGTCATGCCGAAATTATTTAACCAAAAAACATTATTGACAACTTAACAATGTGAAAATATATCTTTAGTTAGAACTACAGAAGGTGAATGGACTTTATGAAAAGGGCAGTGATGAGGGGCGACGCACAGTGACCAGAAGCCCGGTCCCTCACTTTTTAGAGAATATAAAATACATAATTGTAATCTCCTAGTAAAACTCAACAAAAGCAAATATTAATTTTATGTATAACAAGTTATTAATTATGACACAAATATAAATTTCATTAAGTTTACATCCGCGCATTTCATAACACAACATAACATGTCACAATTTCAGGTCACATATTTTACTTACAACAGAAATTAACAACTAAAAAATTATATTATATTATAGTCTTTAAAACTATAGCAACACTAAAACCATTCTCACTATTTATGGCTTTTTAATTTTTTGATTTTTTTTTAATTCACTGTAAGCAATATCATATTTAGGATTTATCTTCAAACCTCCATTTCCTCATGATTTAAACCGCAATTTTGAACCATCGATTCGATAACTCCGCTTATGACTTAATTAATTAGCAAAGACCGGACCTGAAAAAATTTCATTAGTTCACAAGTTATAAGCATTATTTGTTTATACATGCACGTGGGCCACTGGCGAGCTATTGCCCAGTACATTAAAAAATTATTAAATCGAGAACTGTTAGAAAAAAAGAAATCGGATGAGATGTATTCTTCTCGTTTTCATTTTCCTTAAATAGCGTCTTACTGAGATATTTAATTCGCGAAGCGTGATTTTGAAATTAAAAAAATTATATCTTTGAAACTATTTAACATTGAGGAACTAGTCCAAGCACATTATATTCATTATTCTTTCACCTACAAGTGTCTACTTTCTTCTAGAGTTAACCATTTACAAGTAATAAGTGCAGAAAGCTCAAAAATACCACTTTTTATTTTCAAACCGTCATTTCGACATGTTTTGCCAAGCAGATTTTTTTGACGTTGGTCTAAATAATCTTTGAATCATACATATTTGACTGAGCAAGAAATTATTCAGTGTCTAGGACCTTGCCAGTTGGTCACGACTTTAAAGACTTTTCAAGGGTTAGCTGCACGCTTATCACATTCAGCATTCAGGTAGTTCATATCAATTCACACACATTAATGTGCCATCCTGCGTAAGTGTTGTTCTACGCAGTGTTGTCAGTGTTGGCGATTAATCGCCAGATTTGGCGATATCCCTAGAACACTGGCAATGCAGCGACCATTTATGAAAATTGCTCATTTTTATATAATTATTTTTATGGTTCATTATTTTTTCATAGCTGATAACTAGCCATATTAACCAACATACCATTGCTCGGGAGTCGTGACCGTACGCATAGTAAACATAAGCTTTGTTTGTAAACTCTACACTATTACACTTTTTGCAGTAAACGAGTATGGTTAGCTCATTTCAATGTATTTTGTTTATGTTAATGTTATCTTTATTAGCGTCCACTCTATTACAAAAAGTGTAAAAGTGTAAAGTTTATTTATTACAGTTTAGAAATGTGCCAATAAAAAGAAATCCAACAGACATTATTTTTTAGAACAAACGAAATTTGGAGAGTTTCGCTATTTGTATAAACAATTAAGAAATTCCTCAAATTTATTTCATAATTATACCATAATGCTGCCGACAACATTTGGCTATATTGTGAACACCACAAAAATATAGTACAAGGCAACTAATTTTCCAATACAAATTGGCTTTTCTAACAGCAACTATTAATAATTCAGAAAATGTATCGGACATCGCAATTGTTATATTTTTTATTTTTCAAATAACTGTTCACCAAAACACCTCTTGTTGTGACTCGTACTGGACTACGTTTTACTTAATGGTTATAATTTGTATAAAATTTGCTTTAAAAACAACATATTAAAACTATGCAAACGAACAAATATACTATAAATATGTGGACAGTAAAATGTATTTAATTTTTATTGCGTTTCAAAATTATTTATCGCATTTAAAATCTTGGGTTTCCCCATATTTATTGATGGGATGCCCCTGGCAATAAAAATTAACTGTTTAACTAGCTAAAAATACTTATACTTAGATAATCACAGTACGTCACAGTTTTAAATAATAAAAATATTTTTGAAATTGTATTAAATTGTGTATTTATTTTATTTTTGATTTTTTTACGCATAATTATATTTTGTGGGTCAATTAATATCTGCCATAGGCTTGTTATAAACATGATAGATAAAATCGTCGGCTATTTTATATTAAATAAATACTGCAATTAAAATTTCAGAGTATCTTATTTATTAATTACAATTGCGAGAATTCATGCTTAATTAATTATAATAATATAATTTGATAATAATTATTAAATAAGCTGTGTAGGAACTGAACGTTTATGAAATAAGAGATTTTTTAATAAAATACTGTTAGTCAGTTTTTGCCACCTTTTCTATTTAGCTAATTGCGTTGGAACTAGACGAATTTATAGAATACCCAACAATGAAATAGTACCTTATGGGTATGTTTTAAAAATATTCAATCGAAATTTTGAATTTTGGTGAAACTAATGAAACTAATTTACTCAGGCGAATTTCAAGTTTTTGTAATTTTCGAGCACCCTATATAAAAAAATAAAGTTTCTCAACGTGAATATTTTTGGGAGAGCAAAAAGTTTTATGTAAAATAATTTTTTCTCGAATTGTTGAATATTTTTGCAATTTTGCATGGGGGAAAGAGAGACGCACAGACAGGCATTTCTTTTAGTATTTGTATTTGGGGTGTTCTGAAACGTATATGTGAAAAATTAATGCCCAAAATAATTATTTCAAATTTAATGTAATGTGAGGATTTCTTGGAAAAATCTACTTTAAATAAAAAATAAGTAAAAATAAGCTAGTGTATAGAGATCTGGATTTATTTATTATACAGAAAATTTGCTAATAATGCCACTGTTTATCTCTTTAATAAAAAATAAAATTATATACAAATTCTTTCTACTACACTACCTCGATATTAACCTGTGAACGTGAAAGGAAAATATTGGTCTGTTCTTAAATAAATACTTTAACAGATCATATTTAAACAACATATTATCTATGTCTATATGTTTGCCTTTCATTATTTACATTTTTATCAAATAAACAATCTGGATTCTCTAGTTATTTTAATATTTAATATAAAATGTCATATAAGTATATATTATTTCAGTAAAATTCCATTTAGTTTTCAACAAACCAGTTTATTTAGAACTAGAGCAATATTTTTAAAGTTATCAGGTGTTTTATTTTTGTAGTCAACGTAAATATTACACAACTATCGACACAAAAGATGCAACATTATTAAATAAATAAAACCTCTAGATTGTTTAATACAATATATCTTTAAATCTCGAATAATTACATAATTTTCATAATAATCATAATAATGTAACCTGAGAACTTTGTCCTCCAGTTAACCAAATAGATTTATTATTGTTAAATGTTGCATATTTTCGTAAAATAAGATAATGTAAACATTTATAAATAAGATTTGTTTTGACTTATACTGATCAAACATTATTTCATTAACTCATGACGATATATTGATATTTTTCAATGATACCTGTTATTTGTAAACATACGATTTTTACAAAATATCAGTTGCTATGCCATATTCTCTGTTATCGTGACTGGAACATGTATTACACAGCCCCACAAAAAAAAAAAAAAATTTCTGACCTAGCAACGAGACGAGTATATCCATATGTATTTTTGATCGCTGATTCCGAATCCGGGGTCAAAAAAGTCGTACACCCCAAAAAAAAATTTTAGAGCCAAAAAAACACTCACTGAATAGGGATATGAGATAACGCTCTGAAAATGATGTTATCATTTTAATCAATCGTTTTGTTTAATATTTTCGGGAAAATTTGAATGTGTTACGATAAAAATAAAGATAAATTACAGCGTTCACCCTATCGGTATGAAACGCACCCTCATAGAGGGTGAGAACCACCCTCATCTGCCACCAAACCAATTGATAACGACAGTGACTGAAAAATATTTAAAAATGTTTAAGTTTCGTTAGGTTTGCAATAAACTGACGTAGAATTCACGTAATACCCCTAAACTACCCCTATATCGTTATGAAAAACAACCCTTAACTTCACATGATAGCAGACTACTGTTGGTCTCTGAAAAGAAACACGAAAGAACAACACAAACGACAGTCAGTAAGAAGATCGTTTGAAAATAAAGTTAAGAGATACCATAAAAAGAATATTAAAAAAAAGAAGAATTAAAAGCTACTAACGTAAGAGTACTTCTCACCCCCTTCAGGGATGCGTTTTATACCGAAATGGTGATAAGATTGGTGACAAATGACTGCTAATATCCTAGCCATAAGGATTTCTGCAAATAAGAACATCCATATAATGAAATCGTTATCAAATTTTATGTTTTTTCCTTTCCTTTTTCTGTAATTGAAGTTAAGGGTTGTTTTTCATAACGCTATAGGGGTAGTTTTGGGGTATTACCTGAATTCTACGTCAGTTTATTGCAAACCTAACGAAACAAACATTTTTAGATGTTTTTCAGTCATTGTCGTTATCAATTGGTTTGATGGCAGATGAGGGTGATTCTCACCCTCTATGGGGGTGCGTTTTATACCGATAGGGTGAACGCTGCAATTCACCTTTATTTTTATCGTAATACATTCAATTTTTTCCGAAAATATTAAACAAAACGATTCAGGGGGTGTTTTTTGGCTCTAAAATTTTTTTTTTGGGGGTGTACGACTTTTTTTGACCCCGGATTCGGAATCAGCGATCAAAAATACATATGGATATACTCGTCTCGTTGCTAGGTCAGAACTTTTTTTTTTTTTGTGGGGCTGTGTTATCCATTCCAAAACTGATTATAGGCGTACGCCTATGGATGCAACATTCTATTATTTCAGGATCACACTGTATAGTTGAAGCAGTGAATAAGTTTACTTAAAATGTTTTTAAGTCGATTCCTATAAAATAATTCGTTTCTATAAGTTTACTACATTTTGTTGCCAATGTTATGATATTTGCGATATTCTAATTCGACTAAAAAAAATGGAACAACTCCTCAGGAGATATTATATTCCCAAGGATCTCATCGATATCAATAAACTTCCTAAGTAGCTATAGTGAAAAGCCTGAGTGGATATAGACCGCGGAAAAAGTCTAAACTATTTTTAAGACTACTATTCTTAAATTAAGACATGATTGTACTCATATATCCGCAAGAATAGATTATTTTCCATCAAGGAAAACGTTATTCTTAGTCTCCTTCTCTTAATGATAACTAATTATTAACTTTATAATAATGGTTTTCCTTCAGCTAAGAGGAAGTTTCGAACAATATTCAATACTAACTTATACTTAATCTAAGATTTCATTCATTCAGTTTAAGTAGAGATTATTGCGATCTGTTACATTTAACACTTAATGTAAGAAATGTGTCATTTCTTTCAACAACTGTATTATTTAAACAAAACTGATGAATTACTTGAATCAATAAATATTTGATGTTGACTGAAATATTTTCTTTCTTGATTTAATATTGCGATCTATTAAATTTACCACTTAATGTAAGGATAAATTTCATTTCGTTCAACAATCGTATTATTTAAACAAAACTTTTTTCCTTCTCATTTTTGAAACCACATGAATAATTCTTCGTTATCTAAAAAATATAGTTAGTTACCCAGTATGTTACTGGAAAAATAAACCTCCGCGCTTGTGACTTTACATTAAAAGATTAGTCAGAGGGTGTTTTCTGAAACGTTAAGGAATTATATTATTATTATTTTGTCTCATGTTAGTCGTTAAAAAAACACCCTCTGACTAATCTTTGGACATGAAGTCATAAGCGCAGAGGTTTGTTTTTCCAGTAACATACTGGGTAACTAACTATATTTTTTAGATAACGAAGAATTATTCATGTGGTAGTAAGTCCCAAAAAAAGAAAAGTAAAAATTTAGAGAATGCCACAAATAACGTTCAGACAATATTTAAATAAAATTGATTAATTATTTGAATCAAATTGGAATTTCTGGGGTTAGCTAAGGACTTTTCAGAATTGGAAGTTTTTATGAAGTATGACGTTTTATTAAGAAACCAAAAACAAAAAATTTTACAAGTATAAGCCCATTCGTGAACACACTGTATATGAAACCTCAAATTTACCACAGGAAGGCACATTATTTCTTTATGTGCTTTTAAGTGTTTTATGAATTTTATTCTCTCTCCGATTTGAGGAATAAGATCTATAATCTTCTGAAATTTCCAGTAAATTGTTCAACGTTAGTTAATTTTCTTGACCTAGAAAACAATTATTTATGTTATAAGTATAAATAATTTAAACATATCATTGTAGCTAACTATATAATAGAAAAGTATGCTCGAACTTTCAAACAGTTATGGCATAACAAGTTTTGTACATAAACCGAAATTTTTAAGTCCATTTGAATATTAATAATATTTCCATGCATATATACAAAATGTAGATAGGCAGCTAAAATATATAATAATTAATATGTTAGCTTAGCATTTTTGGCAAGAACAAAGAACTTTAATCCTACACTGATAATAAATTAATATCAATGATTTCAGAAAGTCATTGAATAATGTTATATATAGGTACACATCAGGGTGCATGACTGGTAAGTCGCCGTATTCCTTTTGAGGGATGTTAGTAGAGCTCATTTGCAACTGATTTAACTATAATATGCAAAATGCAAAACCTAACAGTTTTCAAGATATTTTATTATTATTATTATTTTTTTAGAGACTTCCATTGCCCTTATGTGTTTCAAAAAACGTCTCATCACTTAAGGGGAGATTTCTCACTCAAAATAAGACAAATAGTTACTATCAACATGGGACCATTGTTGTTTCGTACTTGAAATGCAGAATGTTGAAGTTTTATTATTATTTCGGTTAATTTTGTAAAGAAAATATATACACCACTGACTAGTTTTAGATGGCACAGTTATGTAGACAGTTAATTGCTGAAAAGAAGTCACCTGTTAATTTTTGTTAGATTTAGGTTTCGTGTAAGAGATAAATACAATTTTTTTATGTAGGATACTTAATAGCGTATTTTTTTTTTTTTTAATAGACTTAGAAAGATTTTAAAAATTGCATTTATCTTCTACACGATGCCGATATCTAAAAAACGTCAAGAGGTGACATTTTTTTTGGCCATTAACTTTCTACTTAATTGGGCCATCAAAAACTAAATGAAATGAGTGGCGTATATAATTTTTACAGTTAACGCAAAGAAAAATAAAACTTCAGTATCTCAAAAACGAAGCAAAGATGGACCCATGTTGATAGGAATTAGGTATATTTGTCTTATTTTTCAGTGTAGAATCTCCGTTTGAGCGATGGCGCGTGTTTCTCGAAACACCCTTTAATTTGAAAACAGTGGACGCTCTACCTGTACCTAGTATCTTTGTATTATTTATGGAAGTAAAATATAGTTTTTAAACCTTCATATAAACCTCATTCGAAAAGTAATATATAAAGTAGAGAAGTTTTTATATAATTTGCACGTTTAATGCATTATCAAGTTTTAAAAATAAATTCCTATGAATGTACGATTGGGCTGAAATTTTTTTACAAATGTAGTTTTTTAGCTCGTCTTTTTATCTTATTAAAGTATTTAACCTAATTTTAATTACATAATTATGTAAACTAACGCAGGAAACTGAAATATTACAGAAAGTTTTATTATTTTTTTTATTTTAAAAATAAAATATCTCAAAAACTATTAGATCTCAATTACAAATGAGTTCTACTAACCCATCCTCAAAGGAATAAGTCGACTTACCAGTCACCCTGTATATGTATTGTATAATAAAACGTCACTACAATAAAAATGCAGATCTTGACTATAGATTGTATATAATACACAAGCAAAAATTTTCAGAAAGGAAAATAACTTGGGAAATCTATACACAACCATTAAACTTTGGATGAATACCTTTTCACCTACAATATAGTGACGTTGTGTATTCATTTCTTGTAAAGTAAAACGTAATTGAAATAGCTTGCATGCATTAAAACCAGAATTATTAAACTTACCTTCTAATATTGAAATTAAGGACTCCAATTCCCAACTTACTAATAGCTCTTCCATCGTAGACTCATTAACTTTTATTTCATAGTTCATAATGTTCATATACTTCTTTTCAAGTGTAACTTTACAAATATAAATTATTTCATAATAATCAACATCTATGAACAAAGTACAGCACAATTCGACGCATAGTAGTAGGTAAGGTATGTCGTCTTTGTTTGGCAAAGGTATAGCTTTCTACCTTCCACCACTACGCGATTCACTTGTTCCAACATTAGAACACTTCACATTGAGATTAGCAAGTATTCAATCAAGGATAACAGTTAATGGATTAATAGTATGTATAATTCATCCAGCAAAGTTGTTTGTAGTTTAATTCCAAGAGTAGTATTATTATGTCAAGAAAAACATTTAAAAAGAATTTACTTCAAGATGTTCTTATTTAAGGTTAACAGTACTCAAAAGAAGTGTACTATTAAGAATATATTTAATACATACTTATACTTCGAAGGAATCAAACTTATATTGACTTAAAAACTTGCGCTAATGAAACTCAAAAATATACCTCTTCTTGGTTTACAATTGGTGTATTATTGAAACAAATTATGCCAAGTAATATTTTTCTAGTGACAAGTATAAAAATTCAAGATTAGTCGATTACTTTGATATAGTATAGTTTTCTTTCCATGCAGACTGACAGACCGATAGACATAAAAAACAACGTATTTTTTTACAGTAGCAATAATTGTATAGTAAAAATTAAATGAAAAAAACTTCAAATTTTGTGAATATCTACATTGATACTTAAGGTTCATATTTTGGGGTACTACAATAACCCCAATGTCCCAATTCACCCCTGAATTGCTCGCATGGTTAAAGGCATTTTTTTAATATCTAATATTTTTACTACGAAAAAGGTAGGTGCTCTTGTTGCAACCAACCTTTTACGAATTGGTAGTTGATTTGTTTGTCATAAGAGCAGATATTATTTTTTAAGTATAAAAATTCAAGATTAATCGATTACATTGATATAGAATAGTTTTCTTTCCATGCAGACTGACAGACCGACAGACATAAAAAAACAACGTATTTTTTACAGTACCAGTAATTGCATAGTAAAAATTAAATGAAAAAACTTCAAATTTTGTGAATATTACATTGATAATAAAGATTCATATTTTGGGGTACTACAATAACCCCAATGTCCCAATTAACCCCTGAATTGTTCGCATGGTTAAAGGCATTTTCTTAATACCTAATATTTGTACTACGAAAAAGGTAGGTGCTCTTATTGCAACCAACCTTTTACGAATTGGTAGTTGATTTTTTTGTCACAAGAGCAGATATTATTTTTTCTTCATTAGTTTCAAACGATTCACATTTAAAGTTTGAACTCATTTTGCAGACTTGTCTTAATACCCAATACAAAAAACTTCTTGCAAAAACATATGAAGTGTTCAATATGACCCCCATTAGTTTCACGACAAGCTTGTGTTCTGCAAATTAGATTTTGACGGACATGTTAAAGAGTTTTTGAAGTATTCCTGATTGCCTGAAATTCCTCCATTATTCGCTGTCCCAGAACAACAATATTATTTATTAGCTGTGAATAAACTAATGATTTTAAACGGTCTTACGAGTAAAAGTCGAGTGGGTTTAAATCAGACAGTCGTACAAGCCCGACCTATTCATAGGTTTCCGTAAGTATTGCGTAAACACTCTTTGGTAATGTAGCTAAAGTGTGTAGTGGTGCATCAACGTGCATAAACCACTTTTCCTTTCTCAAACGACTTGGTACATTGTGAAGCAGAAGTAGTGACTCGGTCTATAAAGAAATTATATAATTTCGTCCATTGAGGGGTTACGGCAAGAAAAATGGTCATACTAAAAAATTGCTTAAGCTAAATTTACTACTGAAAATTTATTTGCACCCATACATATGGATTATCATGTGCCCATACATGCGCATTGAGAAAATTAAAAATTAATTTTCTTCAAAAACCATTTCATTTGTAAATAATGCTAAACTTTCAAAATAAGCCTCGTTTCTTTTGAAGTCAACGACAAAATTGTTCGCGAGATGGAAAATTTTTCTTCACCGATGCCTGAACTTGCTGAATGTGGTAAAGGTATAATAGTTGCTGTTGTAAAATTCTCCAGACCATTGATGGAGACATATCGTCACATGATAACTACAATAGATCTCATTTCTTGTTTTAAATCGACTTAGATTATTTCCCCTACTGTACAGGAACACTTGTAGTCGATAATTTAGGTAATTTTAAATAGATGCGGTTAAGTGTAAGAATTGCCTTCGGCTAAACCTCGCCGCATTACTCCACGAAATTGTATATTTAGAATTATTGTATAATAATAATTACTAAGTACTAAGAAAACTATAAATAAAGACGTAAATTCTTATTATTAATATTATTATAACTACATTGTTCTAAGTAACAATTTACTTTTTTATAGGAGAAAGCATTTTAGATTATACTTAAGCTCTAGAAAATTCACTTTGGTTCCATTTTTATATGTCAAATGAAGTAATATAATATTTGCCTGACATGACACGTGTTGAATAGTTTAAATTTACTCAAAATTGTATTATTTATTCTATTATATTGATTTATAAGAATTTTAATTGACATTTGCATTTGTACTTATATGCGTCCGATGCAATCAGTGTGTCTTGTCGCGTTTAAAATAACGGAAATAATCATTTTCGCACGTACAAATATGTGCTTATCTTTATTCTGTAAAATGTCATTCCATAACGTATCAAATAAAAACGATTGTCTTGTAACGATAGTTTAAACAATCTTGAAAAAAAAATCGAAATTAGTAATAATCAGTGTCGTTCTGGAGAACAGGACGCTGGACCGCCACGTCCGATCCATCGAATCCGATGTTACATTAAGCCATTCTCGGACTATTCGTCCGTAATGAACCATCAAACTGAAACCAAGCATTTCGCCTTGAACCAAGGTCAAAATTATCCCATATGTCTGCAGGCGTTGTTTCAAGAAATTGCAGAAATAATGCTGTATGTTAGTCTGGTAGGTAAAAAATAGGGGCCAATAATATTGGTTCCCCATAAGTCAATTACTCCTCTTCTGGTGAAGCAGGATACATCAGGTCACAATATTTTCTACAAAAAATTGGGTTATTCTGAATCTGAAACCTTTGTATTCTTTTAAGGTGGCTACATTAAGGCAAGGTCCATATATTACATCACAATATGAGAGTACAAGAGCATCACATAATAATTTAATGATGTCTTTATTTAAAATATTTCTGCATGCATATATGTTTTTTTAAATTACAATCATATTAATGTAATGCGTGCGCAATGCAGTTTTACCAAATAAATCTACAATAATGTTATTACATTATTGTAGATTTATTTGGATTTATACATAAAGCATGACAAGTTTTTTTCCCCCGTTTCTCGGCCTTGGAAAACCACCATCAGCCAGCTTCACAGGGCAATAACAAGAATGTATACGCTTCACGCCCAGGTGTTCGTCAAGGCGACTTAACCATACACATGAACTGAACCACGGATCATAGGTGGACTTACAAAGTTAGCATAACAGATACATTCATAACTTTGACGGAACAAGGGGCACCATTTACAACTGCTTCCTTAGTTATTTTGTCAACGATTTCATTGTGAGCCAAACCCCAATGTGCTTTAATCCAGACAAAGTTGATAGATAGCCTTCGGTGCGATAAAGAGGCCAATTTGGTGACTATATCTACAATAACAGGTGAGGTTTGAGGTTTGTAGTTGCCAATACCAGTCAGAACAATTTTGGAGTCGGAGTAAATACCCACGTTTAAGAAGTTAAGTGTATCTACAAAATTCAAATACTCATGGCTACGGCTTTGGCAGTAAAGGTAGAAGCTTGAATAGGTAACTTAAATTTGTGTCCCAGATCTAGATCAGAAATGTAAAAAGCACATCCTGTACCGACATCACTTTTTGAACCATCAGTAAAAACTGAAAATGTTCTTTTTACTTATAGAGAAGCAATGAAAAATTAGGAAATAGTGTTTTGGCTGTATAGTGAATGACCTCAAGATTATAGCTAAAAAGCTGTGTTGAAGGTTGGTTGTATATCAGTTCTTCTAGATTCGCTGTATCAGCGAAGGCAACAGCAAGTAGAGGACTTTCTTTCTTTTTCCATAAAGGACTGGTGAGATCTCGTATACGACCTATCAAACTTTTACACGCTGAACCATAAAATATGAACTCATAATCTACCGTAGCCTTAACTAAAGACCTGCACATTAGAACTAGTTTACTGATACATTAAAATCAGAATTGATAGAATCACTGACCTCTAAAATGTTTGCTGAAATAAACGATTTGTACAGTTGAATATTATCTGCGTAATAGTCTACTTTGCATGTATTTAATTTATTGTATAATTAACTTGTATATATAGAAAAAAAGCAAGGGACCCAAAATAGAACCTTCTGGCAATCCACGATCCACGTTTTCTTTCAAACAAGAGTGATTGCAATGTATTACTATTTGTGTTCTATTTGTTAGATAGTTATTAAGAAGATGTATAGAATTTTAATCTAGACCTATATAATATAATATTGAGAGCAAAATCTCATGATTGATGAAGTCAAAAACTATTGTATAATCTGATAAAATTAACACTGATAATTAATTTTGATCTGATGTTGTTAATACATCATCAATTATATGAGATAACGCAGTAGCACAACTATAACTTTTCTAAAAACTGATTGAGTCGGTGTAAAATGTCATATTTGTAATAATAATACTATTTATATCTACTATTTACATCAAAAACATTCAGGGCCCGTGAATGTTTTTGATTCTATCTTACGTCAAAATAATTGATATCAAGAGATCAGATTTATTGCAAATTGTTGTTCGCCTTCGATACATGCATGACTTATAAATCAATACAGTAAACATAGTCCTGGAGTGGGTTAAAATCTTTGATGTGAAGATAACACTGACTAATGTCTCAGAATTTCAACAATAACAAATATTAGTGTTAACAACAGACACATTACAAAATGTATTCATTACATTTTATGTTCAAAATGGTCATAGTTTTGTTGAACATACGTGGATGAAACTCAGCATTTTGGTATACTTCAGCGTTTCTTAAGAAATACTTCTAAATGCACGTCGAATTTCTGTTTTCAAATCTTCTACAGTTTGCAATCTGTTGCGGAAAACATGTTCTTTAACATAACCCTTCAAAAAAGTCGGGTGATGTTACATCATATGACCTTCGGTGTCATTCCAAGTTACCCTTTTCTTAAATTACTCTGTTTGAAAATTTGTTCTTTAGCCATAAAAATTATAAAATATCTGCTAAAAAAAGTACTCAGGGGAAACCTCATTGCTAATCCCATATTGACCCATATTTTGTTTGTAATGTAGCTAATGTGGCTAATGTTGTTTCGTTTTTACTTTCTTATTCCTATTATATAGAAGTATAGTCATCGTGATTCTTTTCGACCTCGAGATATCCATTGATATACATGGTGTTCCACCTAAGAGGGATTCTTCTGTAACTATGTAACTGTAAAATATATAAAAAAATGGTTTTAACAATAGTTGTCTGGAATCATGTGGGCCATGTAAAGAAAATATTTTTAGATTTACAGGGTGTTCCATTTCGCGTGGGCGCTACATAACTTTGTTATTTTAAATGGAACACCCTCTATATTATTGCATTTTTGAATTGCTTGGTTAATATTAGGTAGAGTTTATTAAATATACATGGTATTTAAATCTTACCGTTTTCGAGATATTCAGTTGTTTTTGAAAAAAACACGATTTCAGCTCTAAATGAGGCTAGATAGCGTCTAA
Organism: Rhamnusium bicolor; assembly: GCA_029963845.1. Classification (NCBI taxonomy): domain Eukaryota; kingdom Metazoa; phylum Arthropoda; class Insecta; order Coleoptera; family Cerambycidae; genus Rhamnusium; species Rhamnusium bicolor. The sequence continues at coordinate 1,852,086 of JANEYF010002643.1, forward strand.
ACCGTAAGAGTTAGAAACGTGTAGTTTTCATAGTCCGTTTTGGCATAAATCACTCTATCTTGTCATCTATGAACAAAACGTATACGTTATTCAGACTCGGAAATACTGAGACCTACATATAATAATCTTACGAGTTGAAAAACTTTTTTTTTTCAAATGGAATAACCCTTATTAATTGTCATGGGTGAATTCAAAATTGAATGCCCTTTCGACTGATATAAGGTTGTTCATACTTATCTCTAACAGTTTTCCAGAAAAATCAAGTACGAAAAAGTAGCTATGTAACAGTGTCAAGAAGGCCTTGCAAAACAACTTTTCCCTCACATTTTATCAGGCTTGGGACTGACAGTGTCAATATTTACTAGCATGTTTAAAAAGTGGTTTGACAAATAAAAGTAAACTACACTAACAACAACTAAAACAAAACTCAAAACGAAACAAACTGAAACTCGGAGCACAACAAGGAGAAGAATACTTTGACCGCTGATTTACATCAACTGCTCGAAGTGTCCTCCATTTTGATTAATACACAAACGAATTCGGTTTTTAAAAGATTGTTCAACATTGGTCAGCATGTGTGGCGTAATTTCTTGAAATCCTACTGTAATGCGCTGCCGCCTATCTTCCGCGGTAGTTGGTGATGTAACGTAAACTTTACTTTTTATAAATCCCCATAAAAGAAGTCGCAACTTGTCATATCTGGACATCTTGAAGGCCAACTCACTGGTCCCCCGCGCCCAATCCATCTGTTGGGAAAAGTCTCGTGTAAAAACTGACGAACCGCAGCGGCATTGTGAGGTGGAGCACCATCATGTTGCATCCACATTCTTCGAAGTGTAGCTAAAGGAATGTTGCCTAACAAATCTTCTAGAGTATTTGTTAAAAAGTTTAAATAAACTGCTCCAGTTAGATGCTGGTCAAAAAAAGAATGGTCCAATGATATGGGTTCCCAAAATTGCTCCCCACACGTTCAAAGACCATCTGTGTTGGCTATGAGTTGTCCGGAATTGGTGAGGATTTACTGTGTCATAATAATGACAATTATGACGATTAACGAAACCATTTTTATGAAAAGTAGCCTCATCGGAGAACATGACCCGTTAAAAAAATCATCATCTTGATTTAGTTAGTGGTTTACTTTTATTTGTTAAACCACTTTTTAAACATGCTAGTAAATATTGACACTGTCAGTCCTAAGCCTGATAAAATGTGAGGGAAAAGTTGTTTTGCAAGGCCTTCTTGACGCTGTTACATAGCTACTTTTTCGTACTTTAGAAAAGAACCTGATTTTTCTGGAAAATTGTTAGAGATAAGTATGGACAACCTCATATCAGTCGAAAGGGCATTCAATTTTGAATTCACACATGACGATTAATAAGGGTCAATCCATTTGAAAGAAAAAAGTTTTTCAACTCGTAATATTATTAAATGTAGGTCTCAGTATTTCCGAGTCTGAATAGCGTACACGTTTTGCTCACAGATGACAAGATAGAGTGATTTATGCCAAAACGAACTGTAAAAACTACACGTTTCTAACTCTTACGGTTTAGATGCTATCTAGTCTCATTTAGAGAGCTGAAATCGTGATTTTTTTTCAAAAACAACTGAATATCTCGAAAACGGTAAGATTTAAACACCATGTACATTTAACAAACTCTACCTAATATTAACCAAGGAATTCAAAAATGTAATAATATACAGGATGTTCCATTTAAAATAGCAAAGTTATGTAGCGCCCACGCGAAATGGAACACCCTGTAAAGCTAAAAATATTTTCTTTACATGGCCCACATGATTCCAGACAACTATTATTAAAGCCACTTTTTTTATAAATTTTACAGTTACATAGTTACAGAAGAATTCCTCTTAGGTGGAACACCCTGTATACGTTTTGAACCCTCCTGAACCCATTCTGACTATTTTCCGAATGATGTCTGTCGATTCGTAAAGGTACAATTTCGGAAAAAAGTTAAAAATTTTTATTGCTTTCTGGGCGAATTTCGACGAATTATAATGAAAAAAAAAAAACTTTAGGAAACAAAAATCTGTCTGCATGTCCGTAGTATCGTGATAGCAGCCACACTTTTTGAGATAATGCATTCAAATTTGCTACACATATTCTAAAGGCCAAAGACAATGATAAATTCGATGATGAGCAAAATTTGCCAGCTAAAAGGAGGTTCACGGGAACCAAACTTTTTTGTATTTGACTTTACAAAAAAATATATTGTTCATGAAAGATTATAATTCATGTCTACTATATCAAGCCAATATAATATATTTTACAAGTACTTAAATACAGCTGATGTAAACTGAAATTTTTTACACATTTTACCTCATAAAATGGGGTTAGGATAAATTTGGCAGTTTGATATTTGAAATGTCTAATTTAGTTACAAAAATGTCAATATGTCAATAAGAAGAAATTATTAAAATATATGACATGGATTATTATTGACAATATCTAACGACGCTGATAATTAATTATTTAAAAATTTTAATGAAACATTTCAAGGTACACTATTAAAATTTAATTGAGTTAAGTGAAAAATTAAATAGAATGGTTTTTTTTAGATCAGGAAGAAAGTTTTGTGCTGGCCACATCAGATATTTTATTCCAGCGTTTGTATTTATCTAGATGATCTAGTATAAGTAACTTACATTCTTCAGTGGGAATATTTGAAAGCATATTTGAAACATTAAAAGATACCAAAGACTATTTTGTGGAATTTCTTCTTCTCATAAAAGTTTTGCGAGTTCGATGAGATTATAAAGTCGAGTTTCGTCTACACTATTCATGCCGGGACTGAAACACTCACTTTACTCCCATGATGCATAAATAACTATTAATATAAATATGATGGACTGTTTAAAATTATCAAAGGATATCTATCTATATGGATACTAATAAACTAAAAAAAATTGTGAGTAATGCAATGGCCCAATAAACAACAAAGTATGGGCCTTTACTGAATTTTTATTGGTTCAGAGTTTCCAATAAAGGCTCAGTAAAAGGTGGTGTTTACTGAGAGACAGTGAGAAAATATGACGTTTTTGCAATTTAAGTCCCAATATTTCGTAAAGTATAGCTGATCGGGAATTTTTGGCTAGAAATTTCTGTTCAGCAGACCAAACTGGGTATGTTAGGAAACAAATTTTTCAAAAATCAGACGTTCTCTAATATACATCATTACAATACTTTTCATACTGCTTCTATTCATAGAAATGACCATAAAAAAAAAAAATTCTCAAAATGTCTGTATTTTTTCAATTACATACCATTTTTTACTTTCTTATACCTAATATATGAAAGTATAGTAATCAGGATTTTTTTCGCCCTGGAGATTTTGATTGATACTATGTTTTGAACCGTCATGAATCCATTTTGACTATTTTACGATTGATGTCTGTCAGTTCGTGTGCGTGTGTGTGTGTGTATGTGTGTGGCCACGATAACTCAAAAAATACTAATGGGAGATTTCCCAAATTTGGCAATTAAAATTTTCAACAACATTTTTGGTGACACATTGAATATGGTGAATGTGGCACTACCAGAAGAGACATAATGAATGAGAAAGAGACATAACGAATAAAAGAAGAAAAAAGGTACAATTTCGGGACGAATCTCGACGAATTATGATGAAAAAAACATAATTTTAGGAAAAACTAATATTTCTGCAAATTTGGTACACATGCTCTAAAGGCCGAAGGCATTGATAAATTCGGTGAGGAGCAAAATTGGCCTGCTGAAAGAGGGTCCACGGGACTCAAACTTTTTTTGTATTTTACGACAAAGAAAATATTCTTGATGAAAGATTATTAATCAGGTCTATTATATCAAGCCAATAAAATATATTTTCTAAGTACTTAAACAAAGCTGATAGAAACAGAAACTTTGTACACACTTGACCTCATAAAATGGGTTTAGAATACATTTTGCAGTTTGATATTTGAAATGTCTAATTTAGTTACGAAAATGTCAATATATCAATTAGAAGAGATTATTAAAAAATATGACACGAATTATTATTGACAGTATCGAAGGACGCTGATAATTAATTATTTAAAAATTTTAATGAAACATTTCAAGGAACACTTGAAATTTAATTAATATAAGTTAAGAACTAAATTGAAATGTTTTTTTTTAAATCAGGATAATATACACTTGTATAAGAAAACTATGTGCTGGCCACATCAGATATTTTCTTTGAGTATTTTTCAATATTTATATCAAGTGCCCCCCCCCCTAGAGACCTTCTGGATCCACCCTTGAGGTATAAAGAATACCTACTTTCCTTTAGACTCCAAGAAACAGATTCAACTTTTTCAAATCATATTTTAGAGTCAGGTCACAGTTCTTCAAATTTAAGCAATTCTAATATAATATTACATGTAAAAGAAAAAACTTTAATAGTTATTTACGTAACAAGGCCGGAAGGCCGGAAAGTGATTCTTTACTAGGCGAGCTGGCAGTATATAGGTTGAGCGCCGCCGACGAGTACTGAAAGCTGGGGCACCCCATCAGCTGGAAGAACTGCCAGACGCAGTTTCACCGTGGCAATTAGCAGCTGATGGTGAATATTCTCGAGAGTTCACCGATGTAAACTTAAGGACGTGGGTTAGCCTTAACACCAGGGCTAACCTAAAACCACAAGACCTGGCTAGAATTGATGCGGTCATCGATGAGGAACTACCAGAAGATGCAAACATCTGGCAAATCAACTGTGCCGTGTACAACGCTGCGAAGCCGATCAGGGGGTCGAGAAAGCCAAGTGGCGTGTACAAAAAATCGAGGGCAAGATACAGTCGGCTAGACAACACTATTCTCGGATCTAGAGTGTGATGGAATACATGACGAGTGGTAGAGTTTTTACTCCCAGAATTCGGCGCATAGCAGCCGGATTAAGACGTCAACACCATACTCTAAATCTGGCAGTGATGCTTACCATCAAACAGCACTGTCTAGATAGGATCCGAGTGCTTATGGCTATAAAGAAGGCGGGTGGGGAGTATGGAGCAAAACAATTTGTTCCGTATGGATTCTTCCCTCCTCTTTCAAGAGCCACAGCGCATTGTAAATAATCCACCGACTGTAGAAGATGTCGAAACCTTCTGGAAAGGAATTTACAAAACGACGCGTTCATTCAATAGCGACATTCAAACAATTGCACACTTCGAGGCTCTGTGCCACAGACATCTTGAAGAGCCAGAAGAAGTGTGCCGGGCAATCAGTACGGAAGAAATCCAACAAGCACTTGTCGGTACCAAGAACTTTGCTGCCTCGGGCCCAGACGGCATTAACAAGTGATGGTGGAAGAAATTTCCTTCCTTCACCACCATCTGGAGCGAGTTTTCAACTCATGGTTGTACGAGGAGCAGCAGATTCCGGACTGATTCATCGAAGGACGTACTCTGCTTATCCTCAAAAAGGGGGATCTCTCCGACACGAAAAATTATAGGCCGATCACTTGTCTCAATTCCTGCTACAAGATATTCACACGTATCTTGTATGCTAGAACACTGAGGTCTGTTGCTTCGGTCTTCCAGCAGATACACGAACAGCGTGGTGCCAAGATGGGCATGTCAGGTTGCTAGGACAGCCTGCTGATAGACAGCTGTATTACACAGGATTCTGTGCAATACAAGCGAAATCTATCAATGACCTGGATTGATTACCGCAAGGCATTTGACACAATATCGCACGAGCTATTGTTGCACTTTCTCGAATGTCTTGCGATACCAGCACCACTAGTGAGATGCATAGAACAGCTGCTGCCATTCTGGAAGACTGGCTTCAGCATAACATCAGGTACACAGCGGGTCACGACAGAGCAGGTGGCATTTAGGAGAGGAGTTTTCAGGATGACTCCCTGAGTCCTCTCCTCTTGTGCATCTCACTGCTACCGTTGTCTGTTGGGCTCCGCCAAACCCGTGGATATCAATGTGGACCACACAGCGATCAGAGGCATAAGGTCACCCATCTGTTTTATATGGATGATATTAAACTTTATGCCTCTGGAGAGCGTGAACTACAAAACGCTGTTAAGGTGGTCGAAGAATATACGGGTTGGACAAATGTACAGTTCTCCATTTTTTTGCTCAGTGAAACGCATTATACAGAATATATTAATTTAGGTTGTAAAAATTATTATCAAATAACTGTTATATTTATGCAGAATAGCAGTTAAGGTAAGAAAAAACTGGAGTTTTCACACGTTAAATTCACTTGCAAATATTATCAGAAAATCACCACATTTGCACCATATAATACAGAAATTTGTCGAAACGATAAATATGCGTCTACTCTGTATGGACACACATATTTTAATTTCGCTTTAATACTTGTAAGTGCTAGAAAAAAATATTAAAAAATATTTAAAATGGACAGTGATGATGATGTCCAGGTGTTTAGGACACCACCAGAGTTAGTAACAACTGCAAAAAATGTGACTTTAAATTTAATCTTGCATTTTTTTCTACTAAATGCATTTTTATGTAAGTTGGTTTGTCTGCATTTATTTACTGACTAAAATATATATAAAAAAACCTGTACGGAAAAGTAACTTTCTCGTACTGTTTTATGATGGTTGCTTAGCAACGGACTAAAATACTAGAATAGCGTATTTTGGGATTTAAAATTGCGCAGAGAAAGTAGACATTAAGGAGTGATTTCGGAAAATAGACTTTTCCGATCCCTCATGTCACATTACCAGGCTAGACCGTTAAAGATGGATTTTCGACTCAAAAAATTTTCCAAAAAATAGTTAAATTTAAAATTACTAAAATCCATAGACATTTTAAATCAGATTGTAATCCCAGAAATTACCTACTAAACGACCAATTTTTGATATATGTATTTAAATTGTAACCTCTTACATATGTTGTTATAAAGATTTCCCAATGTTGCATAGTAAATAGCCCTCAATATTGTAATAATAAAATATCACCGACACTACCCATATTCGTCAATCTAATTTGCACTCATAAATCGGAATTTATAATATTCTATCTTTAACGTAGTAAATAGTCAAATAGTTTTAGTACAAATGCGTCGTAATTGTTTTTATTTATTCATTATCTTCAAAATCATTCGAAACTGGCAATTAAATGCCGAAACTGCAATAACATTAAGTTACAATAAATAATTGATAAAAGAAACAAATTAAAATGTACTTTTTGTTACATCAAAATAATGCTTTTTTGAGATACCCTCTAAAAGAATGTAGTTCCTCAACAAAACGAAAAAAAAATCATGTTTATTCTAATTTCTCACCTAAATCATCTTCAAATGATTCCGAGTTGACTTCTTTTCTTGAAAACACACCAATAATTACATAAGTTAGAGTCACAGAAAAAATACAAACTACCCTAAGCCCCAGAGCTATACGTTTATTTCTAGTTCTTAATAACATTGCCATTATTTATATCACTAATCGAAAATAACATAAAAATTATCTTATTTAGTCACGCACTTTTTTATAATTTGTAATTAGCGTAGTGATTAAATAATTGTGATTAAAGTCTAAGTGATGATACAGAAATCTTAAAAGTAAGTAAACTTTTTTAAAGAGAGCTGTCTAAATAAATAGTCACCCTCTCGGTGTTATCAGACACCTACTACCTATCAGCAACGGAAAATTATTATTGGAAACATAAATAAATAACCTTTTGATTGGCGGTTTATCTCGTTGGCGGAAGAGTTTATAAAAATCTTGTTATTGGAGATAGCACATTAAAAAATAAAACGCACTTTCTTATAGGCACTTAATTTTTTCTCGCAGATCAAGATCATAGTTCGTAATGATGTTTATTGTTAGACCAAGAAAAGCAAACTATTATCTATTAGCAACAAACACAGTGTAATAAGTGTAATAATATTCGACCTACTTGATAAATATTGTGCAAATACGTATTAGGATTTGACTTAACTAAGAAAATTGCTGCTTTCAAAAATATCTTTTGTTTAAATTGTGATTTATATGATACAATCTACAATTATTGTTCCAACAAATCGATTAATAATCTTAAAACCGTTTCAGATCAAGACAAATCTTGCTCCAACAAATATTTGCCATTTTCAGCCACTTAGAGACTAGCAACAATCAGAGTACTTTTGCCGTAGATTTACTTTTGCCTTTTGCCATTTAGGCACACCGCGTATTAATTTGGCACCAATAGTTTTCTCATTGGCCAGACTCTTTCACCCAATCAGTGATCGTTTACCGAATGTGCGTACAGAATGTATATTAGTGCGAAATGTATTTGATAGCAGCAATAATATTCCTTGCCCTAAAATATAACGGAGGAATGAGATAAATTTGAATGGTTATTGTAGAGCAAGGAACACAGTGAAATCAATGAATTATATGTTGTAAACTACACTCAGTTCCAAAAAAAGTGACGCACTTGATTTTTGACCTAACTTTTTTTCCTTTTTTTTAAAAAAACAGTGGGTCGATTTTTAATTTTTTGTTATTTGTTGGTAGGTAATTCCTTTGTCTTTCAAAAAAAAAAATAAAGAGGTGGAAATTTTTTCAAAGCCTCCTGGATGGTAGTGGAAAAACTCGAACCATGTTTTTTTCTTAATTTTTGACTCACCCTGTGTGTTAATCAAGTAATGGTATAGAAAGTGCTTACACTCTGTATGAAAGACGCTTCTTTTATGAGCATTTTGTTTTTTTATTCATTGATTTATCTCTAAAATTGTCCGATTTACAGCTCTTTTGCTGAAACCTTGCATATTACCAACTTTCTGAATTTAACGAGAAACAGTTTTGTAGTAAACTGATACGAATTTTAAAAAACATTTTTATTAAACACAAAATTATAAACTGGGATAACTCCTTAATACCGTGTATTGCCACCCCTAGCAACTCTAAGAGCTTCTAATCTACGCGGCATACTGGAAATTAGGTTTCTTATCGTTTCCATTGGTATACGACCCCATTCTTCTACTAATGCATCTGCCATTTCTGTGAGACTTTCCGGAGGCCTCTCGCGAGAACGTACCCTTCTCCCTAATTCATCCCACAAATGTTCTATAGGGTTCATATCGGGGCTACTCGCAGGCCACTGTAATGTGGTGATACCCGTAGCTTCTAAAAAGTTTCGCACTATTGCTGCGGTGTGTGGTCGGACATTATCCTGCATCAATATAAAATTATTGCCCACTAACTCTGCATGAGGTAAGACATACTGCTGTAAAATGTCAATGTAGATTAGGCCTGTCAACGTCCGCCTCACCGGAAAAACATGAAGGGGTGTCTTTCCATTCATTGAAATCCCTCCCCACACCATAACTGACCCACCATTAAAACTTTCGCATTCTGTTATTAAATTCTGATTAAACCTTTCACCAGTCCTTCTCCACACTCTTTTCCTTCCGTCCACCATGTTAAAACAAAACCTTGACTCATCCGTAAACAAGACATTCGACCATTCAGGAATATTCCATTCTCCATAATTTTGAACGAAATTTCTTCTAGTAGCACGATGTTCGGGCAATAATTTAGGACCTTTTTGCAGGTCTCCTAGCTTTTAAATTAACTTCTTTTAGACGTCTACATACCGTCTGCTTACTTACTGCAACACCACGAATTCAGCGAAGATCTTGCTGAACATTTACCGCAGTATTTGATCGTTCCCGTAATATCCGCAATTTCAAGAAGCGATCATCTCTTGGAGAAGTTTTTCGAGGGCGACCAGAACCCACCCTTCGAGCAGCGCTTCCTGTTTGTTTGTACTTGCGGATCGCTCTACGAGCAGTTGCTTCATGGACTCCCACTGTACGAGCGGCGCCGTAACGTTTACTACGCCCATCGTTTACTAAAGCAACTAATCTTGCTACTTGTTCAGGATTTATTTGAGGCATTTTATGTAATTTTAGTCTCTAAAACTTTTTTTAATGAAACTTAATTAATAACACAACGACAAAGAGTCAAATATGGAGGCATACAACAAATTAATTGCTATGGAAACGGCAATTGTTTTTTTAAAGGCAATGTGATCCTACAACAAAATAAATTTGTGGGATATACGCAAGGTTTCAGCAAAAGAGCTGTAATTCAGACAATTTTAGAGATAAATCAATGAATAAAAAAATAAAATGCTCGTAAAAGAAGCGTCTTTCACACAGAGTGTAAGCACTTTCTATACCATTACTTGATTAACACACAGGGTGAGTCAAAAATTAAGAAAAAAACATGGTTCGAGTTTTTCCACTACCATCCAGGAGGCTTTGAAAAAAATTTCCACCTCTTTATTTTTTTTTTTTGAAAGACAAAGGAATTACCTACCAACAAATAACAAAAAATTAAAAATCGACCCACTGGTTAAAAAAAAGAAAGGAAAAAAGTTAGGTCAAAAATCAAGTGTGTCACTTTTTTTGGAACTGAGGGTATTAACATTATTATCGTGAATGATATAAATATATCGTTTAAAAATTAACACTTTTGACCATATGCATTATTTTAAGTTAATATTGTGAGGCATTCTGCACCTGAATTTCGCACTAATATAAATTCTGTACACGCATTTGGCACTAGATCACTGATTGCATGGAAGTATAAATCTGACCAATAAGAAGCTCTAGGTGCCAAAGCAATATGCGGAATGCCTAAATGCCTACGGGACATACGACGATTTTAGCTCAAATTACTTACATTGGAAAATATAACGTAAACATGATTTTCTATAGATTGCGAGGTGAGGGTCGTCCTTGTTTAAACTGGTTCTTTCTATCACTAATTCATAAATAATCAAAACTTTAAATCGATAAAACCACTTGTACAGGGTTATTCATTATAAATTACCCACACCTTATCATCGTTATTATTGCCTATAGAAAAAAATGTTTTAAATAAAAGTTCTGTGGTTATGACTGAATTTTATTAAATTGCTATCAAAAGTACAGTATCGTACACATTTTAGGGGATACAAAAAAATAATATTTTTTTTAATGGGATATCCTGTATAGTATTAAATTTTTTGTAATGAACCTTTGTTTCTGATTTCAAAAACATACCATATGTTATCCCTACCATATACCGTTTTTGAGTTATTAAACGTCGAATATCGTAGTTGAACTAGTTACTGTAAATATGGAAAAGTTAACATTATTAAAGTGAACTATGAAAATGACAACTATTATGTTTGATAAGTGACATTTCTTTAATGAAATAATCAAAATAGTTTACAGTGAGGAAGAAAAAACCGAATATTTATACAAAATAGGTAACAAAGATTTACTTAGGAAATTTAAATATAAATAAATGATAACTCATAAAAGATGTTCGATGTGTCCACCATTATTGTCAATGCATAATTGATAACGTCTTCTTATATTTATAATTTCACAGGAAATGGCTTCATTATTTATATTCAGATTGTTTATTTCAAGCTGAATCCTGTCTTTAATGACTTGAATACTGTTATTATTATTATTATTGACAATGTCTAAGCCCCAAGAAAATGAATCCATAGAGTCAAATCCGGACTGTTAGGAGGCCATTTAATAGGTCTATTGTTCCCTATCCATAATGGGAATACATTAATCAAATGATCTAAAACGGGTAGGACACTATGCTGAGTTGTCCCATCCTGTATCCAAATCACATCATCAGTTTCGGCTTCCGGAAAATTCTACAAAAGAATATTTTCTGCTTCTGGGACAATTATTTCCAGATAACTAACTTCAGTTAAAGTATAATCATAAAATATAGGCCTAACAATTTTGTTTCTGAAAATTCCACACCAAACGCTAACAGTTCATCTTCCTGATTTTTTTATTTGTTTTACCAATCTGTTTCTGTTGTGTTTGTTTTCCCATGATCTTCGATTTTTCCTATTAAAAACTCCTGCCATAGAAAAGGATGATTCATCAGTCCATAATATTTTAGTAAAAAAAATCAGAATCGTCATCCAACTTTTGAATCATCTGGCGGCAAAAGTCCAGCCTTTTCCTTTTATGAGCCTCTGTTAAAGCTTATACGGGTAAAATTTTATATGGTCTGTAGCTGTTATTTTTTAATGCACGTTGGGTTTTGGAATAACTTTTACCTAATTGATCGACTGCATTATTCATACTACATACAGAATATTCTAAAAAATAATACAATGTTTCAAAAAAGTCTATTCGTGAATAAATATGGATGGGCTTACCTTCGATATGAAGCAGCATGTGGCTGTTTTTCCATTATATCTTGTAACCTGTGAAGATGGTTAAATTTGGTGATAATTTATAATCGACAATATAAAATTTAATGAGAACAGTAGTTTTATTTTGATTGTACACAATCAATTAGATGATGGGAATATAATACAATATTTAGTATTGTGCAACCGTATTGTTTCACAATACCTAAATATTCTAAACATGTAATGCCAAGAAAATAAATGTACGCAAGTTTATACAATAATTAGTATTTCTATTCCTCAGTTATTTTCATTGTCATTTATAGTGTTCTTTTAATTGTTAAAACATATGTTAAATTAAATAATATGTAAGTATATAAAATTAACAAAATTCATGAACTTTAAAGTTCTAAACGGAAGCATACTGTACGCTATTTCAAATCGGGCATACAGATGACGTATTCCCGCCATTAATTCTACTGGTCAAAAGTTAACAGCTAACCTACTTCTTTACAGACCTCGAGCTTTGCCAATATTTTTATTTAAAATTAAAAATTGTGTAATCATAATACAACAGCGTACTGTTAAAAAGGCAATAGATATAATAAATAATTATAAAAATGGAAACTAAAATATCCCGAGCGAGTTCAAAACTGGCTGGCTATCATCCCAAGTAAAGCAATTCGCCACAATCGTGCACACATTGCCAGATTAAACGTGTTTTGTTTTCTTGTTAGCGCTTTGTGGAAACAACTTTTTAGCATAGATTCTATAGCTACAGATACGCACTATTATATTTTGGTATCATATTACTTCTTTAGTTATTTTTATTAGTTTTCGTCAATTTAACCAAGACTTTGTAAAATGTCGTAATTACATAAAGATTTCATCAAACAACTATTTTTGAAGAGGTCTATAAAAAAGTTCCTCGGAGTACCACATTTCTTTTTTGCTTGGATGTTAGTCTTACTCGTTGAGACTATAAGATGAAAGATTCAGATATCTCAAATAACCACTTTGTTAAATAGAACGTTTTGTTTGCAGATAACCGTGTGTACACGGTGGGGCTTTTATTTCCTAAACGGAGAGATGTTTGAAAAATTCAAAAAAATGTTTTTTGAGCTCAACTTATTCCACAAATCTAATGGCAAATCATGCGCTTAATATATTTTTCCATGGATATCTAATTTTATTACACAATACTATAGATGGCATTCATATGAAAAGCTTTTTCTAATAATTTTTTCTCAAAAATCATTATTTTTCGAGCTATAATCAAACAAATTGGCTGATACGTATTTCCAATCCATACCTTTACCTCCAAAACAAAAAAGATATTAAAGACGTCACGACGCCTAGCGTCAATGCACGAAAAACATCATTTGCTACCAGAATCGTAGAATAGGTTGTGCTCAAAAGATTTTCTTTTGAATTTTCTTAATAACCTTTTTGGTTTAGGAGAAAAAGGTATGGGTTGGAATTTTGTATGTTATTCAACTTTTTTCAAATATCTCTTTTTATTTATGAAATAAAAGCCCTGAGCGGGAATTATGGGACACCCTGTACACTGTTACCACTATTTCTAAGAACGCGATGAGTATTACCAAAAATGAACTATTTTTAGTGCTGAAACACATTTTGAATGTAATGTAAGATTATAATTTTGTGCTAGTGATTGCTCCACAGATATTGAAAATGGACCATTTTCATGTAAATAGCCCCTTTCATCACTTTCTGCACTTAATACGTATCATATCAACTAAAATCAAGTAGTAATATATTTTTTAATCAAAATACATTGTTGTCAATCCAAATAGTGCATATTGCCGTGTGTGCATCGTTTTGTTGCAAAATTTGTATACAAGAGCCCAGAGAGAATATATGGCAACACAAGTTAAAGAAGCCGTATGTATGCTTTAAGGTGTTGTTCTCACCGAAACCAACTAGCAACAGCAACGCGATCGCAACCAAACTGCAAGGCGATAATGTATAAATCTGTTTGTTTCCAATTTCCAATTTAAGAATATTTATTACCTATTAATCTACAATTCTAACTTAAGTAGAAAATATTTCAAAGGGATATAATGCAATGGTTTACAATATTGTATTGTTCGCTCTGTGGCAAAATTTTTTAAGCGGTGATCACAGTATCACCGGTATTTGGCTCACTGTTTCCTTGCTATTCAGTATTTGATTTTGCCGTGGGGTCTGGCATATTTTTTATAAACGGTGCATCTTCTTGTTCAATATAATTAATATTTTAAAATAATGATAACAGTAATAATTATAAGTAAGCCTGGCCAATGTCATTAATCCTACAGAGACGTACTGGGTATGCATCATATCATAATACTTGAATAAGTATAATAATAAAAACAAAAATATTTTATATATTGTGATGTATGTTTTTGTACTATTTCGCTTTAAATTCTTTTTTATGTATTTCCTTATATTTTGTAAGCTTAGTAGCACATTATTATTAAACTGTTAAATGACATTCACACATGTACATTGTATATCTAAGTGATAATTAATAACAAATAAATAGATAAATAAATAAAATGGAAATAAATTTTATTAATACTGGTACACTTTATAAAAATATGTACAAAACTCACCTTCTTAAGCAGATTTATGAAGTAGCTTGGTTATCGTTATCACAAACTGGAGCACTTCTATAATAACTGTGTAGCATCAGTTATGTTTCTACAGTTTTCTCAGTAAGCGATGTTCGCTGTGGTGAAAAAATATGTTTGTATTTTGAAATAGACCGTTCGACATCTACGGACGTAATACAGGCATAAGTAAAACACTCTGTGAACTCACTTAACGCAGCTGTAGATGCACCATTACAAATTTGTCTTAATTTGGTAATATCAGGATCTTTCCGTAATACACTCTAAAATTTTTCAATAACGGGCTTATTTTTTGCGTCATTTATAGTCCGTAGCTGTGTATTTACGTCGTCCACTATTTGCAGTGATTCCACTAACGACAACGAAGTATTTTGCAATTTTTCTATTGTGTCGTGTAGTCCTCTATAATGGTTATAAATGGTTTTTAAATCTCTTTCAAGGGAAACATCTTGAAAGCTTATCTGACTTTCCTTAATAGCTGCAGCCTCGTTAGGGTTGAACTGTAGTATCACAGCTTTTATTTGTTGAAAATATTCAGCATAATAAAAAGCTGCCTTCAACCACGTTCCCCAACGTGTAAGAATCGGCTCTGGTGGTTCCGGAATACCAGGACACAGTGTGTGAAATGCTCGAAGCCATTTAGGAGATTTGAGAAACCATTTCTTTTGTATTTGCTATTAATGCATCTACCTCTGGAAAACATTTTCGAATTGTTTCTGCTACAAGATGGAACGGATGCACTTTACATGTAACATGTAAAAACCTACAATCGTCTCTTTGAAGAAAACGGCCCACCAAACGCATTGTCGCAGCACCGTCGGTCACAAACATCAACATTTGACTTGTTGACAGTTCAAATTTTTCGAAAGTCTCCAACACCACCCCCGTAATTGTTTTGCCAGTACACGCAGTTAGTATTTTTCTAGCTAGTAAAAGTGGAAATGTTGGTTTAACAGGGTCGAGTACATGTACTATAACATTTAAAATAGAATTTCTTTTACAATCTGTCGTCTCGTCAATACATAACCACAGCCGTGTATTTTTTAATGCACATTTAATCCTATTTACAATGTCTTCACAAGACTTGGTACATATCTACGTAACGATGAACGACTTCGTAAATTCACCTGGGGATTGTATTTATTCCAGAACTCCTGAAATGCTGGTTTATCCAATATGCGCAGGGGAACATCACAAGCAATCAGCATTAACAGTAAATCAAACATAAACTGAGGTTCCAAAAGAAGACACGCCATTTTTTTTATTTTTATGCCGGTTACTATTGACGTGAATTTTGCAGCTGTATGTATTCCAGCACATTAAGACTTGATCACAAACTTTACAAATTATTTTACATCCATCATAGAGTAAATCCGGAAATTCGCCGATAAATTTATTCACTTTATCAGCGTACGGTCGTTTTCTACTCTTTACGCTCAACATTATTTATTATTTATTAGTACTCTATGCATCGACCGACAGATAACAACTGAAGTGTGTCGTGTCATCGTCATCGTAAACAAGCGCGCGATGGCATTGGTATTGCGCCCGACCCTGAATCTACCATCGCTTGGCCAGGCTTAATTATAAGCTTTTATTTCACTTTTACAGAATATCTTTTGTGATACAGGAAAAATTCTCAAAAAAACCTGCTCAAAAATTCAGTTTATAAATTTTGGGTTGATACAGGTAGATTCATGAGGGAGAGACCGCACCTGTCCCGCTTTTAGTTTGTGGTCAAGCGTTACCTGTGTTTATTAACACGCTTTTATTAGCTTCACCTGTATGTTTGTTTGTTTGTTTGTTTGTAACCGACCATTTGGACTCGATTTTGACCCACTTTAAACGGACAGATTTAATTGAAACTTTGTACACTTACGAAGAACCGGTAACAATACAATAATTTGATAAGTTTACATCATTATCCTGATCAGGATCGCCAGTCTTTCCTCACGTATCCTCTGCGTGAGAGCAAGAGGCTTAATATTGTAAGTATATTCCGTGATTCTCAGTTCGGTCGTTGGCCGAGCGGGCTAGTCTTAGTCGACGCGAAACGACGGACTCCTCGGGCGTGAGTTCAAATCCCATGGCTGAAAAAAAAACAATTTTTTTTTTCAGAAATATCTGTTGGATCGTAATATGTTATAATATCAGCATCAATAAGCAATATAAATATAGTTAAAAAAACTACAAAACACGCTTTCATAGCACATCAAACTAAAAAGTGAAAAAATAAATATAGTTTAAAAAACTAAAAAACACGCTTTTAAAGCACATCAAACTAAAAAGTGAAAAATAATTATTAATATAAACTGAAAACAATAATGAACGAAAAATACTAGTATTATTGTGAAAAAAGCGTGTGGCGCTTTGTGCCATATTTTTCGTATATCGAGCAACCCACGCTTTTTTCACAATAATACTAGTATTTTTCGTTCATTATTGTTTTCAGTTTATATTAATAATTACTTTTCACTTTTTTAGTTTGATGTGCTTTAAAAGCGTGTTTTTTAGTTTTTTAAACTATATTTATTTTTAATTATTATGTAGTGTCTATGTTAGTTTAGTATTATGCCATTTATACCACATCACGCGTCGTTGTAAATTGATAAATTTACATGTAATAGTTTAGGTGTATGTTTGTATCCGTGGTGTCCACATACGTTTGGTATGTTTTGTGTAAGTTCTGAATGTCCGATATTCTCTATCAAAATGTTTGTGCAGGTTCTGTCACCTATTGTTTGATTTTAGGTGTGTTAGCTATCTAATGTATATTTATGTATCTGTTGGAGTTTGTTTTGTGAAACCTGTCAGTTGTACTGCATGTCTGAAACAAAGTTCCAGAGACCCCATCTGCGTAACATGAATGGTCTTAATATTGTTTTATATAGTAAAAGTTTGTTAATGTTAAGTGGACTTCGTCAGTTGATGAGTGGGTAAAGTTTGCTTACTGTCATGAAAATGTTGTTTATAACGTTGGTTATCTGTGGTAAGGAAGATAATCGTTTGTCCATTGTTATTTTTAGATATTTAACCATGTCCGTTTTATGTTTGGCCATATAATTTATTCTTACTTAAATTTTTTAGGTCAGTATAATGTTCTGTAAAAGTTATTATTTCTATCTAAGCTTCGTTTATTTTTATTTTCGAGTAATTGTAGTATCTTGTTAATGTGGTATCGTATTTTTTGGATCGCGTACTATGCACGGTGCGAGTGGGAGAATATTGTAGTATCGTCTGTGTAGAGGATTATTATTATTTGTGTCTATTTGCACTTTTGGTGGGAACAGCGCCTTACTGGCCCAGAATTTAATAACTGCGCTGCGCTCGATTCTAGCAACTATAATTATCATATGAATTATGAATTATTATGAATTCAAATTACCGTTAATGTGGTTTGGCGCACCACGCTATAACATAACTCGTGTCGATTAGAGTGATATAAAGAACGTATTCAATAAAATCGTTCAATTTTAAAATCGACCGATTCGACGATTCGTTTTCATTCGTTCTGTAATCAGAATTTAGTATTCGTCTTTCATAATGTATGGCCTGTATTTCCAGTTATTTTCAGATTATTTTTAATTCGAATTACGGAACAAAATAATCTAATTGTAAAGGTTATTTCAATAATCGGATTACAGGTTATTTTTAAATCAAATTATCCCATCACAAAAATTGTTGTACGTTAGCAAAGTAAGGTGGAAGAAGTTTATTAATAACCCATTTAAAAAAATTCAAAAATATTTTAAATTATGGGAATATGCATTTATTTATTTTTCGTCGAAATCTACAGAAAATGTTATACAATTTTGGTAATTTAATGTTTTATATATAATACCTATAACAATAATATGTCTACATAGGTGAAAATTCTACAAGAAATCACTATATATATTTTTTTTTATTCGTAAAGCTGATTTGCATTATTCGTTTATTTTAATAATTTAACAGCATAGTTTTACATAAGGAAAAAATCGACTTCTTTCCTCCTATTGTGTTTCTAAAATGCAAAAATAAACTCCTGAAATCTTTATTACAGTTCTAAGAAAAGCCCACAGGATCAAAGGGTCTACCTAATACTAAAGATTATTAAAAAAAGCATTGTGTTCTTAAGGATTAAAAGATTAAAAGTTTCCTTTCAATAAAACCTTTTGTACAGATTCTCTGAAATTAAACGAAATCAGATCATCTCTCTTTCTTTATCTGAATGAAACTTCGAACAATATATTAAGTATTTTCTAACAATATTTTAATCAAAAGATATACAGTGAGGTCCATAAGTAACGGATAAATTAATTATCTACGTAATTTACAAGTTATGAGTAAAATTTTGAAACACGTCAATTTTTAATTCTAAAATGACATTTTTTCAGCATAATTCTATACCTCCTCCTTCAACCCGGTTGAAGTGACAGCTACCCCTTTAAAATTTTTAAATGGAACGAGGATGCATGTTCATTTGAAATGGTTTTTAATTCTCTGTCCAGCAATATAAGATTTTTTGAATTTTGTATATTTTTCTTCAAGAGAATTAAATTTGAAAATTTCAAAATGTTTTTGTAATGTATAAAGTTTATACGAAGTCAATTGAAATTGGTCAGTTTTAAAGCACAGGACTGTGCGCACTTAACTTGATATTTTGTCCTATGTATTTAGCAATGGTATCGAGAATCGAATGGTAGTTGAAATTGTGCAGGCGAGTCCGAGACTGGCAATGTAATCAGCCTGAATGAACCATCTACGACTACACGTGTTTAAAGATAATAAAACGGACAGGCCCACTAGTATAAAAAAACTCGTTAAATCGTTTCACAGCAATCAACGTGGATTTGTGAGATGTGCCGGGATTGGCCTTGGTTTGAGGATGATGGGCGACGATTGGCTGGGATCAGGATATTCGTCAGTCTGGTTGGTCGGTGGGTGTTTGAGTTATATCAGTCAGTAGTCAACGTGGACTCGACGATGTAACCTAGTTCTTTATAACATTGGTCCAGTGCAGTGCAGAAATATACATATACATTGTTGTTGCTTAAATAGCGGCGGCTAGTAATATGATACTATGTTTAAGATATCTTTATGAAATATATGTTTATTTATATGATACTATGTTTAAGACATCTTTATGAAATATTATATTATTTTAACTAAATGAGTAAAGTCACGTAGGCGCCTCGGCAAATTTCAACAGGGGATTCAGGGGAATAAGTCAGGCAGTTGATGTTTAGCTATCGCCAAATAATGTTTTAAATCGACTTTTATAAAATTAATTAACAGAAATATAATTCTTGGGTGAAATAGTGGATTTCTATTTTTATTTCTAACACCTGTTATTGTCGAAGAAGCCGAAATAAATTTAGAGTTTCAAAATAAAGATTTACACGTACAAAGTCAACGCATTATTTTAAATATATATGAACGTTTAAAAAGCGAAAATCGTGAAAAATGTGAGAAAGAAATAATCGAACGTATTAACGAATTAACTAAAATATCAAAATCAACAATTTATCGTGTAATTAAAAAAGGAGATGTTATATATCACGGTACAAATAGGAAAATGAAAAATATGAAATTAAAAAATATTGATGATGCTACCAAAAATGTAATACGGTGTATAATTTATAATATGTATAAATGGTTTTCAAAACAGCTTTTAACCAAATATTCCGCCTAAATCGGTAATTGTATTAGATAATGCTTCTTATCACTCGCGAATATTAAATAAAATACCAAACATCAGTACAAGAAAAGAAGACATTTTAAAATTCATGAGAGAAAAAAATATGGAAATTCCTGTAGAAGTTCCAATAAAGCGCGAATTACTGAAAAGAATAAAAGAACAGAATTTCAAAAAGGAATATGTTATTGATAACTTATCCAATATACACGGTCATACACTTTTGCGCTTACCTCCGTACTATTGCATATTTAATCCTATCGAGATGGTTTGGGCAACTTTAAAAGATCGTTTGCGAAAATGTAATGACTCTCCAACGTTAAGCGCGGTAGTAGTTGATCATATAAGAGAAGTAATAAATGACCTCGACAATACTGATTTATGGAAAAATTGCGTTCAGCATGTAATTAATAAAGAAAATCAATATCCAACACTACTCCCCATTGCGCCGATTATAATTCAACCGGGTAATGATTCCTCTTCAGAAAGTGAAGATTCGGACGCGTCAACTTTTAGCATTTAACTTTTTTAATATACATATATTTTCAGAACAAAATATTTAGCTATTATATTAGGTATGAAGTTTTTTTATTGTTACATTTCTTGGAATATATTTTATTTAGTTGACAAGAAATTTTAATTTAAGTTACTTTATTCTAGACATATTTTAATTTTGTTTTTATTTATGTTTTATCTAAACAAATATTTATTTTTGTTGTACTAATTCTTTGCTTTGGTTAAGAAACTTACATTTTTATTTTTATTTTAGAAGAAACTTTAATTTTATTTTTTACTATATAACATCCTTGCCCCTCGCTAATCTAACCTGTCCCATTCCCTCATCCTGGCAAGGATATGTTCATACCTTCTCATTGGTCCTTGCTGAGCAATAACATATTTCAATATAGTATGGGTTAACTTTAAAACTAAACTCAGTAAATTTAAATATTTAGACTTTATATCTAAAACTGACATAATATTTCAAAAATATGTTATTGGCGAAATGAACAAAAATAGCCTATCTAATAAACAAAAAATAATAAAAATTAATACAATTTTCAAAAAAAGTATAACATTTTCTTATGACAAGCATTTCTATTTACCTCCGCCCATGTACAATAAAGAGATGCCGACGGTTTTTGCAGGCTTTTAGTTTTTATACGATTTCAATTGACTTCGTACAAACTTTACAATCAAATGTTATTTATGCCTATGTACCAAATATCTGTCAAATCTGACTTTTCTAATTAATTTTTTGTCATAACATTCAATTTAAAATATCGGTTTTTCTGGTACGCAGGTGACAAAATACCCAAGAAAAAGAAAGAAGTGAAAAGGGTTTCTTTTTACATATCAGAAAAAAATTATACATTTACATTTCTTTATTTGCTACATCTGTGCAAACTTATGATTCTAGTTATTTATTGTTGATTATCAAGTTGATCATCATTTTAACAATGAGTCTTTCGGCTACCCAAAGAATTGAAATTTTCATATTTTTAGGATGTGGTGATAAAACAAGAACGCAGAAGCAGGTATGCGAAATCTTCAATACTAAGTATCCTGACCATCGCATTTTTAAGTCTACGATTAATAGAATAGAAAACAAATTTTGTGAATTTGAAAATGCCACAGATATTCCTAAATCTTATAGAAAACGCATTTTAGACGATGAAAAGAAATTGGATATATTGTTAGATATTCAAGATAATCCACATAAACCTACAAGACAAGTTGCCGCCGATAATGATGTTAGTAAAAAGTTCCATATTGCGTCTTCTAAAAAATGAAAAATACCGCCCATATAAAATTCATTTGGTTTAAGAACTTAACGACGATGACCTTGATCGCCGATTGGAATTTTGCAAAATCATGGCAAATAGATGCCAAGATGATGCTTATTTATAAAAAACATTCATTTTTCTAAAGAAGCAACATTCGTCTTAAATGGAACAATCAACAAACAGAACTGTAGATACTGGAGTACAGAAAATCCGCATTGGATGATAGAGGCCAATACTCAATATCCTGAGAAGGTGAACGTTTGGGCTGGAATTATAAATTCTCAAATTATCGGACCATATTACTTCGACAGCACATTAACTGGCGCGCGTTACTTGAATTTCTTGCAAAATTTCTTAGTTCCAGAGTTAAGAATACTTTTCCCAGATGATGACAACCCTAATGAAATTGATAGAAATATTTGGTATCAGCAGGACGGAGCTACACCACATTTTATATAGGAAGTAAGAGCCTATCTGAATCAAGTTTTACAAAATAGGTGGATCGGTAGACGCGTTGAAATTGAGTGGCTTGCCCATTCTCCCGTTTTGACTCCGCTTGACTATTTTTTTTGGGATTACTTAAAATCGAAAATCTACTTCAACAAGCCAAATAACATCGATGATTTATAAGACAGAATAAGGCAAGAAATTAATCGAATCACCCCGGAAACGATACAAAATGTTTTAGAAGAATTTCAGCAACGCCTCCATTATTGTCAAGAAGCAATGGGCGCCCAGATTGAACATTTGATTTAACCTGTTTCATGTTCTTTTATTTACTTTGTAACATTAAAAATGTAACATTTTTCAATAAAAACAATTAGAGAAATTCAAAAAATCTTATATTGCTGGACAGAGAATTAAAAACCTTTTCAAATGAGCTATCATACGCACCCTCGTTCCACTTGAAAATTTTAAAGGGGTAGCTGTAACTCCAAGGAGGTTAAAGGGGGAGGTATAAAATTATGCTCTAGAAATGTCATTTTAGAATTAAAAATTGACATATTTCAGGATTTTACTGATAACTTGTAAATTACGTAGATACTGAATTTATCCGTTACTTATGGACCTCACTGTATAAATCAGACCGTATTCTGATAAAATAATAAATATTTATTTTAAAACTATATAGAGCGGATTCTTGAAGTAGGTATGTCTTGAATTTTGGATATTTGATGCTAGTGGATGAATTTGTTTTCTCCTTTTCCATCAACACAGGATGATAGATAATATGCAATGCCCAACGTACTGTTTGATCGAGGAAAGAAGGCCCGCGGAAAGAATGTGATTTCTGCATTCCATTCACAATTAAACGTAAATTAAATAAATGAATTAGTGCATGGCAAATTTTTGTGATCGATTGCATCCGCACCTACTCATTGGGAGAGATATTATATTCCTAGTATATAGTTTCGCAGAAAGCTGTCAACTAATGGGCAATACTCTCCCTTGCCGCGTTGGCCTTCTTTTTTCGGCTGGACAGTATTGTGCCCCGTGTGAAAAATGACTCAGAAACCAATTAAATTAGAAATGTTACTAAATATAAGTTATGGCAGAACATTGCAGTTGATTTACCTCAAGATGTATGTACAGAGACCAACAAGATTAATTTACACATCTGTTGTATTGAGTTCAAGTAATCTTGTTTCATTAAATACGTCTAGAGTACAGGCCAGTACGCTGTTAAAAACATGCAACATTGTTCCAAACATTACCATATGAAACAATTTGGAGACCTTAATGTCTATGTTCAGGTTGACTACGATATTACCTGACACACATGTAACTAATATGCTAATCCTCAAAAAAAAATAGAATATTAAGATGAACTTAAAATTAATTCAATGTTTCGAAAATATCTGAAAAAGTATTGTTTTAACAAAAAAAATACAAAGAAGAATTACAATTACATGATCAAGCAGAATATATTTTATGGTGATGTGTTTGCAGTTTTCTTAACTATACTGATTCAGCCAAAAATAAATTAACAATTTTCAAAGACACCATCTATGTTAGTATGAATTACTCTGTAATGGAAGTTTGTTGGATCGATAAAATACAATATCTAATCTTTACATATATTTTCACTCATTACAAATCACTGCGATCTCTTATAGTTGATTTCTCCTTAAATCTAAAGCACTACACAGTGGTCCGAAATAATTAAAAAGTTGACAAAATTCAAATTTTATAAGTATGTTACACAGCTTTCACATTCCAAGGGTACATGAGGGTATATCTCGGGTAATATTTCCGGGAAATGAACCCCTTTGTTCAAGAAATCTACCTGGGGTGACCCCTCAAACATGAATAATTGTTAAACTACGATTTTACTTTAATTTGTTGGCAGATTTCAACGTGTGACTGTGCTTCAAATATTTGTGCTTTTGGTTTGTAATTTTTACAAGAAAAACTTTGAGGCAAGTACTTTATTTACGTATAAAATATATCCACAAATTTTATTTTGAAGCACCTGATTTTATTATTTTTATAAACGTAATTTCTTCGGCATTTTGTAACTTCTATTAGACCTAAATAGAGTTTGCTATTAAAGTCCACGGAGATTTTCATTCTAAAATATACTCTAGGTATCCCTCTATGCCGCAGTTTTTGCTCGAAGTTGTTCCATTAGAAAAAAATCGCGTTTTTTTTTATTTCGATACAAAGCGCTTCAAGTTAGTTTCAAATCAAAATAAGATAGTGTCGTTGCTATCAGTAGTATGGGAAACGCTATACTATGTAGACTAAAAACTTTACACCTGTAGTACATATTGAAGCGATTACGTCGCCCCCACCCTAAACTATCCTAGCTTAAGCAACCACCAAATTTTTTTTTTTTTATTTTAGAATGCCTACAAGAAGAGAACTGTTTGACTTTCTATCGGAAAAATCAGGTGAAATGCGTGTAGCACAGAAGGCTCACCTGGTGGATTAACAAGTCAATCACTATGGAAAGGCAGGATATGCAATTTTGATCTAAACGAAGAAAAAGAACCGGAGGAAACTGTTTAAACTGTGTCAAGTGCTGAACCAAGCACTTAATCGGATCGTGGTCGACTCATGGTAACATTTGAAGAAAGTAGTTCGAGGACCAAGAGGCAATGGTCCGACAGAGTTTGAAGCGGAAGATCTCAGTTACGATACGGAAATGGCTGTAAAATCTAAGGGAAAAGATTCAGAAGCCAAAATAATCACTGAGGCTGTGTTTATGACACCAACTCAAACTACGAAAATTCGTAAAGCCTGGCATGTTGTACAAAAATCAAAAGATTTAATTCCTTTAATGCCAGATGAGGCGGTTTCTTTAATTATCGAAGCCAAATTAACGAAACGTCAATACACGTTTATTAGACAGCAAGCTAAAGAAAAACATGCGGATATCTACCCCTCCTAACACAAGGTTTTAGAGGCTAAGGCCCGATGTTATCCGCCAATTGACACACTAAAGGTTTGTACAGACTCGTATACAAAGTCGAGCGATATGTATCGGGACAGTATACACAGTCAACAAAAGAGTTGCGCGTCAATGTCTCATAGACATTGTCACGTGTCCACATATATGGTTTTATTAATGAGACGGTTGTAGTGTGGTAGGTACTGAAATTGCTGTTTTTGCTTTAAGCTTGTACAATGTCTATCGTATACTAGGTCGTAAAAAAAGTGAAGTGAAGCGCCACTTTTTCTTACTTTCGGTTATGTTCACAGCGAAACTGTGAAACTGAGACAGATAATTCATATTTAGTAGTTAACTCAAGCATGGCGTCCCTTTTTTTATGTGATTTTTGTAATCCGGGATCAAAACATCCCACAAACATGAGGCAGCGTGTAGATCTTCGATTAAATTAATATTTTTCTCCGTAGACCATATCTTATCAGTCTCGCTGTTCAAAACACACGGCTCCCGGAACGCCTCATGTATCGCTACTGTCGATCAACACGTCCAGATTACGAAAAATGGCGCAATATTGTATAATGTCATCCATTTCCAACAGAAGACAAGAAACAAGGAACTTTTGTATAGCAACTGTCGCGAGACATTAAAATTTGTAGAGATACAGTACAGGAACATGCCTCGCGACAATTGTAGACATGTCGCGATACACATGTCACTCAACTTTGTATAGGAGTCTGTACTAGTCTTAACAGTTGCAGAACAGTCCGCGGAAATTCAAGTACAAGCCCTTCTGGATCATACGGTTTCCCGAATCTTGGAAATGCAAAAACCCGTAATATTATCTCTTGCTCCTGAAACAGTACGAAGTTTAGTACTGTTAGTAAAATGGGGTTGCGATGGTAGTAGCGATCATTTTCAATATAAGCAACAGTTTTTCGAGTCCTCAATTGCCAAAAGATGAAAAAATAATTTTATGGCAAAATCCACGTCCATCGTCAACAAGATTTTTGCAGGCCTCTTCGAATCCGGTTCGTTAGAGAAACAACTGACATTTCACAGCACGAGATGACCTATATACAAAGTCAGATAGACAAGCTTCAACCAACGACATGGACTTCTCAAAAAGAAGAAATTAAAGTTTCTGTATACCATACTTGCATTATGACCATGATAAACGGAATAATATGTAGCGCTATTACCCGCACTTCGTCTTCACAAACATGTTACATTTGCAAAGTCACCCCAAAAGGAATGAACAATATAGAGAAAGTGGTCGAAAAGGAGAACTAGAAAGCTTTTAAATTTGGACTATCAACGTTACATGCTTTGAAGGTTTGCTTCGCGTATCCTATCGTTTAGATATTAAGAAGTAGCAAGCACGTGCTGAAGATAAATGTAGTGTAACAGTGAGAAAAAAGTTAATACAAAATGAATTTAGGACTAAAATGGGTCTGCTAGTTGATCAACCTAAAAGTGGAGGTAGTGACACAACAAACGATGGGAACACGGCAAGAAGATTTTTTTAAGGACCCAGCACGTCGGCTTCAATCACTGGTATCGATGAAAATCTTAAAAGATTTGCTTGCAGTTGTCCTGCAAACCAGTTCATAAGGATACAAGGTCGATACTGATGTTTTCCACGAGTATGCCCTATAAACTGCAAGATTATTTATGTCTACGTATCCATGGTATTATATGCCGGCATCTGTACATAAAATTTTAGTTCACAGATCTTAAAAAAATATAGAGAACATCACAGCAGAAAAATATCTCGAGTTGCAACGAATCAAGACCTATTCCATAGATTATTGGTTTCATCAGATCCACTGATCACTTCTCTGCGCAAACTTCCCCAAAAAAAGAAGTCAAAGAAGTGAACGTGAAACTGACACAGACTCGACTGATACCGATGAATAAGAGTATACGCATCTTTTACATTAAAAAAGTTATATATCTCTGTTAATTATTAGTATTGTACTATATTTTTTGCATTATTCAGTTTATATGTAATGTATGCAAAAAATATAAAATTTTTCACTTTGTCAAAAAACTACCCAATACAAAGCCCACTTCATGAGTCATTTTAAATAGATTGCATGAAAAAATACGTGTAAATAACCCCTGCCAAATATCCACCCCTTAAAACCTACCTCAGACTTATTTATTTTGTTCATTATCTTCCTTAGATACAATGGAATCGGTACGTCTATTTAGACACTTTTGAGGGTGAAATTTAATTACTGAGCACTAGAGGTATACAGTGTGTCCTACTTCGCACAGTATGGTTAAATATTTTCAAAACAATTACGATTATCGGATTAACCAAATGCATTTGGTAAAAGCTGTAGGGTTCCGGAGAGGAAGAAATTGTGTTATTAAATCTCCTGTAGGTTAAGACATCAAGGGCATTTTAAGGTCAATTTTTTTTTAACAGAATGGTGTATTATGATAGACTATTCAGTTCTAAAATAAGGATTAATGATGTGCATATGACCATCCAGTCATATGCATGTTCCAAATTCAAGATTTTGAGATTTCGATATTACTAGCGAATTGAACCACCTTCATATAAACTGGTATCTTGGGGGCACTCTCCAGTTATATTTATAAATGGCAAGAATACGCACAATCACTATTTATAAACAAATCTGTTTATTATTAATGTCATTGCATCACGGATCAGAGGAGTTCACTGAATGTAACATATTAGAAGGAATACATGCGAAAGGAAAAATACAAATGCTGTATATTTCGCAGATGAGTATAATAATAATATAATCTTACAAATTATATCTTTGCTTTGTTGTTCATTTTTTAAAACGCTATTGCCCACAAGCAGTTTTGTGACAAATTACAGCATGATCGATCCATTCTTATACCATATAGGGTGTCTCATGTTATAGTGGCAGGATAAATCGATATAGGATCTCATTTTAAGGTAAAAAGTTCGATTTAACATGTGTCGAAAAGTTAAAAAAAAATAGTTTTGACAGTTGCTAAGAAACTACACAAGCTTTCGATTTGAAACTTGTTACGTGTTTCTTGCTTTAGAAGTGTTGTCTTTTTAGCAATACGACATATTTGTCTCAATATTCAGTGGCGTAGAAACTGGTGTCTGAAGAGCTCTTTTCTGTCTAGCATTCGTATGCTAATGGATTTTTTACAAAAATTAAATGCTCATAGAAATTATAAGAAAAAAGTAGTCTTCCATTTTTTCCGTATGATACACGGTTTTTGAGAAACACGCCAAGTTAACAAGTGTTGTATTTTCAAAATTAAGATAATGATAAACTAATGTTGCAGGAAACAATATCTCGTCAGTCAAAAATAACTTTGATTTAAATTCAACGACCATGGCTTATATTATGAAATTACGTGTGCATCATGTTTATTAATTATTATTAAGTTTGAAAATTGCATTTACGTTTAACAGTCGTGAATGTATCGTGCACATCCTTAAAGATCTTAAAGACCCTCCTTCCTCGATGCAATTTCTCTAACGCTCTTTGTAGTTGCATGCCAGAAAAGAAGCATCTCGGAGGGTGGTGACTTTAAGTTAATGAGTATAGTACAGATATCCGTTTTATGTATGGGTTTGCAAATGGAAATTCGACAGCTGCAACAAGGAAATATCAAAGACGATTTCCAAACCGGAGGCAACTACTTCTAAACATTTTTATTAAATTTCATCAACGTTTTGATGATAATGGACTAAGAAAAATAAACAGAGGTAACAATCAAAATAATAATAATAATGAGAGGAAGTCTGGCATAAATTTGATAGAGATAGCATGACGAATGTCCGACGAGTTTCGAGAACACTTCGAATTCCAAGAAACACGATATGGGGGGCATTGAAACAGGACTATAGGTATCCTACCATCTGCAATCTGTGCTCTGTGGAGGCTTACTTCTAGAGGATAGTGAACATCATGAATTTTTGTCAATGGTTTCTGTATTCCATTGAAGATGACCCATTTTTATGAGAGAAATATTGTGGTCTAATAAGGTGGTCTTCAGTCGTGGTGAATTTTTGTAATCAATATCTGGTTGGATACTAAGTTTCCTGGGAGAGGGATTGGTCGTGGTCAGACTGTTACCTAAGCTGCTCATTCTCCAGATTTTTTTTTTCGCATTGATTTTTTAAAGTTTATACCACTGCAATAGATATGAGGAACGATTTATTCAGAGAATATAAAATGTATGCAATATAAAATGTATGCATATTGTGTACTGCGATATGCGTGAGTAAACAAGTGTAGTTAGAGCTCCTGAAATCGTTTAAATTTCTAGTACTAATACTTAAGTAAAAAAAAAATCTATTTTCCGGTGTTGCTTTATAACAATCCAGTAATCCAGTGTTTAGTTGCACCACTTCACCTGTAATTTATTCTGGTTATTAATTGCAGTTATAATAATTAGTGTGAGTCTGTCGCAAGTTCTTGATAGTCTTACCGTTATAATAAAATCGTGCCCATGATGACTCGGGGTGGCGGCAACAAAAGTGAAGTGGATAACACTGATGAACTCATTATAAGGTTTGTACAAATTTTTCTAACAAACTCGAGAGTAAAATAGACAAAAAACTTGATAAGTTAGAGAGCAAACTGGATGCCAAGTTTACTGAATTAAATAATTCCATTAAGGATTTGACTAAAACTGCGTCAATGAATGCTAAGTCTATAAAAGTTGTGGAAGAAAAATGTGATGTTATGGATCAATATTTGAAGCGCAATTCCATAAGAATTATTGGTATTCCTGAGAGAAAAGATGAGCAAATTTTAGATGACGTCATTATCTTTTTTAATAATAAACTCAATATTACCTGTGGAGCGTGTGACATAGATTGTGTGTATCGTGTTGGTAAATTTGAGGAGCACTCTTCACCAAGACCCATTTTGATTCAGTTTTTAAGTAATATTAAAAGACATGAAGTCTATATGTCAAAAAAATTGTTAAAGGACTCTGACATAACTATCTATGAGGATTTAACTACAGCTCGTTATAATTTATTGTCAGCAGCAAAGAAAAAATATGGAAAGAAAAATGCTTGGTCATCAGGTGGAAAAATATACGCATGGTCCGTGGAAGAAAATAAAAGATGCC
Source organism: Rhamnusium bicolor (assembly GCA_029963845.1). Taxonomy (NCBI): domain Eukaryota; kingdom Metazoa; phylum Arthropoda; class Insecta; order Coleoptera; family Cerambycidae; genus Rhamnusium; species Rhamnusium bicolor. The sequence continues at coordinate 1,882,815 of JANEYF010002643.1, forward strand.
TTATTTCATCCGTAGCTGATTTGTGAAATTATACATTAAGTTCTTTAACGAAGTGGTAGTGCTAGCTATCTCTTGCATTCGATTCATAGGAGAAAAAAACTTCGGATTTTTTACTTCGTAGGATTTAATTTTATTTAATGTGTTTTTATAATATTTGCGTTATTGATAATTTAATATGAAAACATTCATCATTATTTTTCTTCTCAATCTTTTTTATCTTTTTTATCTTTTCTGATACTTGTATTTCATTTTTATTGCAATTAATTATTTTTGTCAGCTTTACATAGTCATTCCATTACTGGATGCTCGTATTAAATATCTTAGTTTTTATTATCATTATTTTATTTACAGGGGGCTCTAAATATAATGAACTGATATTATACTAATAAATGAATAAATTTCTGAGTTTTTCTCATTTTAACATCAGGTCTATATGTGCACAATTTGATATGTTTTGTGAGTTTGTTGCAGATGAGGTACTTGACATTATTGGGTTGTCTGAAACTTGGCTGGATCCGCTTGTAGGTGATAGTGGTTTAAAAATTCATGGTTACAATCTCATAAGAAATGACCGTCCTACTCGTGGAGGTGGTGTCGCGTTCTATATTAAAGATTCTGTGAAGTATAAAATTATCCAAGCGCCGTTTTATGATACAAATATTCTTGAACAACTATGGGTGAGTGTTAAAATAGCTGGGAAAAGTTTTTGCATTGGGACACTTTACCGGCCACCAAATGCAAATTTGGCTGACTCTGTTAATACTCTTGAACACTTTTTGGCATCTGTCATACCTGATTTTGATTATATAATATTTGGTGGAGATTTTAATGTTAATTTTTTTAATAAAAATAGCCATGGCTATACACTTTTTAATAATCTTTTAGAGAGGTACGGACTGGAGCAGATTATAACTGAACCTACTCATGTCACAGATGTATCTCAAACACTCATTGACATAATTGTAACTTCTTGCAGTAATATATGTTCAAACACGAACGTGATTAGAATGGATGGTATCTCCGACCACTCTTTGGTTTCCTGCAATCTAAAAATTAAGAAAGATCGCCAATCTACGTTTTTTAAATCTTATAGAGATTTTTCCATGTTCGATCTCGACTTATTTTTAAGAGATTTACATTCTATAAATTGGAATTACATATTTAGTTTAGATAATGTCGATCAAATAGTTGAGTTCTTCAATGCTAATATTATTTATATTTTTGATCAACATGCACCACTTAAAACGGCTAGGATAACTAAACCTCCTGCGCCGTGGTTATCCGACAATTTAAAACTATTAATAAAACTTAGAAAAAAAGGCTCTTGCAAAATACAAACGTACAAGAACTGATGTCGCTTGGAATGAGTATAAAGAATTAAGGAATTTTATTAATAAGTGTATTAAAGCTGAAAAGAAAGCGTATCTGAATTATAAATTTAAAACTGATCCGAAAAATTTTTGGAAGTTATTGAAATCGCTTAATATTAACTCACATGGGGATTACATTCCTCTAAATATCGGTAATTCAAATGATTTTCTTGATGCATTTTCAACTTCATCGATAAATATTAATGCCAATAATAGTAATTTTATTGCTAATAATTATGAAAATAGGTCGTTTTCCTTGAATAAAGAGGAATTTTCCTTTACAGAGGTCACTTCTGAGCAAATTGATAAAATTATTTCGAAGCTTAAATCAAATGCATGTGGCACTGATGGCACTGATCTAAAAATGATTTTGCTGGTCACACCCTTTTTAAGTAACCACATTGCCTTCCTTGTCAACAAATGTCTCACTAGTGGCACGTTTCCCTCAGTGTGGAAAGAAGCTAATATAATTCCTGTGGCAAAAGTACCTAATCCCTCCCTTATAAGTCAGTTTCGTCCCATTAGTATTTTACCTACTCTCTCCAAAATCCTTGAGAAAATAGTCTCAGATCAAATAACTACATACCTCAATGACCATAATATTTTACCAACTTCTCAATCTGGTTTTAGGGCTCAGTATAGTACTACAACTGCTCTTTTAAAAGTAACTGATGATGTATTTAAAGAAATCGATCTTAACAATAATATTTTCTTGATTCTTTTAGACTTTAGCAAGGCGTTCGATACCTTGGAGCATGCTACACTGTGTACGAAATTGCAATACTTTGGATTTAATAATACAGAGATTTCATTTTTTGAAAATTTTCTTTTTGCTCGGCGTCAAAGAGTTATTCTTAACTATAATGAAATTTCTACTTCTAATACTATTACTCGTGGTGTACCACAGGGTAGCATTCTAGGGCCCTTGCTGTTTTCTATTTATACTGCAGATTTTAATAAATATCTTCAACATTGTCACTCTCACCAATATGCTGATGATACCCAGGTATATATTTCATTTAATTTTAATGATCTTTCGACAGCCGTGTCTAAAATCAATGCAGATTTAGACACAATTTCCAAGGTATCGTCAGCACATAGTCTTATTTTAAATGAGTCAAAAACTGAAATGCTTGTATTTGGAAGTAAAAAGGAGGATGTCACAATTGATCCTGAATTTAAAGTTAAACTTAATGGCCAACTTTTACTACCTAGTAATTTTTGTAAAAATCTGGGTATATGGCTTGACACAAACCTTAGATTTTCTAAACATGTAAATCATCTAGTTCAGAAATCATTTGGTAAACTTAAACTGATGTACACTCATAAAGAAATTCTTAGCTTGGACGTAAAGTTAAAATTATGTGATTCTCTCATCTTGTCATCTTTGTCTTACTGTGATATTGTGTATTGGCCTGCTTTACTTTCCAGAGACAAGGAGAGTTTGCAAAAAATTCAAAACGCGTGCTTGAGGTTTAGTTATAGTCTGCGCAAGTACGATCACATTTCAGCTAGCCTATTGGCATCGAAATGGCTTAATCTTAACGAAAGATTTAAGTTCCATATGTCGTGTGCAATATTTAAGATATTAAAATCTCAAAAACCTGAATACTTAACAGCCAAATTACTTAAAAATAGTGATCTACACATGCGTTCTACTCGCCATCGTGACCTACTTTGTATCCCTAAGCATAGATCAGCCCAGTTTCAGCGATCATTTAGTTACAATGCTGCAAAGGTTTTTAATGCCTTACCTGATAATGTTAAGTCACTTTCATCTATTAATTCCTTCAAAAAAAGTTTAAAAAACCATATATTTGCTAGCAGATAATGTTAAATGTAATATGTACATATATGCTTTAATTTTAATCTTGTATGCAGTTTTGTATGTAGTTTTGATATTGTTTGAATTTATTCATCATTTATGTATGATCATTGGTTTATTTTCTTGTATTTTGTATACATTATTATATCGTAATTATTGTTTTATTTGATTATCAATATTCTTTTGTTCGGATGGTTGTATGGAAGAGCATATTATATATGAATACCGCCATCCATTTTTAAAATTCTTTGTAATGAATTTTTAATGTAAATAAAGACATATTATTATTATTATTATTATTAAATACGAGAATAGAATATCACTTACTTCATGTAGGAAAATCCATTGCACGCCACTGTTAGTTGTATATCCAACAAAATGATTTCCAATTTTATTATTTTATTTAATTTGCGTTGCGAATTTTTTCTGTTTCAACAGCAGATTTAGGTATGTTTCTTAAATAACACCTGTCAACTTTGATGGCGTGTTTCTGAAAACCGTTTGCCGTACGGAAAAATTTGGTGACTACTAATTTCTTCTATTTTATTAAAAAAAAGGATAATGTGAAAAATTCGTTGGCGTAAAAGTTACAGCCAGAAAAGTGGTTTCACACCACAGTTTTTACATCACTGGATATTGAGATAAATATGTCGTACCGACAAAAATATAGCATTATCGAAGAAGAAAACACGTGCCACATCTCAAATTGTATGGTTTCTTAATAATTGCCGACAAAAAATTATGTTTCTTTAAATTTCAGCACACTGTATTTCGAAAACGAAGAACTTTTCGACACATGTTATACCGAACTTATCTTAAACTGAGGTTCTCTATTGATTGGCGAAGTTCTGCTACTATAAACTGGAACATGCTGTATACATTTCTCAATTTAAACGTAACACGTTTATTTATCACAGAAATTTAAATACATAGATTTTTACAACAAATATATTAATGTGAGTTAAAAAATTACTACCTAAACTAAGTTGATATACCTGTAGTAGTTCTAAGAAATAAACTTAATATTAAAAAACTTCGATAATTGCATTTCAAAAATTTTTATTTACGTAAAATTAGTCTACAATATTTACGGGACGTATAGTATACAGTATATAGGGTGTTTCAAGATTAACTGGACAAACTTAAAAATTGAATTCACGACCTCAAAATAAGAAGAAAATATCCTGTGGAGGTATGTATGGAAACGCTTCGTTAAAGAGTGACGGCTAAAATTAGGTTTTTAATTTTTTCCTCAAATTTGAAAAACCAACAACCCCCATTTTATTTTCTTATTTAAACATTTTAAAGGATCCGAATTTTATCATATAAAAATGTGTCTTGGAAAGTTTGATCGATGAAAAAATAAAGAGACAAAAGAGTTTATAATATAATCAAACTTTTCGAGGCACTTTTTTCTTATTTTGAGATCCTGAATTCAGATTTTAGGTTTATCCAGTTAATTCTGAAATTATAGATTCACAAGTAGTTTTTATTTTAAGAGAATGAACATTTTCAAAAACGTGTGGCTTCAATTGACGACATTCTTTAGTTATTCTCTGCCTAGGATCATGTTTGCTGGCTGTGTTGCATAGATTTTGGATTTGAAATGCCCTCATAAGAAAAATCCAGCGGAGACGAGTCAGGTTCAGACGATCTAGCCGACCATGCGACAGGACCACGTCTTCCAATCCATCTTCCAGGAAATGGATTGTTCAAAAATTATTGCACGGTAGCCACATAGTTCAGAAATGCACCATCTTCCTGGCAAACTAATTCATTTGCTAGAAAGTTTTCGTCATACTGTTATACGCTGCTCAGCAGTACTTTCAAGAAGCTTAAGGTACTTATTTAAATTACCGCCAATAAAAAAAGAACCAGCGATGTGGTCTCCTAGAAAACCTGCCCAAACGTCGAGTTTTTGTGAAAGTTGAGTACGGGTTCCTAAATAAATGTAAATATGTGTCAAACCAATACCTACAGCTATGCCTGTTTACTTTTTTATTCAAAGAAAACGTACATTCATCATTAAAACAGATTATACAAGTTTAAACTCTTCATAATGTTACATTATTCATAATTTCACAAAATTGTATTCTTCTTAGGACAATTCGCGATGTCTGGGTAAGATTACTTAAAAACTGATAGTTATCCATTGCAACATGTTCCAAAACAGTAGCTTCAACAGGTTCATTGATTTATTAATCTTTCTGGTTAATGATTTTTGTGTGTCACTGAACCAATTTTTGCATCGATTATAATGTGCCGATGGCCAATCAACTTATTGGATAAATTTCATTTATAGCACGCGCTAGTTCGTGCAGAATCGTCATTTTTGAAGCAACGACGCACATTCTCGGTTCTTCCAATGATAAATCTAACAGTCGATGGTAAAGGGACCTAATTAATTTTAAACTGAACAAAACCCGTTAAAAAAAAATTGTGACGCTAACGAAACAATTGAAATGAAAATTAGTCTCTATGGTTTTAATCTTAGATAACTAAGTATAATTCAGTTCAGTCTTACGTGCGATTAAAGACAAAATTACTATTGCAGTTTGAAAATCTCGCTAACTTTTTTTTTTGCAATAGGACTTAGTCCATACAGCCAGATGCACTTATATTAACTAAAAGATAAACTAATGCTAACATGAAAAAATACACTGGGAAAATACAGGGACACTCTCTTCTCGCCTAGGGGCCTATCAAGGCATTTTTTTTTAAAAGACATCACAGCTGCGGCCACGGGTAGATTGGGAAAATAAACAAAGGTAACACAAAGGAGCAAATCTACACCTAAATTCTAACGCCGCTTCTTTGCATAAATAATATTAAACAGTTCAAAATTTCGATTTTGTTAAGATGCATCAAGGTCAGTAAGTTGAATGGTGTTGGAATATTTATTTTTAGTAATTTATTGTATAGTTCATTACTTTCGTTTATGTGTTTACTATAGTTAAAGAAAATATGGTCACCCTCAGTATTACATGTGTCACATAAATTCGATGTGACAAATCCCAGTTTATAAAGGTGTATAGGATAACTGCCGTGTCCAAATTTTATCCTGCTCATGATAGTTATATATTTCCTAGGCAAGTTGAAGTTATCATGCCAAAATTCGCTAGGGATTTCGGGACTTATTTTACAATACCTCGTGGGGTTCGTAAAAACGAATTCTTGCCACAAGTTGGACCACTTTCTTTTGGCTTCACGTTTGTAGATATTTACACAATCATCGTAACTTAACTGGTTTGGGGTGTCTATTCCAGATGTAATACTTTCCTTAGCGATTAAGTCTACCTTTTCATTAAAGTGAATACCGCTGTGAGCTTTAACCCACTTACTTTAAAAGTAACATGGCCACCATTTAATTGAAATTGGTTAATCAATGTTTTAATTTTTACAATAAAAGGATTGGATGGAATATTTGGGGGATGACTGTTATTGAGAGAGGTCAAAACAGACATAGAATCTGAGATGATAATATAGAATTTACCAAGATTTGCGGAGACTATATATTCCATTGCTTTGTAAATAGCAAAAGCTTCTGCTGAAAAAATTGAAGATTCGTTATTTAATTTAAGTTTTGTGGAAATATTATATTGAGGAATTATATAAGCTGAACCAGTTCCATGAATTGATTTTGACGCATCTGTTTCGCTAACTTGTTGGTAATAAAGAGTTGGTCGAGGTGCTCGCAATACCTTTTGAAAGATACTTTGCATCATAAATGTGTTATGAAATAATTAATTGAGATAAATCTGTATTGTGAAATGATTCATATTAAAACATGTTTTATTATTTATTTCTCTTGCTATATACTATCAAGTTGTTCAAAGAAGTGGCTCAAGGAAAGTCTAGTAATATAGATTACTATTTTTATTTTATTTTTTTTTTTTGCCTTTGTATTGAAAGGTTGTAAATATAGGACAAACATTTTTAGTAAAATAATAATAATACATAAACAAGAAAACCTTTACCATCTTGTATCCAGATCAATGTTATTAATACAATTTATGTTGTATTTTATTATTTGTATTTCTTTTTTGATAAGCAGTAAAATTGTAATGATTTCAGAAATTATCAATTAGGTACAAGGCAAACTTTCTAACGCATCATATTCTAAAATCGCAAAGCTAAAAAGCATTAAAGTTCGAGAAATATTAGTCAATGGAATTGGATTCAGCATTTTTTTTTTTGGTGGCCCTCTAAAAGCAATTTCCAGAATTTTTGTCTATATATTGGGAAGACGACGTGATTTCCTTGACGTATCCTTGTGTTAGATTAAGTTTTACCTAATAGATTTCTGTAAACACGTTTTTTTACTATCAATCCCATAAATAACGTTTATTACACTACTTATATTAATATGCGTGTTGCATGTTAACGTAAGCGAAACTTTTGAGATTCCTGGTTGCTAAGTGTTTAATAGGCCTACTCACACTAAAACAAACATGTTGCGATGCATGGCATCGACTCCTAGGTTACATGAAACTTGTATCAATCAGTTTGCTTCCACATTACTCCGATACGCCGATGTCAGTCTACACACACTGCAACTTGCATCATGAAACCTGGGAGTCGATGCATGCATCTCAGCATGTTTTGAGTGTGTAGGCCATTTAAATAATACTTACTCGGTCAGGACCACAGAGTCTATTTGAAGGAAAAACTTCATTTATATATAATAGTAAAACTGGAATAATTTAAAACTTTAATCGATGGATTATTTTCCTTTGAATTCAACTCCATATTTTGAATCGACATGTGTTCTCCAGTTTTAACTAAATTGAAACTAATGTTGTTAACTGATCTTTGATTTTGATTTTGTTTTTGTACAGCAACAGAGTTATCGCGTTTCACATGTAGAATTGTATTAGCAACTTTTGCTTTATTACTGAATGAATCAGCTTATGTATAACTTTCTGCTATATTTGAATATTTCCAATCTCGTTGTCGCTTTAAATTCAGAATTTCAACGCCTGATGCATTTGCCAGTAAAGTAGCTGATGTTCTCCAAAAAGAGTGGCCAATGCATTCATTTACACCCTTTAGTTTTTGTTGGAATAAGAACCTTACATCAACATACATATGACTACCATTTTGTTTTGAATATCGATGTATTTAATATAGGAATACATTGTTCCATGTGTTGTTCAATAAATATATTCATTTTCATATAACATCTTATTTGGGTAATTTATGAGCTTTCATATGAACTTCCAAAAGGTTATAGGCTCAGGATTGTGTTAGTGAATATTGTTTATGAAATCTGAGGAATACGTCGTATATAAATAAAAGTGTCATATACTCGTATACGCTGAATAATGTCAAATAATCTACCGTCAATAGAAAAATTGTTAGACCGTGAAAATTATAACACAAGGCAGTTTGCAATGCGTGCATATTTGGAACACGAGAATTTGTGATCATGTATAGATGGTACAGATACGACTACATTAAAAAAAGCAAAAACCAGAGATGTGAAGGCGAAATCCAAGATTATATTATGCATTGAAACATGTAACTTTATTCATATTCAGAATGTCATAATTGCGAAAGAAGTTTAGGAAAACTAAAAGCGACATTTCATGATTCTGGGTTATGCCGAAAAGTTAGCTTAATTAGAAGTTTAATAAACACCGGACCAGAAGATTGTTAAACCATTGAGAAGTATGTAGCTCAAATTATGACTACAGCACAAAAATTAAATGAAATCAATTTCGAAATCACAGATGAATGGTTATGAACGTTATTATACAGGTTTGGTCGAAGAATTTAAACCAATGATTATGGCAATAGAGAAATCATTATCATTATCTGATGACATTATAAAAACGAAGTTATTGCAAGAAATAAAACAGAAACCGTCTTCCTCAACCATTGCTTTATTTAACAAATATAAGAAGAAAAGTAATAATTTTAAGAAGTTCAATCCGAGATGCTACAATTATAATAAATAAATATGGACATTTATCTAAGGACTGGACTGTAAAAAAAAATTTCAAGCATACCAAAATTCAGATCAGAAAGAGAAAACTCAAGATACGTCGTTATTTTCATCTTTGGAATATTTAAAAACGGAGAAAATTCTATAAATAAATGATATATAGATTCTGAAGCAACTGCACATAAATTGTCTGTCAAATTTGAAAATCTCCTCACAGAAGCATATAAACTTGCGAATAATCATCACATTTTAGTAGATGAAGTTGGTGACACAAGTATTAATATTAATCTTGATCAGTCCAAACTACATTTCTAGAGAATAATGGATCTTGTTGACTTTTTTGACGATACCATATGCAAAACTCTAATTGTCGCTGAAGATCAGGTGGTTGCAGGTGATGTTGTTTCCTTATTATATAAGGCCTAAATTTGTGTGTCTTCAAAATACCCAAAGCTCGACGTCTTAAAATCCCAGAAGCAGCTTCAATTTGACGATTTGATATTGAAGGATTGTTATTTGATTCCAATAAATGCTTGCTGGTTGAGCTGACCATCATACGCTCGCAGCTCAACGCCTGGCGAGAGGTCCGTTGTACGTACAGCGTTGGCAGAATGAAGCCCCTTAGAATGTTACGGGAGCACGGTTTAAACGAGTTAGTGTTTGTTTATTACGTGTTGACAAATGTACATATTATTATGGTGTGTAACTCGATGGTTTAATAAACAATATAAGTTGCATTTTCCAATATTTAACAAATAATCAACAATAAATAGTATTTATGAAATACATAGATATTATTAGGTGACTACTTATTTTATACGCATAATAGCTATTCTGTATTGTAAAAGGGTATTTCAGAAATAGTATGCCAAACTTCTATAGAAAAAGTTCTTATGGGCATGTATCCAAAAATTAACCATTAGATAGAGGGTGTGTAAAGTATTGCCAGAAATATATTTTTTGTTTTTCGAAATTATTGGAGAGAAATTACATTTTTGGAATGCAAGCTAAATCCACTGATATTACGATTGTTTTTAAATGTCATTATTATTATCATATTTATCTCCAATAGTTTCTGGAAAAACAAAAAAAACCTCCATCTTGGAAGCGGTTCATTTCATGTCCATAAGAATTTTTTTGCATGTTTTGGCCCATAGTATTTCCCGTAGAAGTTTGCCATACTACTTTTAATACACCTCGTATGCAACACACATAGAACTGTTTCATTTTATGTTTTGGTACGGTTATAGATATTTTAGATGGATTTTTATTAGTTGTATTTAGGCATCTAGGAACAAAATACCATTTTCATGCCGATATATTTCTTTTAATACACTTATCCACGCAGGAAAATATGTTCTGTGTACATCGTACTATGATTACTGAGTTATTATAAATAGCGCAGTCAATTTATTTATTTATTATGGGCATAGATTAATGTACATGTACATTTAATCTGTGCTATGGGCAGCGAGTATGTGACATCACGCCACTGGCCTCTGTCTTGTGAATGTTTTCTAGTCTCGCTGCGCCTAAACAAGTTCTAGTGCCAATAAGTTTCTGAAAAAAATTAATTTAACTTGTTTTATTGTTACAGTGATTTTTAATGATGATATATCTATCATTTTCAGCCGAATTCAAAAGTTTGTGGAGAGACTTATTAGAAAATATGCCATGCATGGTTGTTTTAATTCATCACAAATGATAGTTTAGTTGTAAAATATAACAAAATCTAAATTTTGGTAGTCAATAATGGCCAAGATTTTGTTCCAGGGGGTGTCAACTTGATTACACTCTAGAAAGAGAAAAGTCGATGTTTTACTACTACTACCTTCCTAAATTCGCCACTGTTGCGCCCCCCTTTAGCTAAATCCTAAATCCGCCGCTGTGTACAATTCTGTTAGGGGTAAATTTATCAATTCTTGGTTAATGCTAATGAAAAGATAACATCCAAGAAAACAATCGTTACGTAGTTGTTTCCTTGGATGTTATCTTCTATTAAAAAAAACTACTAAAAGATGTATATTATGATTTATATTATATTGATTTAATTTGTATTGTAATAAATAAACAAACTGAAATTTAATTTACCATCTAATTAAAGTTACCTAACTAAAACTGGCCCTAGGTTATTTAGTCTCTAGTCAAATTTGAACTTAAATCCCATTTCGCAAAAACAAGAAACATTAGTTTTTTAACGTTATTTATTTTATTATGAACTGAATTGAAATTAATTAGCATAAACTGAATTGATAATAACAACTGCAGAAAATGAACAACCATGTCATAATTCATAGTTTACTATAACGATCAGATAAACAGATAAATTGTATTATGTTTACATTTCCATAATCTGAATAAACTAATTATTGTACAAAAGAGGAACTAGTGCTATATGTCTCAAAAAAGGAAACAGCGATGCAGCCATGGACACTTTTTGTAGGTCCTGCTCCTCGTCAGCTTTGCGTGACTAAGAAATTTAATCTAGGATGATATAGATCAGGACAAGAACTAACAGAAGGTTGGAAGGTACAGAACACGTACTCACTTTATGTTTTTGTGCTCCCATATGCCACATTTGGTGTCTCAGTAAGAGCAGTCAACACATTGAGTCCTATACTGTCTGTTTTCACCTGGAAGATAAAAACAAAAAGGCTGGTGTGGTTCAAAAATTAAACAAAGCAGAAACTAGTACAGGGTTATTCATTATAAATTACCCACCCCTTATCATCGTTATTATTGCCTATAGAAAAAAAGTATTAAATAAAGGTTGTGTAGTAAGACTGAATTTTGTTAAAATGCTATCAAAAGTACAGTAGCGTAAAGATTTCAGGGAATACAAAAAATAATATTTTTTTTTAAATGGGATACCCTGTATATTATTAAATTTTTGAAATGATCCTTTGTGTCTGATTTCAAAAATATAGCATATGTTACCCCTACCATATACCGTTTTTGTTGTTAAACGTCGAATATCTTAATTAAACTAGTTACTGTAAATATGGAAAAGTTAACATTATTAAAGTGAGTTATGAAAATGACAACTATTATCTTTGATTTCTTTAATAAAATAATCAAAATGGTTTACAGTGAGGAAGAAAAAATCCAAATATTTACTTGTTATATACAAAATAACAAAAAGAGCATATAGGGTGTTGTATCCAAATCGTCCAACACCATTAGAAAATTCGTTCAAAAATATTTACCGAAAGGTGAATAATACCTCCAGTTTTAATAGAAAAAAGCGTGTAGGTCAAGCAAACTAGGAAGAACAGCTAGATATACTGCTTCATTTCTAAGGTAAGCCCATTCATATTTATTCACGAATAGACTTTTTTGAAATATTGTATTATTTTTTAGAAAAACCTGAATGTAGTATAAATAATGCAGTCGATCAATTAGGTAAAAGTTATTCTAAAATCCAACGTACGTTAAAAAATAACAGCTACAGACCATATAAAATTTTACTCGTGTAGTGGTATAATGTTACCACCCTGTATATATTAGAATAAGTATTATATAGGTTAAATTAATTAATTGTAATATTAGGCTTAGGTAGGCTTAGTTATGATTAGGTAAGTAAACAAGGCCATTAAGCGTGTTGTTAATATGAAAAAGTAGGACGATATCTTTTGAATTATAACGAAGAAAAGACGTAAATAAATTATAGAGAAGTTGAAAGAGATTGTTTTTTTATTAAAGTATAAGAATGAAATGGTGCACTCATAATAAGTAGTAAGTTTATCACACCCGTACAAATTTTAACAGAGGCTCATAAAAGGAAACGGTTTCACTTTTGCCGCCAGATGATTCAAAAGTTGGATGAAGATCCCGATTTTTTTACTAAAATATTATGGACTGATGATTCATCCTTTTCTATGACAGGGGTTTTTAATAGGAAAAATCGAAGGTCGTGGACAAACAAACACAACAGAAGAAGATTGGTAAAACAAATCTGCAAAATATTCTTTTACAGAATTTTCCAGAAGCCGAACTTGATGATATGATTTGGATACAGGATGGGACAACTCCGCATAATGTCCTACTCGTTCGAGATCATTTGAATAATGTATTCCCAATATGGATAGGGAATAGTGATCCTATTAAATGGACACCTAACAGTCCGGATTTGACCCCTATGGATTAATTTTTTTTGGGGATTTCTAAAAGACACTGTCAATAATAATAATAATGGCGTATATCCTAGAGTTCGAATTGTAGGAATTACTGAAAAGTTACTTAAATGTATTGTTAAATGTAATAGTGGCCTTATTTCAACAGATTCTGTGTGTAAACTAATTAAATTATTTCCAACTAAGAAAAACAAAGACATATTTCAGGCAGTTCTCCAACTTGATAAAAACACTTATGAAAGAGTTTCTAGAGTGGGTAATTTATTTGTAAACTATGACAGTTGTGCTGTATTTGATGCATTTGAGGTATATCGGTGTTATAACTGTAGCGAATTTCATCATTCTTCTAAAACATGTAATAATCCTATTTCGTGTCCGAGGTGCGGACAAAGTCATGATGTTAAAAACTGTAAGTCAATGTCTTTAACTTGTTCTAACTGCGTTAAACTCAATGAAAAGCAAAGTGTCAAAGTTAGAGTAGATCACGCGGCTTGGGATACTAAATTATGCACAGTATACAAACGTGCTTGTGAGAGAATTAGAAATGATATCTCATCATCTAGTCACGGTCAATAGCAATTATTCGATATTTCTTCTCCCACTACCTCTGCGCAAGTTAACCACTCCGCAGCATCAAGTATCTCAGACTCGGATAGTAATCGAAGTGCAAAGCAATTGTCTATTTATTATCAGAACACTCGCAGTATTAAAAATGTATTATCTGATATCTATAACTCCTTTGCTTGTTCGCATTTTGATATTGTGGCTCTTACGGAAACTTGGCTTGACTCTTCTGTACTTGATAATGAAATATCTAACAATAAATTTCGTATTATGCGTGCTGATCGAAATTTTACGGCTACAGGTTTTGCAAGAGGTGGTGGGGTACTGCTAGCGGTTGATGGCAGTTTCAACTCCTCTGTCTTAACTTTAAATTTAGTTGAGGCACAAATATCTCCCCTTATTGATATATTAGGTGTGAAGATTAATTTTCATTACTGCGCACTTTACATATTTGTTATTTATATTCCTCCAGGTATAAATGCAGACGAGTATGAAAAATTATTCGACTTTATTTCATTTCTTCCATATGTTCAAAATAATAATGTGTTACTTTTAGGGGATTTTAATATTCCGAAATATGCATCTTATTTAGTAGATTCTCAGATTGACGGTAAGATATTAGCTCTAAATAATTTTTTGAACGTATTAAATCTTCAGCAACAGAACTTTGTGTATAACCTAAATTATAAACTTCTTGATTTAATTATATGTAATAGCAAATGTATTGTGGAAAAATCTGATGATATTTTAACGCGTGAGGACAATTACCACCCTGCTCTAAGCATTTTACTGGATTCTAACTATTACTCTGACATTAAAACCAACTTTCCGACTAACGCAAACAATAGCTATAACTTTCGGAAAGCAAATTTTCAGGTGCTGTATGATTTATTGTTGAATGAAGACTGGTCTTTCGTTGAATCTTACGATGATATCTTGCCTGCTTGCAAGGCGTTTTATGATCGACTGTATAATATCTTTGATATGTGTGTCCTTAAATTTAATGCACCGCAAAAGAGACTGTATCCGCCTTGGTTTAATGGCAATATAATAAAAAATATTAAGCTTAAAACAAGATATTGGCGTAAGTTTAAGCGAACAGATGACTGTGTTGCGCAGAATAATTTCAAACAACTTAGACATACAATAAAAACTGATATTGAAGTTGCTTACGCTAACTATGTCAAGGAAGCCGAAAAAAAATATTGCAAGGGAGCCTGGTAAATTTTGGTCATTCGTTAAAAACAAAAACAAATGTACCAACATCTCTACTCAGATGTCTTATAATGATAAGCATCTCGACAATCCTAAAGAGATACTTAATGCTTTTGCAGATTTTTTCAGTAACTCATTTTTACCACCTTCTACCAACTTAGATTTTACGCACAATCAGACAATCAACAGTTCCACAATTAATATCAGGTGCTTTGATGAAAATGAGGTACTTAACGCTCTGAAAAAACTAAAACCTAAGTTAACAACCGGGCCTGATGGTGTTCCTGCATTTTTAGTAAAAGACTGTGCTAGTATTTTTGCACGCCCGCTTACGTTTTTATTTAATCTATGTGTCACAAACTGTTGCCTCCCTGAAATCTGGAAATGTTCAAAAGTGTGTCCGGTTTTTAAGAAGGGTGATAAACATGATATTAGCAACTTTAGACCAATATCTATCATATGTAATTTTTCAAAGGCCCTTGAAATTTTACTCCATGATAACATTTACTATAGCGTTAGCAACCAAATATCGGTGTACCAACATGGTTTTATGAAAGGACGTTCTACCACCTCTAATCTGTTATGCATAACCCAGTCTATTTCTGAAGCTATTGATCAACGCAGGCAACTTGACGTAATATATACAGATCTCTCGAAAGCATTCGACCGACTGGATCACTCCATACTGTTAAACAAAATGTCTGTTTTTGGTTTTTCGCCATCTCTGTTATTATTTTGTCATGCTTATCTTTCGGATAGAAGGCAATATGTTGCGTATAATGGTTTCCAGTCTGTCGAATATATTGCTACATCAGGAGTCCCACAGGGGTCAATTCTCGGTCCCCTGTTGTTCAACATATTTATTAACGATATTGTGAATGTTATTGATGTGTCCTGTCTACTTTACGCCGATGATGTCAAAATTTTTAAAGTAATTTCTTGTTTGGAGGACTGCGTTTTTCTGCAAAACAGCCTTTCAAACTTATTTAATTGGTGCGTTGAAAACAACTTAAATCTGAATGTGTCTAAGTGTAATGTTATGACCTACACAAGTAAATCCGAGGCTGTTATGTTTAATTACAGTATTGACAGCGCAGTCCTTCAACGACCTTCTACTCTTGCTGACCTTGACGTAATATTCGATGGTGAACTTTCATTTATACCTCACATAAATAATTTAGTGACTCAATCTCTTAAGACTCTTGGGTTCCTTATTAGAACTAGCAGAGATTTCTCGAATATCAGTACACTTAAAACTTTATACTTTGCTTTTGTTAGGTCTAAACTTGAATATGCGTCTCTTGTTTGGAACCCTCACTACAGAAATCACGTAGACTCTTTGGAGAAAGTGCAAAGACGATTCTTAAAGCTATTATGGCTTAAGTCTGAGGGAGCATACCCGTCTATCGGTGTTCCCCAACAAGAGTTGTTGACTAAGTTTTCCATGACATCTCTTGAAAATAGACGTGAATATTTTTCTCAAGTATATCTATATAAAATCTTACACAATCAAATTGACTGCCAAGAATTATTAGGGAAATTAAATTTTCATGTGCCTAGTGTGAATTTTCGGAGAACACAAACTTTTTACGTCTCATTTTCGCACTCGAATATTCTTAGATTCTCTCCTCTATTTACTATGTGCAACAATTACAATAACAACTGTGGGCAGTTTGATATTTTTCATTGCACCCTTAATTTTATTAAAAAATGCTATAATAACTAAGTCTTTGTTTCTCTTTATTCTTTTTCCGTCTTAAACTGTCTGAAATTATTTTATTGTTATTTTTATACAATGTTTTATTGTTATTCTTATACAATGTTCTTTTTCTTTTTAAATATCTTTTCTATATACTTATATTGTATTGTATTTTTTTGTTTTGTGTATTTTCCTGCTCTAGAAATGGGTTTACCTGTTGAGCAGTGTATGCAAATAAATAAATAAATAAATAAATAAATAATAATAGTATTCAAGTCATTAAAGAGCGGATTCGACTTGAAATAAACAATCTGAATATAAATAATGAAACCATTTCCGGTGCAATTATAAATATAAGAAGTTATCAATTATGCATTGACAATAATGGTGGACACATCGAACATCTTTTATGAGATCATTTATTTATATTTAAATTTCCTAAATAAATCTTTGTTATTTATTTTGTATAAATATTTGGTTTTTTCTTCCTCATTAAACCATTTTGATTATTTCATTAAAGAAACGTCACTTATCAAACATAATAGTTGTCATTTTTATAGCTCACTTTAATAATATTAATTTTTCCATATTTACAGTGACTAGTTTAACTAAGATATTCGACGTTTAATAACTCAAAAACAATATATGGTAGGGGTATATTTTTGAAATCAAGAATATAGAATCATTCCAAAAATTTAATAATATACAGGGTATCCTTTTTAAAAAAAAATATTATTTTTTTTAACCCCTGAAATCTGCACGATACTGTACTTTTGATAGCATTTTAATAAAATTCTGTCATAACCACACAACTTTTATTTAAAACTTTTCTTTCTATAGGCAATAATAACGATGATAAGGGGTAGGTAATTTATAATGAATAACCCTATACAGCAAAAAGGGAACAAAGTTGCAGCCACGGACGTGTGATTTGGAGCTATCGCTCCTTGTCAGCATAGAATATCTAGATAATTAAATCTAGGATGGAATAGATTAGGAATCAAAACTAACAAGAGGAAATTTACCTATATTTTTTTATGTATTCAAACAGAAAAGTTACAAATATTCAAAAAACATTTGTTGGTTACTCTCTAAAAAGATATAGACAGAAATTAATAAGGCAAATATGTTCATTAAAAGATATGAAAATTTTTATTGAAAGTGAAAAACTAAAAAATATCCAATCAAAAACCTAATGACGATCACATTATCATCAATCACTTACTGTAAGTGATTACTCATAGAGAAAATTAAATTTATGAAATTATAGGTGTTCTCTAGCTCTTGCCATGTCGCAAGAACAGATTTTCAGAGTTCATCTCTACTTGCAGGTTTAAAGTTTCGGGAGTACATTTTTTTCACAAAACTCCAAATATTCTCTATATCCATCATAGCTCTTTGCCAGACAAGGCATCACGTTAATATGATTCTGGTCAACTAAATTCCTGATAATTCTAGCAGTATGAGTTAACCGATTCTCAAGCTGGTATAAAAATTCTATTGTGGGAATCGAGCTGTGACTGATGGTAGCACTACAATTTGTAAAAATTTTGTTAAATATTTGCAGTTAGCCACTCTTCTACTTTGAACCATACCATACGTTTATTAGCATATATCCAATCCAAAATGTTTACAAAAAACTTCCACTGGATCTGTCTTGTTGAACATTCTCCTCTTGAAATCTACAGTGATTGTTTGGCCTATATACCCGTATTTTGCAATCATGACAGAATTGAACTTTTTCCATCTGTGGATACTACAAAACTCCAGAAGTGATCTTCCTGGATTATGTATTCGTATGCAAATTGCAGTGACCTCTCCTTATTCAATTTAGTCTATAAAAGTTTTTTATCTGCTACTCTACTTCCAAGTTCATGTTTATTGAGTCGTCTACGAGCCGACCAAGTTGATCCCGGAAACTGAGTTTCCTCCTTTGCTTTGATTGCCATATCAAAAAGATTGTCTATAATATGATTAACAAAGCCATAATTCTGCCGTCGAAACTTGCTTGCCACCAGATTCTAAAGAACGTTGATATTTATCCCAGCGTTTTTAAAATAGGCAATACAGGATTAGCTTACATCCTAGATCTTCTGCTGTGGCACCATAAGACTATCCATCGTCAATTTTTGTAATTGCTCTGACTTTTTGAGCTTCTAAAAAAATTTTACTTGACATGCTATGTTAATTATTATCACATGACCATTCACAATAATAATGTATTAAAGGCGTACAGAATTCCGTGCTCCCAAGTGTTCTAGAACAGAGATATTTGAAATGGCCGACTAACAATAGACAGGCTGTCGAGACGATATCCAAAAACGTTTCTTGCATTCGTGTAACGTGTTAACAAAGTAGCTTTTAACTTTCTGACTATTATGTTCCTAAAAATTATAGTTGTCGTATGAGCCTTTCTTTTTGCCATTTAGTCTAATTTTCTTGAAATACTCCGTGGCGCAAAGAAAATTAATTATATTTTGTAAACGCCCTTCTTAAAGTTATGTAGTACATAAAGCGCAATACCCCCTTGAATCTACATTTAGAGTAACTAGATTGTTTTGAGATAAGCAGAGGCATTATTCCACTGTTATCTGGCCAGCTGACACAACTCTATTGATATAATTATAACTTAATTAATTTCGTCAGCTGAATAATTAAATATTCCATTCAGATACAATTTGATCGAAAGATGATATATTTAAATGTTGGAATAAATTTACGGTTGTTAATTCGAATTATCATAATAGTTAATTTAAATTAAATAGTTGACTATCTGAACCATTCGATGCTTTAGATAAACCTTTTAACTTGACTTAAAAAGCTTTTAACCTTTTTTGTTAAACATAAACAAAAAAAATATCAAGTTCTCCAAAAGACTGCTGCATTAGATACAGGACCGTGTAGCCAGAGGTTTGCAGCGTAGGTGTAGCTCAGGCTCACTTACGCTGTTAACGAGCTCCACATGAGGTGATCAATATGTTCTTACTAGCCCGTTAAAATTTTATATTTTCCCTAATTACTGTTAAAATTGCATTGCATATTTATTTATTCATTTATTATTCCAATAGACCACGTTACATAATATAGAAAATGTCAGAACAACTACAAAATTGCATTACAGTAAAACTTACAACAAAATTTATAAAAAATATCAAAATCATAGTGACGGCATATATACAGGGTGGGAAAATTTCGATGTTTGTCTAGGGTAACTCGGTAACTGTAAGAGATACAAAAAAATGGAAGACACATTCTCGATCTCTTTTTTTGAGACAAAATCAATGGCAAAAACAAAAATATGCTATCGTCTTTTGTTTTCGAGTTATAAACAACAGTTCGATTTTTCGACACTTGTCAATATATTGGTTGTTTGTAAAGTCATGAAATAACAACGGTTACATTCTTCAGACACTTTTTTTCTGTATAATACAGTGGCGTCAAGAAAATTTAAAAAAAAGGTACAACTTAGTTCGCTAAAGTTTAGTTAGAAAGATTCTATTTTTCGTATTATATATCATATGTGGGGTCATTTTTCATGTGTAAATATGTAATAGCGAAAATAATCTTTTAATAGATTACTTTTTGCGTTTCTTTATATTTATTCCAAGTTTATTCCAAAAAAGTTTGGGTCTCGTGGCCAATTTTGCTCATCACCGATTTTTTTTTCATAAAGTTATGTTTTTTTCATTACAATTTGTCGAGATTCGTCCAGAAATGCAATACAAATTTTTTATTTTTTTTCCCGAAATTGTACCTTTTTTTCCTTTCATTAATTTTGTCTTTTCTGGTGGTGCCACATTCACCAAATTTAATGTGTCACCTAAAATGTTGTTGACAATCTTAACTGCCAAATTTGGGAAGTCTCCCATTAGTATTTTTTGAGTTATCGCGGATACACACATACACACACCCACACATACACATACACGCATCGACAGACATCATTCGGAAAATAGTCAGAATGGATTCAGGAGGGTTGAAAACGTATAAATCAATCAAAATCTCGAGGTAAAAAAAAATCACGATTACTATACTTCCTTATATTTGGTATGAGAAAGTAAAAAGATGCAACAATCTGCCCAAAAATGTGTTGCAATATGTTGTAGCACACTAAGCTTTAATCGCGATTATCCTCTAGTAAAGTATTTTTACCACATAAATGGAAATACCTCTTGAGGGCGTCGTGCATACCACTAGCAGACCGGTTTTTGGTTTTTGCCTTTATTAAAGGCAAACACTTCCTCTTAGTATGTACTCCAGGGAAATAAGGTAAAAAAAAGGCCATCTGCGGAATAAGGCCGAACAAGCTGAATTTTTGCAGAGATCTTCGTTTTGATGTTCCAATGAAGCACAAAAAAATCTCATATGCCTACCCTTGTGCGTCTTGAGATATCGAAGGTCAAAGGTCATGAAAATCGGTTTTTCGCGAAAATCTCGCTTCCAGTGCATCTGACGTCATAAGAACTCATAACAAAACTTACGTAAAATAGTATTCTCTACAAAATTGTTCATATACATTTTTTTCGTACGACCAACCGTTTTCGAGATATAGCATGATAAAGCGGGAGCGCGCATTCGTAATAGGTATCACAGATTAAGTAATCTGTGACTGTATTATACTGCAGAGCTATAAATTCAACAAAGGAAAACTTAAGGTTATGACAATGTTTGAGAAACATCCCGATTTGACTCACTCGGCTCAAATATTTCAAGCAGAAAACTGCCCGCCAGATACAGTATTTCAGAACGGAAAGCGTTTTCTGTTAGAGATGAAGTGAACCTTGACAAATTTAGATACACCCAATTCATTAAGGCTACACGACTTAATAGACCTGTTAAATTGTCATCCATTCCACCTACCAGTGAAGCAGCTCGACAGCATATTTATCGGGTCTACTACCAAGTACAGATTTGGCTAGGGAAAAATCTACAACCCGAAGCATGGGGTTGGGATTTAAAAAACGACATATTACAGCCGAAAACAACACTACTGCCACCTGCTCCAGACGAACTATTAAATAACATATTCTGTAATTGTAAAAAGGGGTGTGGTGCGCAGTGCGGGTGTAGAAAAGTCGGACTGCCATGCTCCAAAGTTTGTGGTCAGTGTCACGGACAGGCATGCCTGAACCCGTCAACAGAATTGCAAAACATCGAAGACTTCAGTGACCTTGAGCCTGAAGAGGTTTTGCCAACAGACATAGAGCCAACAGATATAGAGGAAGCGTCTGACGAAGATAATGTGTTGATCGAGGTACTAGTGGAACCCGACGAAGACGAGGAGGAAGGCAAGGAAACATAAGGCGTGGTGTGGAAAAGAATGTATTTTTTGTTATTAATTATTTATTATATATTTTTTTATAAATAAACAAATTTTTAACTGCTTTAATAATGGGAATTTAATTTTCCAGTCTAACAGATTAAGAAAAGTGCTTTTATATTTATAGCTCTGTAGTATAATACAGTATTACCTATTATGAATGCGCGCTCCCGCTTTATCATGCTATATCTCGAAAACGGTTGGTCATACGAAAAAAATGTATATGAACCATTCTATAGAGAATACTATTTTACGTAAGTTTTGTTATGAGTTCTTACGACGTCAGATGCACTGGAAGCGAGATTTTCGCGAAAAACCAATTTTCATGACATTTGACCTTCGATATCTCAAGACGCACAAGGGTAGGCATATGAGATTTTTTTGTGCTTCATTAGAACATCAAAACGAAGGTCTCTGCAAAAATTCAGCTTGTTCAGCCTCATTCCGCAGAGGAAGTTTTATTTCTCTGGAGTAATGATGCAATTTTATAAATCATTAAGAAATGTGTGTTGGCAAATTTATATAATCTTCAATTAAATAAAGTGAGAGGATTTTTACTTTGGTACCTATTTGGGTATTTTTTCTAGTAATCATTACTATTTCATAATTTCTTACATGATTTTTTTCAATCGAATAAAGGGCATTTTTTTAGGTGGGTTGAGGGATCATAAAAATTAAACAAAATATTTTCGTTTTTAACTTGTTGACGTTTAGGTTAATTTATTAACTTCAATAGACATTTTAAGAACGTACGTAATATGTCTCGTCAATGTTTTGAGAAAATGCCTAAATTTTAATTTAAACTGTCCTGAAGAAGTTAATAAATTTAGCGAAACGTCGACAAGTTAAAAAAGGAAAAATGTTGTTTAATTTTTTATGATCCCTCAACGCACCTAAAAAATAGTATTTTATAAATTAACTTGTCTCTTTGGGAATACTATGATATTATAATTTTTATTATACCTTTATGAGTAGATATCACTTGTCGGGCGTTCTACCAATTTATATTACATTGCCATTGACACTGGTGGATGGAGTTGACTTCAACTCATTAGTACTCTGCTTTCATATAGAAACTGTGACGTAATAAAATTGTAATTTGTGTAACGTGTCACTTTGGCACCCTCAATGAAGCAGCCGTACTTTGAACTTTTTATTTCGGTACGGTCTCGAGCACCAGTTCCTGCTTTAAAATATAGGAACACCACTTTATTCTATCAACGGTATGATAGAAGCTAGGGTAACTCAGTGAAGAATCAAAATGTTCAGGTGGTGTGTGTGTGTGTGTGATTGTCGGTTGTGTAGCAATGGACAACTTCACCTTACCTGCCGAAAATAATTTTCGGTGTACAAACAGATTTATTACATATACCTTTGCATTAAATAAAAGGCAAAACTTCAACTCTACTTACTCTATTTATTTAAGACTGCTTCACAGAGAAAATCAAATTAAAAAAAACACAATAAATAAATACAACAGTTATGTTTTAACGGAAAATAGATACTAAGCTATATTACAAGTAAACAACCAAGGAACCAAGCAAGAGGTTAGGTAATGCAAAACCGGTGTTCATTTATATCAAGCACAGCTAAGTTACGGAAACTACTACTACAGTATTACTATCAACAAACAATATTCAAGCATCTACAAAAGCAAGCAAGCGGTGATTCAAAATAAAGCACGGCTATGGCAGCTGCTACTACTGGTGTTTACAGCAAGCGGTTAGTGACTCAAATCATTAATGCTTAAGATGGTATTGATAATTGTTTACGAAGTACAGGGTTATTCATTTTTAAATTACCCACCCCTTATCATCGTTATTATTGCCTATAGAAAAAAAGTTTTAAGTGTGGTTATGACTGAATTTTGTTAAAATGCTATCAAAAGTACAGTAGCGTGCAGATTTTAGAGGATACAAAAAAATAATATTTTTTTAAAATAGGATATCCTGTATATTATTAAATTTTTTGGAATGATCCGTTCTTGATTTCAAAAATATACCATATGTTACCCCTACCATATACCATTTTTGAGTTATTAAACGTCAAATATCTCAGTTTAACTAGTTACTGTAAATATGGGAAAGTTAACATTATTAAAGTGAGCTATGAAAATGACAACTAATATGTTTGATAAGTGACTTTTCTTTAATGAAATAATCAAAATGGTTTATAGTGAGGAAGAAAAACTCCAAATATTTACTTGTTATATATATACAAAATAACAAAAGTAAACGTGCAGCAAAAAATAGCATATAGAGTGTTGTATCCAAATCGTCCACCAGAAAATACGTTCAAAAATATTTACCGAAAAGTGAATAATTCCTCCAGTTTTAGTAGAAAAAAGCGTGTAGTTCAAGCAAACCAGGAAAACCAGCTAGATATACTGCTTCATTTCGAAGGATGGGCTTATCCATATTTATTCGCGAATAGACTTTTTTGAAACATTGTATTATTTTTTAGAAAAATTTGAATGTAGTATAATTAATGCAGTCGAGCAATTAGGTAAAAGTTATTCCAAAATCCAACATACGTTAAAAAATAACAGTAACAGACCATATAAAATTTTATCCGTACAAGGTTTAACAGAGGCTCATAAATGGAAAAGGCTGGACTTTTGCCGCCAGATGATTCAAAAGTTGGATGAAAATTCCGATTTTTTTATTAAAATATTATAGACTGATGAATCATCCTCTTCCATGGCAGGAGTTTTTAATAAGAAAAATCGAGTGTCGTGGGAAAACAAGCACAACAGAAAAATATTGGTAAAACAAGTAAAAAAAATCAGGAAGAAAAACTGTTAGCGTTTGGTGTGGAATTTTCAGAAACAAAATTGTTGGGCCTATATTTTATGATTATACTTTAACTGCAGTTACCTATCTAAGGCTCCGTGGTCTAGAGGTAACGTACTTGCCTCGAAACTTCGGGGTCCCGGGTTCGATTCCCGGTCGAGGGAACTGGGATTTTTCTGTGAGAGAGATTAATCGTAGTATACTCGGATATTGGGTGTGTCCATTGTCTCTAAATGTGTAGCCCTCTCCCACACAAGGTCATTCCAGACCTTCAGGGATAAAGGGGGTTGTAATTTCATGTGGTGTTATTATTATTATCTGGAAATAATTATCCCAAAAGCAGAAAATATTCTTTTGCAGAATTTTCCGGAAGCCAAACTTGATATGATTTGGATGCAGGATGGGGCAACTCCGTATAGTGTCCTACCCGTTCGAGATCATTTAAATAATGTATTCCCAATATGGATAGGGAATAATGGACCTATTAAATGGCCACCTAACAGTTCGGATTTGACCCTTATGGATTCATTTTTTGGGGATTTCAAAAAAGACATTGTCAATAATAATAATAATAATAGTATTCAAGTCATTAAAGACAGGATTCGACTTGAAATAAACAGTCTGAATGTAAATAATGAAGCCATTTCCGGTGTAATTATACATATAAGAAGACGTTATCAATTATGCACTGACAATAATGGTGGACACATCGAATAACTTTTATGAGTTATCATTTATTTATATTTAAATTTCCTAAATAAATCTTTATTATCTATTTTATATAAATATTTGGTTTTTTCCTTCCTCACTATAAACCATTTTGATTATTTCATTAAAGAAATGTCACTTATCAAACATTGTCATTTTCATAGCTCACTTTAATAATGTTAACTTTTCCATATTTACAGTAACTAGTTTAACTAAGATATTCGATGTTTAATAATTCAAAAACGGTATATGGTAGGGGTAACATATGGTATATTTTTGAAATCAGGATCAAAGGATCATTTAAAAATTTAATAATATACAGGGTATCCGGTTTAAAAAAATATATTATTTTTTTGTATCCTCTGAAATCTGCACGCTACTGTACTTTTGATAGCATTTTAACAAAATTCAGTCACAACACAACTTTTATTTAAAACTTTTTTTTCTATAGGCAATAATAAAGATGATAAGGAGTGGGTAATTTATAATGAATAACCCTGTACAAGCATGACACAACGTAGGATGTCAGTCCAGGGACAGACGGTATTCGAACACAAATGATAAATGCAAATAAAAACAGTAAAATGGTGCAAACGGCAAATATTTAAAACAATTATATTTGAGAAATAATTGTTATTCCAATTACTGGATTTGAAAAATAAATTTAACTTCAAAACGGTTTTAACAGAAATCTTAACACAAGTTATCGTTTACAGAGTGTACCAAAGTGAACGAAAAACCCATTTAGGTCTGATTAAAATAGAAAGCTATCAACGGAAAAAATCACTTCGTTACAAGACTAGTGATTCTGAAATTTTTCTTGCTGTGGTTTTGTATATACCTACATGGAACTGATGAAAGCAAAAACCAAAAACCGGTCTGCGAATGATATGCACGACTACTTTAAGAGTGATTTCCATGTATGTGGTAAAATTCCCTTACTACTGGGCAATCGTAATTAAAATTTAATCACTTCTCTTAGTATGATACAAATTTTTTATAAACTATTAAGAAAGGTGTGTTGACAAATTTATTTAATCTTTAATTAAATAAATTGAGAGTATTTCGACTTTGGTACCTATTTAGGTATTTTTTTATAGTATTCATTACTATTTTGTAAATTTGTTAACAATAATTGTTGAAAAATTTTAATCAATTCCAAATAAAGTATTTTTTTAGAAGATTCTGAAAACCCTGTATATATTTCTTACAATGTCACATGTTCTATTACTACTCTAAATAGCTGTTGAACAATGAGTTGCTAATTTATGATTTATTGGTTTTGAAGGAAATCGCGCGGTTTTTTGCACACAAACCTGAATAAATTATTAAAACAAAAAACCAAGTACTATCTTAAATAATCCTGTTTTATTTAAAGTTATATTATACTAAGAACCAACCGCTGACTTACACACAATTAATATTAAAATTTGTTTTAGAAGTAATATTAGATTCCATAATAAAAAATTTTAATACTATAAAAGTGTCATTTTTCAGAAATTCTACACTACAGGAAAACAGAACGTAGTCACTTTGACGGTTGATCCATAAGAAGACTTGCTGCTGAATACAATGTGAGTAAAACCACGATAATGAGTGTTAAAAAACAATGGAAAACCAACCAAACGGTATCCCGTAAAGTTGGTTCCGGTAGGCCCAGAAAGAGCAATAATCAAGAAGATGAAAATCTTATAAATTACCTAATAGAAAACCCTTTTCAGACTGCAGTAAATGCAATTTCAGAGAGAAATTTCCCTGCTTCGGTATCTACTGCTTTCAGAAGAATAAAACTACAAAGCGACTTGAAGAGTTGTTCAGCGGCTAAAAAATACAAGCTTTCAAAAGAAAAGAAGCAGGGTAGGATTATTTTTGCACTCAACTATATAATCAATGATGAAAACTTCTGGGGACAAGTTGTCTTTTCTGACGAAAAGGTTTTTAAATCCTGTAACGATGGACATGTTCGCGTATATAGGCCTCCTTCCACTAGATACGACGAAAAATATACTTTCGATCCACAAATATCCGGAAGGTTTTCAGTCAATGTCTGGGCTTGGATGAGCCTAAATGGGTTAGGTGTGTGTTGGAACAGTGGTGGTCATCTCAATTCCATTAAATATATTGAAATATAGACAATATTATGTTGCCGTCAGTAATAGAGGTGTTTCCGGAAAATAAGACAACTGCTCCATACATACGGCCTATCGTGTCAGGCAATGGTTTCTTAATAAAAACATAGAGTTGTTACCGTGGCCATCTAAAAGTCCGGATTTAAATCCAATTGAAAATGTATGGGGACTAATGGTGAAACATATAAGAAAATTAAATAACCATCCAAATAATGCCCAAGAATTGGAAGAGATAATTGAAGACGCTTGGTAGAAATTGTCGCAAGAAGTTGACCTTGCAAGAAATCTGATTTTGTCCATGCCTGCAAGACTTCAGGCAGTTTTAGACGCTAATGGAGCAATGACAAAATATTAGTTAATTCTGTATTACGTAATTGAGGTTCATTTATTTTATTTTTTTTATTGTATTTTTATGTTCAGTTTGCATTGTTTACATTTTTTTTAATCTCAAGTGGTATTTTTGTGTTCTTATTTTAAAAATAGAATTATCATTATTCAGTTAGTATTTTAATTACAACCATTAGTAGAATTATCCGTAACAAATATTTTTTTAAACAATAATATGGCAAGCTTGAAAATGTTTTGAAAAAAGTTATTTTCTAACTATTTTTTAAAATTCCATTTGAATAAAATAAAAGAGAAAGGTTTAATAAGTTTAAAAACATAAAGAAAACCGATCTCCTCCAAAAAAACCCAGGTCCGAGTAAATCACCTCTACTCCACCCCCCTCTCGACATGCCTGGCCAGCCCTATTTAAAGACATATGCACACAACTAAACTATTAAGATTTTCCATTACAAGGGTTGTACCAGTTTTTTTTTGAAATCAACTGTACAAATGAATTTCATTACTGTTCTCGTAAGTGATTAGTAAAATAGTGATGTTATTCGTAATTTATCGGGGGATATACTTTTATAAAAAAATTAATTATTTAAAATGGTTGTAAAAATGAGCTTTATAACTTATGCAACCAACATTATTTCATACGTATAACCTAAATAGTATAGCATCTGCACTACAAATAGATAAATTTGTTAACAGTGCAGTAGTTACAGTTTAAGTTGTAAAAGGTATTGCTAAAGAGGTGTCAATTTTAAGAACCGTTAACGTAGCATATTGTTCTTTTTTCATGTGTTTCTAAAATAAATCTTAACTTACCATATATATATATATATATATATATATATATATATATATATATATATATATATATATATATATATATATATATATATATATATATATATATATATATATATATATATATATATATATATATATATATATATAAATATATATATATATATATATATATATATATATATATATATATATATATATGGTAAGTTAAGATTTATTTTAGAAACACATAAAAAAAGAACAATATGCTACGTTAACGGTTCTTAAAATTGACACCTCTTTAGCAATACCTTTTACAACTTAAACTGTAACTACTGCACTGTTAACAAATTTATCTATTTGTAGTGCAGATGCTATACTATTTAGGTTATACGTATGAAATAATGTTGGTTGCATAAGTTATAAAGCTCATTTTTACAACCATTTTAAATAATTAATTTTTTTATAAAAGTATATCCCCCGATAAATTACGAATAACATCACTATTTTACTAATCACTTACGAGAACAGTAATGAAATTCGTTTGTACAGTTGATTTCAAAAAAACTGGTACAACCCTTGTAATGGAAAATCTTAATAGTTTAGTTGTGTGCATATGTCTTTAAATAGGGCTGGCCAGGCATGTCGAGAGGGGGTGGAGTAGAGGTGATTTACTCCGGACCTGGGTTTTTTGGAGGAGATCGGTTTTCTTTATGTTTTTAAACTTATTAAACCTTTCTTTTTATTTTATTCAAATGGAATTTTAAAAAATAGTTAGAAAATAACTTTTCAAAACATTTTCAAGCTTGCCATATTATTGTTTAAAAAAAAATATTTGTTACGGATAATTCTACTAATGGTTGTAATTAAAATACTAACTGAATAATGATAATTCTATTTTTAAAATAAGAACACAAAAATACCACTTGAGATTAAAAAAAATGTAAACAATGCAAACTGAACATAAAAAATACAATAAAAAAATAAAATAAATGAACCTCAATTACGTAATACAGAATTAACTAATATTTTGTCATTGCTCCATTAGCGTCTAAAACTGCCTGAAGTCTTGCAGGCATGGACAAAATCAGATTTCTTGCAAGGTCAACTTCTTTGCGACAATTTCTACCAAGCGTCTTCAATTATCTCTTCCAATTCTTGGGCATTATTTGGATGGTTATTTAATTTTCTTATATGTTTCACCATTAGTCCCCATACATTTTCAATTGGATTTAAATCCGGACTTTTAGATGGCCACGGTAACAACTCTATGTTTTTATTAAGAAACCATTGCCTGACACGATAGGCCGTATGTATGGAGCAGTTGTCTTATTTTCCGGAAACACCTCTATTACTGACGGCAACATAATATTGTCTATATTTCAATATATTTAATGGAATTGAGATGACCACCACTGTTCCAACACACACCTAACCCATTTAGGCTCATCCAAGCCCAGACATTGACTGAAAACCTTCCGGATATTTGTGGATCGAAAGTATATTTTTCGTCGTATCTAGTGGAAGGAGGCCTATATACGCGAACATGTCCATCGTTACAGGATTTAAAAACCTTTTCGTCAGAAAAGACAACTTGTCCCCAGAAGTTTTCATCATTGATTATATAGTTGAGTGCAAAATAATCCTACCCTGCTTCTTTTCTTTTGAAAGCTTGTATTTTTTAGCCGCTGAACAACTCTTCAAGTCGCTTTGTAGTTTTATTCTTCTGAAAGCAGTAGATACCGAAGCAGGGAAATTTCTCTGAAATTGCATTTACTGCAGTCTGAAAAGGGTTTTCTATTAGGTAATTTATAAGATTTTCATCTTCTTGATTATTGCTCTTTCTGGGCCTACCGGAACCAACTTTTACGGGATACCGTTTGGTTGGTTTTCCATTGTTTTTTAACACTCATTATCGTGGTTTTACTCACATTGTATTCAGCAGCAAGTCTTCTTATGGATCAACCGTCAAAGTGACTACGTTCTGTTTTCCTGTAGTGTAGAATTTCTGAAAAATGACACTTTTATAGTATTAAAATTTTTTATTATGGAATCTAATATTACTTCTAAAACAAATTTTAATATTAATTGTGTGTAAGTCAGCGGTTGGTTCTTAGTATAATATAACTTTAAATAAAACAGGATTATTTAAGATAGTACTTGGTTTTTTGTTTTAATAATTTATTCAGGTTTGTGTGCAAAAAACCGCGCGATTTCCTTCAAAACCAATAAATCATAAATTAGCAACTCATTGTTCAACAGCTATTTAGAGTAGTAATAGAACATGTGACATTGTAAGAAATATATACAGGGTTTTCAGAATCTTCTAAAAAAATACTTTATTTGGAATTGATTAAAATTTTTCAACAATTATTGTTAACAAATTTACAAAATAGTAATGAATACTATAAAAAATACCTAAATAGGTACCAAAGTCGAAATACTCTCAATTTATTTAATTAAAGATTAAATAAATTTGTCAACACACCTTTCTTAATAGTTTATAAAAAATTTGTATCATACTAAGAGAAGTGATTAAATTTTAATTACGATTGCCCAGTAGTAAGGGAATTTTACCACATACATGGAAATCACTCTTAAAGTAGTCGTGCATATCATTCGCAGACCGGTTTTTGGTTTTTGCTTTCATCAGTTCCATGTAGGTATATACAAAACCACAGCAAGAAAAATTTCAGAATCACTAGTCTTGTAACGAAGTGATTTTTCCGTTGATAGCTTTCTATTTTAATCAGACCTAAATGGGTTTTTCGTTCACTTTGGTACACTCTGTAAACGATAACTTGTGTTAAGATTTCTGTTAAAACCGTTTTGAAGTTAAATTTATTTTTCAAATCCAGTAATTGGAATAACAATTATTTCTCAAATATAATTGTTTTAAATATTTGCCGTTTGCACCATTTTACTGTTTTTATTTGCATTTATCATTTGTGTTCGAATACCGTCTGTCCCTGGACTGACATCCTACGTTGTGTCATGCTTGTACAGGGTTATTCATTATAAATTACCCACTCCTTATCATCTTTATTATTGCCTATAGAAAAAAAGTTTTAAATAAAAGTTGTGTTGTGACTGAATTTTGTTAAAATGCTATCAAAAGTACAGTAGCGTGCAGATTTCAGAGGATACAAAAAAATAATATATTTTTTTTAAACCGGATACCCTGTATATTATTAAATTTTTAAATGATCCTTTGATCCTGATTTCAAAATATACCATATGTTACCCCTACCATATACCGTTTTTGAATTATTAAACATCGAATATCTTAGTTAAACTAGTTACTGTAAATATGGAAAAGTTAACATTATTAAAGTGAGCTATGAAAATGACAATGTTTGATAAGTGACATTTCTTTAATGAAATAATCAAAATGGCTTATAGTGAGGAAGGAAAAAACCAAATATTTATATAAAATAGATAATAAAGATTTATTTAGGAAATTTAAATATAAATAAATGATAACTCATAAAAAGTTATTCGATGTGTCCACCATTATTGTCAGTGCATAATTGATAACGTCTTCTTATATGTATAATTACACCGGAAATGGCTTCATTATTTACATTCAGACTGTTTATTTCAAGTCGAATCCTGTCTTTAATGACTTGAATACTATTATTATTATTATTATTGACAATGTCTTTTTGAAATCCCCAAAAAAATGAATCCATAGGGGTCAAATCCGAACTGTTAGGTGGCCATTTAATAGGTCCATTATTCCCTATCCATATTGGGAATACATTATTTAAATGATCTCGAACGGGTAGGACACTATACGGAGTTGCCCCATCCTGCATCCAAATCATATCAAGTTTGGCTTCCGGAAAATTCTGCAAAAGAATATTTTCTGCTTTTGGGATAATTATTTCCAGATAATAATAATAACACCACATGAAATTACAACCCCCTTTATCCCTGAAGGTCTGGAATGACCTTGTGTGGGAGAGGGCTACACATTTAGAGACAATGGACACACCCAATATCCGAGTATACTACGATTAATCTCTCTCACAGAAAAATCCCAGTTCCTCGACCGGGAATCGAACCCGGGACCCCGAAGTTTCGAGGCAAGTACGTTACCTCTAGACCACGGAGCCTTAGATAGGTAACTGCAGTTAAAGTATAATCATAAAATATAGTTTTTTTTGAAATCAACTGTACAAATGAATTTCATTACTGTTCTCGTAAGTGATTAGTAAAATAGTGATGTTATTCGTAATTTATCGGGGGATATACTTTTATAAAAAAATTAATTATTTAAAATGGTTGTAAAAATGAGCTTTATAACTTATGCAACCAACATTATTTCATACGTATAACCTAAATAGTATAGCATCTGCACTACAAATAGATAAATTTGTTAACAGTGCAGTAGTTACAGTTTAAGTTGTAAAAGGTATTGCTAAAGAGGTGTCAATTTTAAGAACCGTTAACGTAGCATATTGTTCTTTTTTCATGTGTTTCTAAAATAAATCTTAACTTACCATATATATATATATATATATATATATATATATATATATATATATATATATATATATATATATATATATATATATATATATATATATATATATATATATATAATATATTTTATATCCCCCACGTGTGAGTCCATTTTTATATTTAATTCATTGAAACAGGTATTGTTCTCACAACTTTTAATTTGTTATTTTGGAACTTTTATAATTAGAGCTCGGACGGAGGTATTGGTTTCCAGTGACGGCTTCTATACAAACAAAATATTATACTGTAAGCACCTACTGAAACATTTCCAAACCACAGAAAAAATGGAAATTAATACAACATGATAAAGTGAATTTTATTTCAATTTAAAATGTTTTAGTTTTATGGGAAAACGTATGCCAAAAACAGAAAAGTTATATCTTTACACTATAGCCAAATTTATGAATGACGTTACACTATATTTTTCCTTATAATTCGTGAACGGCTAGAGATATCTAAATTCTGTTAAGACAGGCTACTAAGCGGTAGGGGATTCAACCCCGTACTTAATGCCCTTCTGATTCTTAAATTTTTGTTAATAGATAGAATAATCAATTCACCAAATAATTCAATTCTACTTTAAACAAAACACAAACTGTTGAGTAAATGTATTAACTTATATGATGAAAGTATAGTTTTAATATCTTAAAATATATTTAGATCAAAAAGAGTCTACTTCAATTTTATGTAATTTTAAAATGTTAATACGTAAACCAGTTTTAACGGAAGTACCATGACAAAAACAAAAAAGTTATATTTTTACACTAGCCAAATTTAGGGGTGATATCACAATATGTTTCTCTATATAAATTGTCAACGGCTGAAGATATCTAAGTAGAGACATTTGATTGGATTCTTATTAAAATCTACTAAACGGTAGGGGTTCCAACCCCGTACTTAATATCCCTCTGGCTCCTAAATTTTTGTTTATAGCTAGAATAACCCGACAAACTTATACTTTAACGAATTATACTTAAATTTATTAATGCTTTGCTTATACTAGGGCCAGGATCTCTATTTTGAGGGAGCGTAAATGAAGACCCTGGCACGGGAGCTACAGAGGTTGATACAGATAGATACTTCAAGGTCGTTCATATCTGAAAGCAGTCAATTAGCACCTAGCCGGCGGCTTCCTTTTTGTGTTTGCCGTCAGAGATTCTCACGGTCAAAATGGATGGTATAAATATATATATATATATATATATATATATATATATATATATATATATATATATATATATATATATATATATATATATATATATATATATATATATATATATATATATATATATATATATATATATATATATATATATATATATATATATATATATATATATGATTAAATATGATTTGAAGGAAACAACTACTCAGCGGGCAAATACCCCGACCTGCATTGAATTACATAGCAGGTTGGCCACTATCATTTGTCTGTTCCATAACCTATGGCATACTGAAGAGAACAAATAAGTTCGAAATCGATCTATGTCTGGTTAGGAATTGACAAATGATATTGGCTATCGATCTATCATGATTTGAAGGTGTAATTCAATGCAGGTCGGGGTATTTGCCCGCTGAGTAGTTGTTTCCTTCAAATCATATTTAATAACACATTAGTTTAGTCCACCTGGGCTAGGGGTCGCCGCTCTCGGTACTTGCTGTGATGCAAGTCGCTATCCGCCACAGAGACATCGAGGATGTAAACGTTTAAAATGAATATATTACTTGAAAACTAAATATAACACCACCACGTTCTCGCGTCGGTGTCTAGTGGTTGAATTCTCTCTACTTGTCAAATTTTATATTTATAAGGGTTGTGTTGTCATCTATTGCAATGTTAGCATGATGTCATGTTTTTATAACTGCGTATAAGATCAAAAGCTACCCCACTTTTGAATGCTTCTGGCTTTTGTAAAAGCTCTCCGATACGCTTGTCTGTCTATTTGCTACACGGTATACCAAACTCCAATTTTACAAGTTTAGGTCTCGTATAAATAAATCTGGCGATAGATTAGTCGCTGTGAAAACAAGGATTGTTGTCTGAAATTATTATTATTATTAATTTGTCCTAAACTATTTTATTTTAATATTAATTACTATTTGTTTAATTGACTTTGTAAACATTATTTTCTAGGTGTGCGACTAGCATCTTTTAAAATTTATATGATACCAATGCAGAAATTCAGCTTTTATTATTTTATGATGGTTTTAGTCTGTGATAATTATTAGCTTCTGTCGACCACTGAAATTAAAATTTTGTAGGGCCTCTCGGGATACGATAAATTCGTTCAGACCTATATGTAATTATTATTTATGAGCTTCTCTATGAGTTTTGATCATTTTGGTGTTTCCCAATACATGGCGACACCGGCCGTCACTTATACTGCAGAGCGGTTTTTTTAATGAAAATTAATTTTACTATTTTGGCTTTTAAAAATCGGGGAATTGAGAAGAATTGCGGTTGAAAGTTTTAAATATGGTTTTTTATTCTTTGTCTAATTTGCTAAAAAAGTGATATGACATTTGATACTTTGAACCCGTGTAGTTTCGGTTTCGAGCATTTTTTATATGTTTCTAATGGCTGATTGCCTTCAATGTGATCTGGGTGATTTTTTGGCAATTTATTTTTTTTTGATTATATTACGTTTTTTTGTAGAATTTTGGTTCTACAACAATATATTATAGAACTGAAATTGAAATTATGGACAACAAAAGATTATTTGGCGACAAAAAATTTCATTATTTCTTTGGTATACAACTTCTATTCTGTTTGATGTAAATTCCATAATAACATCCATGTTATTATTTAATTTCTCGATATTTCATTTATATTTAGTAATTATTGATTTTTGATGAAACGCAAATTTAGAAACCACTGCAATTGCTTCTGGTTTATTTCTATTTACTTTTAGTATCGTTAAATGCGTATTTAGTGTTTACCAATCTGTATGAAGTCAGGAAATACTTGCATTCCAAGTAAATTTGGAGTAAAGACAAGAACAATTCTGATATTCAACTATTCGATTTCATTATTATCAACTGTTTGATAATGACGCAGTTATTATTTACTCATTAGTGTACTGCTTGTTTTCTTCCTTGCCTGACAATTTGATATTTAAAGGTAAAATGTTAAGAGATATAGAAGCTGAAAAATAAATAGTGACATAGGACAAAACACTATTTTCACCCCACCTTCACTTATTTTTTAGTGACGTTCTTAAACTTGGGATCATTTTTAAGCCCTTTTACTAAATTTGGATATTTCATCCAAAAATATGTAAGTGGAAAAAGTTCTGTTTCCGGTTGACATTTGCAGCCTTAATGATTTTTTATACAGGTATATTAATTTTTGGAAGATTCGTGACTGGTATTGTTTCTTTCCAAAACCTTGTTTTTCCATTCTTCCAAGCTGACATGGAATAAACTGTTTTATGAAATTAAGTTAGAGCTGGGAATTTAGGTATTGATGACGTCAACATCAGGATTAACTGCAGGTTATGTGTTGGCGCGTAAATATGTTTATGCATGTGTGACACAATATATCTTATTTTGTCATCATTTTAGCTAATTCCGTAATAATCAGAGTTGATAAAGTAAATTTATTGTAAAAACTCACTAGAAGAGAACTGTAGGTATTGGGGGATGTAATACTAAAGTAACACACACACACACATAAGTACTTTTCACTACTAGTTACCTACAAGAATGAAAGTATATTACTAATATTTGTTCTAAATGTTTTGGAACTAAACTAGTAGATAATGGGTTACTGAGGAGTAACAACTGTTTGAATACTATGGAAACTTTCATTTATATATATATATATATATATATATATATATATATATATATATATATATATATATATATATATATATATATATATATATATATATATATATATATATGTGTAGTCGTGAGAGGTTGAAACTTCTCATATGGGTCTGAATGCTACTATCCGACCGACATCCTCGATGTCTCTGTGGCGGATAGCGACTTGACATCACAGCAAGTACCGAGAGCGGCGACCCTAGCCCAGGTGGACTAAACTAATGTGTTATTAAATATGATTTGAAGGAAACAACTACTCAGCGGGCAAATACCCCGACCTGCATTGAATTACACCTTCAAATCATGATAAATCGATAGCCAATATCATTTGTCAATTCCTAACCAGACATAGATCGATTTCGAACTTATTTGTTCTCTTCAGTATGCCATAGGTTATGGAACGGACAAATGATAGTGGCCAACCTGCTATGTAATTCAATGCAGGTCGGGGTATTTGCCCGCTGAGTAGTTGTTTCCTTCAAATCATATTTAATCTTTTTTTTATATATATATATATATATATATATATATATATATATATATATATATATATATATATATATATATATATATATATATATATATATATATATGATTAAATATGATTTGAAGGAAACAACTTACTCAGCGGGCAAATACCCCGACCTGCATTGAATTACATAGCAGGTTGGCCACTATCATTTGTCTGTTCCATAACCTATGGCATACTGAAGAGAACAAATAAGTTCGAAATCGATCTATGTCTGGTTAGGAATTGACAAATGATATTGGCTATCGATCTATCATGATTTGAAGGTGTAATTCAATGCAGGTCGGGGTATTTGCCCGCTGAGTAGTTGTTTCCCTTCAAATCATATTTAATAACACATTAGTTTAGTCCACCTGGGCTAGGGGTCGCCGCTCTCGGTACTTGCTGTGATGCAAGTCGCTATCCGCCACAGAGACATCGAGGATGTCGGTCGGATAGTAGCATTCAGACCATATGAGAAGTTTCATACCCTCTCACGACTACACATATATATATATATATATATATATATATATATATATATATATATATATATATATATATATATATATATATATATATATATATATATATATATATATAAATGAAAGTTTCCATAGTATTCAAACAGTTGTTACTCCTCAGTAACCCATTATCTACTAGTTTAGTTCCAAAACATTTAGAACAAATATTAGTAATATACTTTCATTCTTGTAGGTAACTAGTAGTGAAAAGTACTTATTGTGTGTGTGTGTGTTACTTTAGTATTACATCCCCCAATACCTACAGTTCTCTTCTAGTGAGTTTTTACAATAAATTTACTTTATCAACTCTGATTATTACGGAATTAGCTAAAATGATGACAAAATAAGATATATTGTGTCACACATGCATAAACATATTTACGCGCCAACACATAACCTGCAGTTAATCCTGATGTTGACGTCATCAATACCTAAATACCCAGCTCTAACTTAATTTCATAAAACAGTTTATTCCATGTCAGCTTGGAAGAATGGAAAACAAGGTTTTGGAAAGAAACAATACCAGTCACGAATCTTCCAAAATTAATATACCTGTATAAAAAATCATTAAGGCTGCAAATGTCAACCGGAAACAGAACTTTTTCCACTTACATATTTTTGGATGAAATATCCAAATTTAGTAAAAGGGCTTAAAATGATCCCAAGTTTAAGAACGTCACTAAAAAATAAGTGAAGGTGGGGTGAAAATAGTGTTTTGTCCTATGTCACTATTTATTTTTCAGCTTCTATATCTCTTAACATTTTACCTTTAAATATCAAATTGTCAGGCAAGGAAGAAAACAAGCAGTACACTAATGAGTAAATAATAACTGCGTCATTATCAAACAGTTGATAATAATGAAATCGAATAGTTGAATATCAGAATTGTTCTTGTCTTTACTCCAAATTTACTTGGAATGCAAGTATTTCCTGACTTCATACAGATTGGTAAACACTAAATACGCATTTAACGATACTAAAAGTAAATAGAAATAAACCAGAAGCAATTGCAGTGGTTTCTAAATTTGCGTTTCATCAAAAATCAATAATTACTAAATATAAATGAAATATCGAGAAATTAAATAATAACATGGATGTTATTATGGAATTTACATCAAACAGAATAGAAGTTGTATACCAAAGAAATAATGAAATTTTTGTCGCCAAATAATCTTTGTTGTCCATAATTTCAATTTCAGTTCTATAATATATTGTTGTAGAACCAAAATTCTACAAAAAAACGTAATATAATCAAAAAAAAAATAAATTGCCAAAAAATCACCCAGATCACATTGAAGGCAATCAGCCATTAGAAACATATAAAAAAATGCTCGAAACCGAAAACTACACGGGTTCAAAGTATCAATCGTCATATCACTTTTTTAGCAAATTAGACAAAGAATAAAAAACCATATTTAAAACTTTCAACCGCAATTTCTTATCTCAATTCCCCGATTTTTAAAAAGCCAAAATAGTAAAATTAATTTTCATTAAAAAAAAACCGCTCTGCAGTATAAGTGCGACGGCCGGTGTCGCCATGTATTGGGAAACACCAAAATGATCAAAACTCATAGAGAAGCTCATAAATAATAATTACATATAGGTCTGAACGAATTTATCGTATCCCGAGAGGCCCTACAAAATTTTAATTTCAGTGGTCGACAGAAGCTAATAATTATCACAGACTAAAACCATCATAAAATAATAAAAGCTGAATTTCTGCATTGGTATCATATAAATTTTAAAAGATGCTAGTCGCACACACCTAGAAAATAATGTTTACAAAGTCAATTAAACAAATAGTAATTAATATTAAAATAAAATAGTTTAGGACAAATTAATAATAATAATAATTTCAGACAACAATCCTTGTTTTCACAGCGACTAATCTATCGCCAGATTTATTTATACGAGACCTAAACTTGTAAAATTGGAGTTTGGTATACCGTGTAGCAAATAGACAGACAAGCGTATCGGAGAGCTTTTACAAAAGCCAGAAGCATTCAAAAGTGGGGTAGCTTTTGATCTTATACGCAGTTATAAAAACATGACATCATGCTAACATTGCAATAGATGACAACACAACCCTTATAAATATAAAATTTGACAAGTAGAGAGAATTCAACCACTAGACACCGACGCGAGAACGTGGTGGTGTTATATTTAGTTTTCAAGTAATATATTCATTTTAAACGTTTAAAATTCAACCACTCGACACCGACCAGAGAGCATCGTGGTAGTAAATTCATTTTAAAAGTATAAATTTTTAACTTTTGTATTAACATAGACTTGATGTCCCTTCGGGAACGATAAATAATTAATTTAAAACCGGTTGTGAACGTTATTAATTACCACCAACTGATCTACAGTCCTCAAAATAGTCTTTTGTTGGCCGTTCCATAGGCCCTAGAAGTCTTAAGATAGGCACTAAGAAATTTCTCCACGCGCCAGGCTGGGTTATTTTTTGGTTCTCAAGACACGAAGAAGGCGTCCACCACATATAAAATATTTGTACAACATCCACCGCAGAAAACCAGAAGCACTTCTTCGACAGCTTTTATCATTCGTGGATTTTGGATTGAGGAGTCTTCCGTCACTAAGTTTTATTGTAAAACTCTACGTTGTACCAGCTGAGTGGCTGGCAGGTCAAATGCAGAAGGCGGTCATTCTGGGTTCTCTCCGTCTGCTTAGGGCACACGATTCTGGTATCTACAGTAACTAACCCTGCGGGATGTGGGGAGTGGCTGTAGTTGATGCGCCGGCGCGACTCCCGTGAGGCGTCGGAGGCCACGGGAGGACTGACCGGCATCGGGAAACCGAAAAAAAAAAAAAAAAAAAAAAAATAATAATAATAATACTTTATTTCCCCATTTAAATGCAAAACAATTAAGACAACACGCTTCTCGGATCCAGAGTGTGGTGGAATATAAGACGACTGGTAGAGTTTTTACTCCCCAGGATCCGGCGCATAGCTGCCGGATTAAGACCTCAACACCATACTCTAAATCTGACAGTGATGCTTACCATCAAGCAGCACTGTCTAGATAGGATCCGAGCGCTCATGGCGATAAAGAAAACATTGAAAAGGCGGGTGAAGCGTATGGAGCAAAACAATTTGTTCCGTACGAATCCTTCCCGCCTCTTTCAAGAGCCACAGCGTGTTGTCGAGAATCCGCCGACTGTAGAAGATGTCGAAACCTTCTGGAAGGGAATCTACGAAACGTCGCGTCCATTCAATAGCGACACTCCATCAATTGCACACTTCGAGGCTCTGTGTCACAGACATCTTGAAGAGCCAGAAGAAGTGTGCCCGGCAATCAGTACGGAGGAAGTCCAACAAGCACTTGTTGGTACCAAGAACTTCGCTGCCCCGGGTCCAGACGGCATTAACAACTAGTGGTGGAAGAAATTTCCTTCCACTCACCGCCGTCTGGCGCGAGTTTTCAACTCATGGTTGAACGAGGGGCAGCAGATTCCGGACTGGTTCGTCGAGGGACGTACTGTGCTAATCCCCAAAAAGGGGGATCTTTCCGACCCGAGGAATTATAGGCCGATCACTTGCCTTAACTCCTGCTACAAGATATTTACACGTATCTTGTATGCTAGGACGCTGAGGTCTGTTGATCCGGTCTTCCAGCAGATACACGAACAGCGTGGTGCCAAGAAGGGCATGGCAGGTTGCAAGGACAGCCTGCTGATAGACCGCTGTATTACACAGGATTCTGTGCAATACAAGCGGAATCTATCGATGGCCTGGATTGATTACCGCAAGGCATTTGATACAACATCGCATGATCTATTGTTGTACTTGCTCGAATGTCTTGCGGTACCAGCACCACTAGTGAGATGCATAGAACAGCTGCTGCCGCTCTGGAAGACCCGCTTCACTATAACATCAAGTGCACAGCGGGTCACGACAGGGCAGGTGGCATTTAGGAGAGGAGTTTTCCAGGGTGACTCCCTGAGTCCTCTCCTCTTCTGCATCTCACTGCTGCCGTTGTCTGTTGGGCTCCGCCAAACCCGCGGATATCAATGTGGGCCACCCAGCGACCGGAGGCATAAGGTCACCAATCTATTTTATATGGATGATCTTAAACTTTATGCCTCCGGAGAGCGCGAACTACAAAACGCTCTTAGGGTGGTCGAAGAATATACGCGGGCAATTGGTATGGAGTTCGGGTTGGACAAATGTGCAGTCGTCCACCTCAAGAGAGGACGATGCGGGGAATTCCCTGAAGATGCGCAGCTCGCAGACGGAAGCATCCTACGACATCTGGATGCCGGAGAGACCTATACATACCTGGGTGTGCAACAAAGGCACATCCAAGATGTAACACAAATAAAGGATTCTCTCCGCGGCAAGTACAGACACCGCCTCCGAAAGATTTGGTCTTCCGAACTTTCGGGGAAGAACAAGGTGTCTGCAACTAATATGCTTGCCGTTCCGATTCTGCTCTACTCCTTCGGAGTAGTAAAGTGGAGGGTAGATGAGCTGCGCCAATTAGACAGAGATACCCGCAAGATGATGAATATTCATAGAAGTATTCATCCTAGATCGTCCGTTCCTCGTGTGTACCTCCCACGTCAACGGGGGGCCGAGGACTCTTGAGCCTGGAGTGTACGCATGGCAGAGTAGTACTGAGTATGGCATGTAACATACTCAGGAGCTCAGATCCCCTCTTGCGGTTCGTAAAACATCACGAAACTGTAGGAGTGGGAGCAGGATTGTTCAAGGCAGCAAAAAGAGCCGCAGATGAACTCAGTCTCGCATTTGACATCAGGCGAGGAGGCCGGCGAGGTGCTGATGTTGAGTCAGTCACCGAACTTCAGCCAAATCGTCTGAAAGCCCGAATTAGAGCTGCCGAACAGGAAAATCTGTTTCGGCAGCACGTCGATAAACCCCAGCATGGTGTCTTCTATAAGAACATAGAAACACTGGGTTTATCGACCAGGCTGACCTTCGCCTTTCTAAGGTCAGCAGGGCTTAAGTCGGAGACCGAGGGATTCATTATGGCCTGCCAAGATGGTGTTATCAACACCTTGGTCTACCGTAGCCGCGTGTGGCGTGTAGAGGTTCCTGATATCAACTGCAGGACCTGCCATCAGGCGCCGGAATCGCTCATGCACTTACTTTCTGCATGTCCCATATATGCGATTTCGGCCTACATCCACCGACATAACGCGGCTTTACGAGTGCTATACTACCATCTAAGGCACTCGTACGGGGTAGACCAGACACCAGTGCTGCCTTACGTCCCCGGAGATATTGAGTCCGTTGTCGAGAACGAGAAATGCCGGATTTACTGGAACTACTCGTTCCCGACTGTCAGGCTAATCCAAGCCAACAAGTCTGACATAGTCCTCCTCGACCATCAACTCAAGGTGATGTATGTTATCGAGTTCTCGGCACCTGCTGAGAAAAACATCACCTTGAAGG
This sequence comes from Rhamnusium bicolor, assembly GCA_029963845.1. Taxonomy (NCBI): domain Eukaryota; kingdom Metazoa; phylum Arthropoda; class Insecta; order Coleoptera; family Cerambycidae; genus Rhamnusium; species Rhamnusium bicolor. The sequence goes on from JANEYF010002643.1 coordinate 1,926,466, forward strand.
AGGAGGAGAAACGGACCAAATATCGCGATCTCCGGTACGAGCTCCAAGTGCTGTACCCAGGCTACTCGGTCAAAATGGTCGTCCTTATTATCGGTGTACTCGGAGGGATAAAGCCTACGCTGCTCTCGGAACTGAAGATCATACCGGCCTGCCAAAAACCAGCCGAGTGGCTGGCGGGTCAAATGCAGAAGGCGGTCATTCTGGGTTCTCTCCGTCTACTTAGGGCACACGATTCTGGTATCTACAGTCACTAACCCTGCGGGATGCGGGGAGTGGCTGTAGTTGATGCGCCGGCGCGACTCCCGTGAGGCGTCGGAGGCCACGGGAGGACTGACCGGCATCGGGAAACCAAAAAAAAAAAAAAAAAAAAAAAAAAATACTTTATTTCCCCATTTAAATGCAAAACAATTAATTGTAAATACACTAAATACAGTAGTAGTCAAGAAAAAAAAAAAGAAAAATAAACAAACAAACAAATAAGCAAACAAACAAATAAAAAAAATGTAATATAAAAGCAATATGAGTAAAGATAAAAATACGTAAATGATATGTAGAAATACAGACGTATAAAATTACTAACCTATAAACAACAAGATTACAGTTATTTTTTAATACAAATATTACAATATATTATAATATGTAGTCATAATTAAAATATCACAGGTAGTATTCATTCACCGTATAGAAGCTTCTATAAATGAGAAATTTTTTTAATCTCTGCTTGAAAATATTTGCATTGGGTGAAGACTTTATATCCTCACTTAATCTATTATATAATTTGCAGCCGTTATAATAAAAGTTTTTTTGGTAAAATGTTGTCCTATGTGTTTTGGGCTGTAGTAATCTTTTAAATCTAGTCTCGTGGTTGTGATCTATTTGATTGGCAAGAAATTCATTTTTGTTTTTATGTACAAATGTAATATGTATATCCCAGCAACTGTTAATATTTTTGAACACCTCACGACAACTTGCAGGGAAAGGCAAACCACCGATAACGCGAACTGCATATTTTTGTAGGGTGAATACTCTTTGCATAGATGTGCTCATGCCCCAGTTAATAATTCCATACCTAAGATGGCAATAAAAATTTGCATAGTAAAGAGTTAAAAGAACCTCTTGACTACAGTGTTTTGCCATGAAGCTTAATGCGTAACAATTGCTGCGCAATTTACTGCACAGATTTTCAATATGGTGTTCCCATTGTAAGTGGCTATCAAAGATAATGCCCAACATCCTAACTGAATCAGAAGTTTTAATCTCAATATCATTGTTATAAAATGAAACGCTATCTGATTTTCTCACGGAACTGAAAAGAATCGAAGTGGTTTTCTGGACGTTTAGGTTCAGTTTGTTTTTTTCTGCCCAGGTCATGATATTATTGCATACAAGTTCTGCTTTGGACTGCAGTGTGTTTAAAGTATCGCTACTAATAAGAATATTTGTGTCGTCCGCATAACATACGATGTGGACGTTAGGTATTCTATTTAGAAAGGTAATGAGGTCATTGGCAAAGATATTGAAGAGCAGTGGCCCCAGAATGGAACCCTGTGGAACCCCTTGTACAATGTCACAACTGTTACTATAAATTTCACTGTTAAGCTTAACTATTTGGGTTCTGTTTTCTAAGTAGGAAGTTAAAAGGTCTAACTGCATACTTCTTATACCATATCTATATAATTTAGCTAGGAGTAATTCATGATTCACTAGATCAAAGGCACGGGAAAAATCTACAAATGATAATAAGAAATGCTTGGGAATATTTATGCATCTAAGCAAGGCTTCCGACCTTGTCGACCATGATATTCTGATTGGAATTCTATTATATTGAATGTATCTTGTGGAGTACTTCAGGGTTTACTACTGGGGCCACTTTTATTTGTAGTTTTTGTTGATTTGTCAGTAAGTGTCAATGGTAAAAATTTAATTTTATTTGCAGATGATACATCTTACTTAAATGTGACCACTGTTATAGTAAAGTTAAGGAGGACTGCTCAAAATATGTTAATTAAGCTTACATCGTGGTTTTTTAGCAACAAGTTATTAGTAAATATAAACAAAACAGTATTTATACATTTTACACCCAGATTAATCAATAATAGTGAAAGTAATTTGTTAAAAATTAACAGTATATCTCTAGAGCAAGTTCAAACAAGCAAATTTTTAGGAGTCTACATTGGCAGTTATTTAAGCTAGGAGTATCACGTTGATTTAGTTTGTAAACGGTTGTTATCAGTATGCTTTGCGTTATATCGGCTACATGATATTGTTAATATATCTGTTACATTGTCATATTACTATACTAAATTTTATTCTCATTTAACTTATGGTATCATTTTTTGGGGTTCTTCTCATTATGTAGATAGAGTATTTAAAATGCAAAAACGAGCAGTACCCAGTTCTCAGATATATGGGAGTACTATTTTTCAACAAGCTGTCGGATCACATTAAAGACATTACTTTTATAAAATCTTTCAAAAAAACTTTCAAAAAATTTCCTAGCGGAAAATTGTTTTTGTTCCATAATTGACCATTTAAATTATGTATTTTAAACTCAGTGTCGCTAGTATATGTTAGTTTTTAAGCAATTGTTTTATTATTTTGATGTAATTGTTCGTTATACTTATTTATTGTTTGCAATTTACACCTTAAATAGTAATTTTAAATCTGTACTTTTGACTAGTCCCATATCATTAGTTGTATGATCTCATAGACAATAAAAAATATTATTATTATTATTATCATGTAAATACATCCCGCAAAAGTCAGTTTTATTACATTTTGATCCAACTAAAACTATCTATTCACTGGACTATAACTATTATATGGTGTATTACACTGATAATGTTAGAAAGAGAGAAAGAAGGTAAACATTTTTTCCTCGCTTTTAAGGTCATGAACTCAATGAATCCCAGATCTCTCAGATAATTAGTGACTAGACTGATCGAGCAATCCAATTAAATTAATCTTTCTAATGAGGAAGGAGATTGATATACGGGTAATGCTGAATCTCACGAGTGTCCCTGTAACTACATCTTCATCCGATATAGGAGGTTATTATTATGCTTTCCTTGATGTTTGGCATTAACAAACCTATTTTCTACACCACCGCACAGTGGTTCAAAGATGATTAATTGTGGCCAAAAATAGAAAACATTAAAATTTTACTATTTTGACTGAAGAAAGATATAATTTTGGCTGAAAGTAAGTTATTCTATAATTATATCGAATATTGATGAAATTATTAACCCTTTTAGGTATACGGAAAATACACATTTTTTAAGTTATTTATTTTTTTTCAAATTTTTAATAAATATGAATTACTAAAATGAATTTTAAAATGTTGCTTAATAACATACACTGTATAATAGTTACTTACGTAACAATACTAGAAAGTGATTCTTCACTGCTGTGCCCAGCAGACACATTCCCGGTAAGTTACGTACAATATTTTTTTGCGACCATTTTTACTACTCTCAAAACACTTTTTAACCTGAAATCTTTTTGTAAACAAAATTTATAAAATTCAACTGATAGATTTCAGATGCTGTTATCTAGAGTTGTTAATTATGTACCTACCCTATTGTTGTCAATCAAAAATGACATAAGGGATTGGTAAAACTTTACCAATCCCTTATGTCACATTACGGGGATAGACTAGTAAAGATGTATTTTCCACTAAAATAATTGACTAAAAACAGTTTGTAGGAGGTTGCGGAAGGAATATATAAATATATTTATAAATTTTTTATATAATACATAAAATCAATTTGATGTCAAATTTAGTGAAAAATAAACACAATATTAAGATTAGGAAACATATAAAATTAAAGTTCATCTTCTGATGCATTATCTTCATCTTCATCATCTTCATCAAAATCGCTTTCTGTCCAGTCTCCTCTTCTTGGTGGTCTTGCTTCAACTAAAAGTTCCATCTTTTCAGGATACACTGAAAATTTCTTTTTTTTTTTTGTAAACGTCAGACTTGTAATGTACGGATCAGAACTTACTAAAAGTCTATTTAGTAAGTCTTAAATCGTTTTAATTCTCAAAATTTATCTGGTAAAATTTTTCTATATAATTTGATATCCTCTGTTGCAGGATTCCTGGTCGACTTCGAGCTTGATATGTTGATGTAGATATTTCCAAATAATTCTTAGTGTTTTCCTAAAGTACACTGTTCAACAGTGTTTTATTTAATGCAAGAAATCTCAAATTTTGCCTCCTAGATTATTTCCATTTTGATGCAGATTTAAAGCAAATATTATCAATTTTTTCGAGAAGTGCTCTCCGTTCTGCATTATTGACTTCTTCCGGAATGCCCATAATTTCACAAACATTTTTTTTGACGAACAACAAGCGTTTTGCATTATAAATCTTTTTTTAGAAAATACATTTTAACAGTTTGTAATATCAGCCCCATGTACCTGCTATCTTTAGGTATTTATGTTCTAAAGAGCAAATTGTGACATAATGCTCTTAAACAACATACTTGAAGCTTTAAAATAAAGTCTCAAAAATTGTGGACAAATATGGAATTTTTTTTATCTCAAATAAAAAATTTAATTTAAAAGACAATGTATTTCTGCAAGTAGTTATTTAAAATATTAACACAGGAAAACGGATTAACGTAATTACAAAATATTTAAGCATATTAAAATACGTACCTTCAGATTTCTTTGGAATTATTATTCAAATACTTGCATGTCCCCAATTCCGAGAAATGCAACAAAATGGAAATGGATTATTTTATCAACTGCACAACAGAAAACAGTTAAAGATCTTCGCTGTTTAAAGGCTTATACGTGATTGAATAAATTTTTATAGGGGCAAATATTTACATATCAGAGTACTGTAATTGTCTTACTAGCATTTTCATCTAATTCGGTTTTATCCCAGGAAGTTTTTTTTTATTTTTGGCCAAAATGAATCGTTTTTGAAACACTGTGGACCGTTACTCAATTACCCACGGAGCTATCTCATTTATCTCGTCGTCCACTTTCTGTGAATTATCATATGACCAATTTGTTTCCACACAGTTGTATATTATTTGTGGAAAATAGGATATTTGTGTGCTATCCAAGCCAAAAAAATATGATTACGATGCACTTCTTATATTTTGTCCTGTCACCGCTTCCACTCTCGAGAATTCGTTATCTCATCTCTTTATCTACAGGGACAATTACTGTCTTCTTCCAGTCATCAGTCCTTATCAAGTTTCTAATATATAAATCGTACAGAAATAAAGAATGTTTCCCTCAAAACGTAACTTTTACAATGAAAACAATGTTCCTTCTGTCAACCGAGATGTTGTTTGAATTATTTACAAAATTACCAATGCTAGCAAAACTTTACAAGCTTTTGAAGTTCAAGGTAAGAAATAAATATTCTATAAGTGTCATATTTTTATCTCGTAGCCAACACATTCATATTATAGCTTATATAATGCGATTTTTTTTAAATTTCAAAATTTCAAGCAAAGATTTTTTTTATGAAGAGTAGGCCGAACGAGTAAATTGTAGGTTTTATTTCTTCCACGATAAGAGTACTTGATCTCTGAGAAATATTAGCTGTTTGAATTCAACAGTCAAGACACTGCAGTCAGTTAAAAATTACGAGAATCAGTAAAATACACGTATTTTCAACACCGTGTTATTTTTCGGGGGTATTGATTGTGTGAAATTATATTCTTTGCACAAAAACTACTGTCTTTCAGCTTTGAAATGCCATCTTAAACGTGTAGATATCTTTAATAGACAAATTTTTACAGCTAAAAATATTAAAGCATAAAAATGACGTTTTTTAAATGCTTTAAATCGAGCAGGCGGGAACTGACGCATGCACAAATTAAATGACGGTGGATTTCCTTCTTTGGAACCCTAAAGAACATTCTCACAAAGTCTGAGCAAAATCTAAAATAAGCTGGCTTTACCGATTAGACGATTTCATATGGATTGACTCTGATGCGTTATATGAAAACTTAACTTCCTTGAGGAAAACAAAGAGAATAAAAAATATAGATCAGTTTGATCGAACGTTTTTGACTAGCGTCGTTGTTACATGTTTCATGGTTTCCTGTTTCTGCATATTAGCTGTCAAATTTGAGTTTGTTTTTGAGTTTGATTGTTACCGTTTCCAATATTTTATTGATTTTTGTATATGAAAAACATCTTTCCAGAACCAACGATAGTTAATCTTCAAAATAAAAGATGTGTTTCAATGTGTAATAATAATTATTCTTAAAAATACATAAAAAAATTCTTTTTCTAGAACACCATCAGACAGGTTTTTTTATTTTTAATAATGGTAATTAATTTAAAAGTAATTATTAATATCTACAAGGAATCTACATTTTGCCAAATTATATAAAATCATAAAATTAGTTCGAATTTAAAGACTGACGAAATCGTTAAATTATTCTTACTTCTGGCGGACAAATTGTAGGTTATGTTTTTACTTTTTACCTGTCAACGGGTAAAGTTTGACTACGTAGTGCTGATTTGATTTATATGAATTATAACGATGACGTAACGGCATTCTTTCATGCAAATTTCGATGTTTGTATAGGGTATAACTCGGTAACTGTAAGAGATACAAAAAAATAGAAAACACATTCTCGATCTCTTATTTTGAGACAAATTCACTGGCAAAAACAAAAATTTGTTATCGTCTTTTGTTTTCAAGTTATAAACAAAAGTTCGATTTTTCGACTTTTAAACACGTCAATATCTTGGTTGTTTGTAAAGTTATGAAAAAAAAACTTTTACATTCATGAGGCACTTTTTTCTGTATAATACAGTGGCGTCGAGAAAATTTAAAAAAGGTTCAATTTCGAGTTATGACATACAGTTGTATTTTTTTTAAATGGGAATCATAGTTGGCTATGATTTTGTTAAAAAGGAAATTTTTTTCTCTTTCAAACTATATCATATATGGGGTTGCTTTTGATGTGTAAGTATTTAATAGCGAAAATAATCTTTTAGTAGATTACTTTTGCGTTTTTTTATATTTATTCCAAGTAGGCGTGTGTCATCTATGACAGTATTTATCCATTTGTCAGTAAATTGCATATTAACAATTTTGTTTGGGTTATAATGACACCCCATTTAATCGTAAAAGTGAAGATATCGTACGAAAATTACGAGAATAATAATATGCTAGACTGCTTTATTCAAAGTAATAACAAATGTGCTATTGCATCCGAAATATATTTTAATCGCTATCCAGAAAGAAGGCAACCTAATAAAGCTGTTTAAGGGGTTAAAAGAAAATCTAATTAACTGTTAATTTTTCAACAAGCCGGGACCACAAAATTACAACATTGAAAATGCTGAATAAACTTCTTTAACTGTAATTCAAATGACGGTTGCAAATCCTTCAATTTCAAGTCGTCAAATTGCAGCTGACTTTGGGATTTCAAGACGTCGGGTTTTGGGTATTTTGAAAACACTAATTCAGGATCACCTGCAACCAACTGATCTTCAGCGACGACTGGAGTTTTGCATATGGTATCGTCAAAAAAGTTAACAAGATCCATTCTTCTCTAATGATGTTGTTTGGACAGATGAAGCCTACATTAGCAGTGCAGGAATTTTCAACAGGCATAACCAGCACTATTGGTCTGATGGGAACCCTCACCGTACCGTTGACGTGCGCTCTCAAGGACGCTTTGGTTTTAGTGTTTGGTGTGCTCTACGTGGCAATCGTGTTTTAACATGTCACATATAACAAGAAAATCTTAATGCCCAGCGGTACTAGGAAATCTTAAACTAGAAAATTATTGAGGAATGTATGGACAATCTACCCCTAATTGAAGCAAGAAATCAGTTCTTACTATAGGATGGTGCATCACCTCATAATATCAGGACCATTTCAGAATTATTAAATACCGACTTTGGAAATAACTGGATGGGAAGTAACTAACCAGTGAGATGACCATCATGATCACCTGACCTAACGCCACTGGATTTTTTCTTTTGAGGCCACATTAAAGATAAATTATACAAGAAAATCAGTACCGACATAAATGAACTTAGACAAAATATATAGACTGTGAATTTTATGAATTGTGTGAATTCCATTTCAAATCTTCATATTTATAATGCAGTTCAGAGTGTTATGAAGTGGTGTAATTTATGTATCGAACATATTTTTATTGGGTTGTCTTCTTTCTGGATATCGATTGAAATATATTTCGAATGCAATATCATAATTATTGTAATTACTTTGAATAAAGCATTCTAGCATATCATATTTTTCGTAATTTTCGTAAGACGTTTTTACTTTTACGATTAAATGGGGTATAATTATGACAGAAACAAAATTATTAATATGAAATTTACTGACAAACGGATAAATACTGTCATAGATGACACACGCCTACTTGAAATAAATATAAAAAAAACCCAAAAGTAATCTACTAAAAAAATTATTTTCGCTATTAAATACTTACACATCAAAAGCGACCCCACATATGATATATAGTTTGAAAGAGAAAAAAATCCTTTTTAACTAAATCATAGCCAACTATGTTCCCATTTTAAAAAATAAACCTTTATGCCATAACTCGAAATTGCACTTTTTTTTTAATTTTCTCGACGCCACTGTCTTATTCAGAAAAAAGTGCCTAACGAATGTAAAAGTTGTTTTTTCATAACTTTACAAACAATCAAGATATTGTGTCTAAAAGTCGAAAAATCGAACAAACAAAAGATGATCTGTTTTTGTCAGTGAATTTGTCTCAAAAAAAGAGATCGAGAATGTGTCTTCAATTTTTTGTATCTCTTACAGTTACCGAGTTACCCTATACAAACAGCGAAATTTGCTCACCCTGTACATTATCACTGTCAGTGGGGTGGTTCTTCTCCCATGAACTCTCGTAATATCAGAATGTTGTAAAAACTGACAGACAATAGCAGCTTTTTTGTAAATTCGCGACTTTTAAAACTTCACAACTTTTATTCAAATATTTAAATTACAATACCATTTTCTTAACTCTTTTAGGGCAGAAATATTACTAAAATTTTAACCCTGTATGTGCAAAAGTTTGAACGAATATATCCTTAAAATTGATGTCAGACATGTTGTAATTATAGTTCAAAATGTTAGTAAAAGTTGCAAATCAGAAAAATTCAGTAGTACAAATACTAAACCACTATGTATTAGAAAATAGAATAAAAAAATACGTGGTATAGTTGCAGCACCACCGCGCACAAAATCTAAAACTTTCAGTGGTACACTTTCTGTACCAAACTTCCTGAAAGAGTTTTAATTAACTCCATTTTTCATATTTCATTTTCAACACTTAAAAACACAATTTTTAGATTAAATAAGGTAAAAATGAAACACAAAAAAAGTCATTAAATAATTCCAACCAACTTCCTAAAATATTCATACTTGGTCTTCTATCACGACTTTTTGAATAAATCTGCTATATTTTCAGTTGTGGAGATATATTCAACAAGGATAATTGTTTGAGCTATTAGATCGTTAATAAAGTGATACCGAATGTTGATGTCCTTGCTACATTTGCTATTTTCATACTCTGTTAAATTTATAGCACTTTTGTTGTCAACGATTTGGTTTTGTTTTTATCTCTTTACCTTTATTAGAATCATTTGTAACTCCTCTCAAAGATATCAACTCTGAAGAAGTAGTTGCAGCAGCTATATTCTGCTCAGTAGTAGAAAGAGCAACAGATTGCTGTTGATGAAAAAGCATTTCCACAATAATATATTACTTATCCACTAATGCTCTTTCGGTCAATTCTATTACTTGTCCAGTTAGCATCGGGTTACGTATCTAAATTGTTTGATCCATTATCTCCTTCATAATTAAAAGTATGTTTCTTTTAGGTATCTAATTACTCTTTTAACTGCTTTCCACATTTGACTATTTGGTTTATTCACAAACTGGCTTAAATATGAAATCGCAGATGTTATATCAGGTCTGCTTATAGTTAAAATGTACATTGTATTTCCTATAAGTTAACGATATGGAAATTTATAATTTCTTGAGAAGTTACATCTACTTGAGAATTAATTTCCCTAAGTGTTTTTGCTCCTTTTTCGATCATTTTATTTTCTGAAATTTTGACGTAGTTTTCATTTTATTTTACTTTTATTTCAAGAAAATTTCTTATTTTTTCCAAATCTTTTGTATTAATTCTAACTACTTCTATATTTTCTTCTTCACCGATTAACAAAATATCATCTACATACGATAACATTAAAACTTATTAAAATATAAACAAAAATGGTTTCTCTTAGCAAAATGATCAAACCATTCATATTTCGACATTTTAGTGAATTATAGTCCATACAGTGCTCGAATTAGTTTAAATATCTTACTTCTTCCAGTCTTTAGTCCTTCCGATTGTTTAATATACATTTCATGTTTCAATAATCCATTTAAAAAAGCAGTTGGTAAGTATGTCTAACTGACAAAGGTCACCATTTGATACCATATATCTATTGTTATTCAGAAAGAAATTAATAACGTATAAATCACCATTCATTCTACTTTTAAAACATGTTGCTTCACTTAAAATCTTGACATCTAGTGTAGTGTTCACTCCTACATGAGTCACAATGACATACTTTAAGTGTGCCCTTCTTTTTTGCTGTTATTGATTTACCATTTGCTATACAGATAATGATATGACAGATTCCAACCCGTTAGTAACAAGGTGTTCTGTTACCCCTGAGTTAATAATAAAAGTAACTGATTCATGATTTTGTTTACCTAACATTTCTACTCGTTCTCCAAAAGCTATGAAAAAAATCTCCTCTTTCTTATATCATCTATTGTACTATTTGCATTTTGTTAATCACTTTGATTTCTTCCATACTTATATGTTTGCCTCGAATTTCTCGTGTTTATTATTCAAAATCGTCCACAATTTCCTGACTGACTACGATTATTAAAATTAAATTAAATTTTGGGGCCTTTATTTCTCTTATATCATTTTTGTCCACAACCATAGCACTGAAAATAGAAATTATTTGCCTTAAAAAAAATTCATTGATTTTACTTGTCACTGGTGTATAATTTTTAAACTTTAATTCCGTATCCAATAATCTTGTTTTTACACAGTCTAATAATAACCTAAACGTTAAACATCCAAAAGACCATCTATCTAAGTCTTTCAACCATATAACCTAAATATTTTACATATAATAATTTAATTTTCAAATTTGTTTTTTAGGTGTGTGAAATTTTTTAGATAGGTAGGTTAAAACATTTTTTTTTTTTTGAAACCAACTTCTGATTCATTTTGGTTTATTTGAAAAATTTGTAAAGCAGTGGCTTAATATCAAAAAAGTAAGATGAGACATTATAAGTTGCCACAAATAACTAATTATAAATAATATAACTTTACTTATTTGATTTTGATTAGGCATAGTCCATTGAGAAAATATTTTAATATTATTAATTTAGGACTCTAAATCCACAAAAAACGCACTTGAATATTCCTATTATTAAAAATCTATGATTTAATAACTCTCTTTATAAAAAATAAATAAATTACAAAAACAGACATTTTGAAATTTACAAGAATATATTTCAATCTAAGAAAAAACTATTATAAGATATGGGAAGTTATTAAATTTTTTTTAACAAAACACTCAGTAGTGCATGTTACCTACTACCTATTACACAAAAAATGACAATAGATATTGAAATGTCAAAAAATGTTCGGCAGTTCAATCAATTTAAATGTAACAAATAAAATGGTTCGGATGTTTACGATTCTCTCGGGCACAGACAATAAGGTTGTTACAGGAGTACAATACAACAAGTACAGTGTGTAGCAGTAAGTGGGCAATATTAACGTCCAGTAGAGCCGATGATTGTCAGTGGCAGCATCTGTGAAGGGGCGGGGGTCATATTAGTGAGTAAAGAAGAAATTCGTATCCGCCATGGACTTCGAGACGCTGGCAGCAGGTAAATAACCACCCCTAATACGTGATTAAACCCGCACGTGGTGTGAGGATCTTAAGGAAAGTGATTTAAATTTAACACAAAGTGGCGATGTTGATATTTGAATGTGACCAGTGATAATTCGTAGCTTGTTAAATTACGTGTACTAAGTGAATGATTGTTCTCCATATACTCACAATAGTCTACGTTTAAAAATCTAGGTTTAAATAATATGGATTTATTAGAAATTGTATATACCTCAGCTAAGTAGCGCATGCATAAAACACAAGCTTAATTTTGTTTGTGCCGGCTATATAAAAGACGTAATTTGAACCTAAATAACAAATAACAAGTCAAATATATCCTAATTGAGATAAATACGTGGATATAATATTAAGCGTATAACGTGCTTTTGATTCCTTTAATACAGTTTGAAATACCTTTATAAATATAAGTTATTATTTTCATCCCAAGCAGCAGTAATGTGTAACCCAAAATAGAAAACAGGATATTTTGCTCTTAAATTATTTGTATTAAAATTTTTGAATAAAGGAATTTAGGAAGAACGAACTTTCCCTTGTTTTCTACTTTGGAATATACAGTTACAGGAAACTTGTATAAATAATGCATTTTATATAATGCCTGATATGTAATTTCACAAATTGTTTAAATGTACCAACTACATAACTTATTTTTTTATGTCAAGGAAGGAAGATGCTGCTTTTGTACTACGAGAATGAGGGCCGTAAAAGTAGCATATTCTTTCTTTGATTTCTTTTATAAAAAAAATAACTTATAGTCAGCATATTTAGACAATTTATGAAATACATAAAGTGCCCAGTCATTGTACTAAATGCCTGAATTATACAAGTTGCCTGTAGCACATCATTTCCCAAAAATTATGCATGTAGACAAAAATTCAAATACCGATAAAGAATGTTCTTCTTTATAGACTGGCGTTTTTTCATAATTTTTCATTTTAAAATGAACTTATTTTCGTAAACGTAACCTTATGCTCATTGAGTTATTTTTCGAGGCATAAAAAAATAAATTTTTCGTAAAATGTTGAATTTTTCACAAAAAGGAGTTCCGAAATTCAAATATCGTGGTTAATGCATTAGAAAGAGTTTTGCGATATCTATAAAGACAACTGACTGAACACGAAGGCACATTTTTGTACAGGGTGAGTCACTGACATGTCCCACACTTGTTTTTTCTGTTATAGTTACAGAAAAATGTTTTTAATGAAAGTTGCATTAGCTGTGTCATAGATTACAAAAAATGTGGAACCAAAAAAATGTGGGTGACATGTTCAGAATGTAGGTAAAAATTGAAAACTAAAAAAAGTCCCACCCTTAAAAGGCTTCTCCAAAAAGGTGCAGTTTTTCGAATTTTTTAGCAAAACGGTGTCTTATACGAAATGATTTTCATAGATCTAATAGATTTTGAGTTATGGACTGCTAAAATTGGGGGATGTATCAGCTCACAACTTTATAATTCGCGCTAGATTTTCTCGAAGCGATTTTTTGCGCTGGCACGATTCCCGTGAGGCATCAGAGGCCACGAGAGGACTGTCCGGCATTGGATATTCGGAATAATAATAATAATAATAATAATATTTATTATCCAAAAGACCAATTACAATGGTATAGGATTAGTCATAAGAATGAACACTGTGTCCTGTTTATTACAAGATGCTAAAACTTAATTAATATACAGTATAAAATCATTAATTATTACAAAATATCACGATAAAAAAAAACAAACCAGAATTACATTTTATTTTGACAAATAAACGAAAAGTATGTAAAATTTTAATAAAATAATTAATTATGGTATGACAAATAAATGAGAAAATGTGTATAATTAAAAATAAAATAAAATATATAAATCCAATCAACTAATTGAAACTACAAAATTACAATGTTAACACTCTAAAAATTCAGTTACTTTCGACTTAAATAATTTTTCACCTCTTTTTTGAATGTATTTACATTTTAAACACTTTTAAATTGATTCGGTAGTTTATTATATAATAATATACTCATGTATTTTGGGCTCTCCTCATATTTGGAAATACTATGTAAAGGAATCATCAAATTGTCACCTTCTCTAGTATTATAATTATGATTAAAATTATTCGATAAAAACTAGTTTATATTGTTTCTTACATAAATATCTCTAAAATATATATATATATATATTTTATATATATATATATATATATATATATATATATATATATATATATATATATATATATATATATATATATATATATATATATATATATGTTAAAGTCAAAATTAGAAGTTTTTGAAATAAATATATTTACATGTTTCATATTTAGATACCCCTATATATCGAATTGATTTTTTCTGAAGTTTAAATAACCCTTCAGAACTATGAGACGAACCCCCCAAAAAATAAAAAAGGTGTGATGCCCTTGATACAAAATGGGCATATTAATATGAGAGAACTATTTGCCTGCTGGCTAATTTTGACAATCTGAACAATGAGTAACAAGTGTAAGAAAGTTTTTTGCAACAGTATTTATATGTATATTCCAACTTAATGCGTTATCAATACTGATTCCTAAAAATGTTGTAGAACCACTTTGATTAATCGATTTACCCTATCTTGATTAAGTGACTTTTATCATATATAGAATTTCTTTGATTTGAAATATTCCGAAAATCTTTGTGTATTATCCTGTAGAGAGTTTAATGAACATTGCAAAGAGTTACTACAGCATAAGTAAGAATTGTCATTGGCAAACATGGTTAAAAATTTATCAAAAAACTTGGTAAATCGTTAACGTAAAATAAGAAAAGCAATGGTCCAAGTACACACACTTGCGGTACGCCAAATACTATTTTTGAATTTTTCTGATTTCATATAATGCATCAGATGCCGAGGAAAAATTGTTTTTCAAGGGACTAATTTAAGAAAAGTTATCCATTGCTTAAAACAAATTAGTGGGCCATGGAAAATTAAAAAGTTGTTTTGATTTCATGGAGATACCTAATACCAATCATTATAAAAAATAACAGTAATATTAAGATTACCAGTTTGACATGTTTAAATAATTTTAATTTTCTGTTAAAATACTCAACATAATCGATAAGGAGAAAATTTTTTAATAACAACAAATTGACATAATAGAAGAAATGATAGTAAAGAAGTAAGAAAATTTAGTAAAAGTGTTTAATATGACCTCCATTTAGTTGAAGCTGAATGCATTTTTTAGCATCTACGCCTAATTGAGCTGATTACTCTTCTGAGAGTATTAGCATTTGTTGTGCCGAAAACGTCGCTAACTCTGGCTTCCAAATTATCGATTGTTTTCAGGCTTTCAAAATCATACACTTCAATTTTCACCGTACCCCACAAATAAGAAACAGGAGGGGTTATATCAGGCGAGCGGGGAGGCCACAATACTGGTCCTCTATTTAAAATTATGCAGTTTCCAAAATGTTCCTGAAATATCTGTCTAACATTATTAGTATTATGTGCAGGACAGCTATCTTGTTGCAACCACAATTCATTTATTTCTTGTTATATAAAAAGCTGTCTTATTTGGGGTAAAAATTGATTTTATAGAAGTTCACGAAGGCAGCTCCCGTTAAATTGTTGTGAAAAATAAATGGATCAATTAAATGGCAAACTAAAAATAATAATTAAGGAGTAGAATAGGAAGAGAGAAGGTAATACTTATCATGCTGCACCAAATATTGAATCCAAACCTAGTTTGAAGTCTTCTTTGCGTAGTTACATGGGGATTTTATGTGGCCCAGTAGTGTAATTGTGCTTGTTAAAGACTCTATAATTTGTAAAACGACTTTATCGGTCCATATAACTCTCGATTGAAAATTAGGTTGTTCTTCGTATTTCTAAATAAGCCAACGACAAAATTCAAGTTTTCTACCAAAATCATTATGTTTAAAGCTTGGACAATCATAGGTTTGTACGAATGATATTTCATTTGTTTTAATATCTTTAGACCAATCAAATTAAGCAAAAATCAGGCCCATTTTCACGATAATTTCCAACCATTCCCGACCAATACCATTCGATTCAGTTTTTTTTTTGAATTCTTATGGTCAATTTTGCCGTAAGTTATATGAGCAAGAATTTAATTTATAAACAATTAAAGTTGCGAAAATGATGAAAATCGATGTTTCTAAATATTCAAATTGAAACGCTGCGAAAACGGCAACAGATAGAGAAAAATTGCTCAGAACATTTTTTATAGAGCGTTAAATTCCCCACGACGGCATATCTCTACGATGAATAGTTAAGGCGTTACAATGAGTTAAATGTTTATTATTTTTCTACTGCGTACTGGTCAGCTGTATAGTAGTCTAGTTTGGAACACCTGCTTCTCAAGAATGCTAGGGGCGTATATGTAGATACCCTCGGGCACAGGGAACTATAGTATTTGGTATTATAACTTAATAATAATTTTCCAGGTCTTTGAGTATGCATAAAAGTATATAATAATTATATCTAGACCAAAGAAGTGATAAATACATTTGCTAACGTTGTAAAAATAAGAAAATTATGAAAGATTTACAGCAAGTCTACTGTAAAATGTTCTGCGCAGGCGGCCATTACGCGGCGTACGAGTCTGTTGATCGCGCATGCGCGTTACTTGTACAGCTGACTGATATACAGCAGAAAAATAATAAATATTTAACTCATTGTAACGCCTTAACTATTCATCGTAGAGATATGCCGTCGCGGACTTTTTTTGAAGGGAATTTAACGCTCTATAAAAAATGTTCTGAGCAATTTTTTTCTATCTGTTGCCGTTTTCGCAGCGTTTGAAGTTGAATATTCAGAAACATCGATTTTCATCATTTTCACAACTTTAATTGTTTATAAATTAAATTCTTGCTCATATAACGTACGGCAAAATTGACCATGAGAATTCAAAAAACATACTGAATCGAATGGTATTGGTCGGGAATGGTTGGAAATTATCGTTTTGAAAAACCCTTAATTTGACTGGTCTACTTGTGTACAGTTGTCTTAAGAATATTTATTTCGCCTGCAATTTGTCGCACTGACATGCAGGGATTATTGTTAACTCCGATAATATTATTTGTGCGGTCAAAATTATCAACATCATTGTCTCTTTTATTATGAAAACTTCCATAATTTAACAAATTGCTTACAATTCTTCCAGAAACTGTTCTATGTTGTTGCATTCTCTCCCGAAATGTTTCTAGATAGGAAGCCGATGCGTTTTGCGAATTTTTATTTACTTTTAAGTAACATTCTTACATATAAAATTTTTCTTTATTTAAGAATTTGTGCACCATTTTGCTATAATCACACTCTTGAACAGTAATAAGTATTTTTGAACAATTTACAATAATGCCACTACTATTTAGTGAACAACTGTCTACTAACAGTAATGCTTATTATTTGTTTTAAACCAAACCACAGCCTACTATATTTTTTTGAGAAATGTATGATTTAATCGTTTTTAGAAAAGCATTTTTCAAATTTTACTAATTACTAGCTACTTTGTATGCAAGAATGCCCTTGATGAAGAGGATTTCTTTGTTCAAATTTTGAACACTTTATTAACAATTTTATGACAAATAAAACCTTAAAAATGGTCCAAAAATTGATACTATTAGAAAATTGTACAAACAAAGCAATTTACAGTAGATTTTAAGTACGTAGATATTAATTAGTCGCCCTCTGAATAAGCAACTTCCATGTCTCTGGATTTACAAAAACTTTTTGATATCCCATGGCCTACTATTTTGTTTTGTTAAGCACTGGATAACTTTCCTTAAATTAGTCCCTTGAAAAACACTTCTTCCTCAGCATGTGATACATCATCTGAAAGCTCTTTTTAAACGCAGTTTCAAAAACGAAAAAATCCAATATGACTGCCATAAGAAAAACAAAAGTTACTTTGGATATCTCAAAAACAAAAGAATATTGAGAATTCGTTTCTAGACTAAAATGTTATTCTCTAAAAAGTGTCCTAATAATGTAAAACTCTAAAACCTGTCTGACCAAAAATTACTTGGCTACAGCCAAAAAGATTAATTACAAAATTTTCGTTTTTTTGGAAATCTCAAAAAAAAGTTTCAGTTGGCCGTGATTTCTTAACTGATTTGCATAAAATTTATTAAAACATCCCATTTAACCGACCTTGTGGCTTTTACCGTATCCGAGATCCCAATGGTGAGCATCGAATTTGGGACACACAGTATTATTGTATATGTAAAAACCAAATATTTTATTAAACTTATTTTTGAATCAATGCATCTCAGAAGATTTTTTTCTTAGGTATACAATACATTATTAATTTGAAAAAGTATTACTACTAATATCTAAATGAATTTTTTCAAATTTTGATTTGATCATGAGACATGTTTTTTTGAAGTTACAATTTAGTTACTAGTCCAATTGGTATAAATACACCAAATTTGATTAACATCCCACAAAACATATCTCAATTTGATATTTTGGCTATAGGCCTTTTTTAGACAAATTAAGGGGCCTAGTGGGGAAAAAGCTTCGGATAGCTGTGTCACTCTCTAGAAAGTTTTTATACATGCGCCGCTGAATAATTTTGCTCTTGACTATACCTTCACTGGACGTTTTATTCACCGACTTTATTGAGGTGCGATACCCGATAGAGGTAACACTTCCTTGATCCATTTGTAGTGACAAAGATACTTATTTAGAAAATTTATTTTAACCAAATAGTACAGAATAAAAGGTTGAAACTTGCTGAGCATAATTATGAAGATTCATTCTAGAAGACATGTATGAATTTTACCTCGAATTTTTCCGATTGATATCATTTCAGGAGCTAATCACGTTCAAATTTCACTTATATTTATAGTATAAATTTTCCCTACATAAAGTGAAAATTAATTAAAATAGATATACATGCACCCTCTAGTACACTTTCAACTACTGATTCTCCAAATTTGGTGTAATTTGACCAAACCGTATGGAAGAAATAAATTTTGAAAAATTACCTTACAAACACTGGTTCAATTAGCCCTCTTTAAAGTTTTTTTATGAAATATACGTTGCAGCAGTTTTATGAAATACTGAACAATATTCCGTGAACAAATTAGGTACTTTCTCTCAATTGTTAATAGGATTTTAGAATCTGTTCCATTTACTTTGATTATAGACGGTATAATTTAATCAATTATTTATAACAATTTATTGATGTGGTATAACAGAAGCATAGCAAATTTATTTTGTTCTATCTTAAATATCTAAATATGGGTGTGTAATGACGAAACGTGAAATCCACTGTATACAGAGTGAATCCTATAGATTTACACCCCGTGGATTCTTTATTATTAACCTTAAAAAAAATGTTTTCTTAACTGCCTCTCACGTCGCCGAGGTAACCCCCGGAATATCCTAGAATTTTTTGTTAGGTAAAGAGAGATGAGGCCCTACAGTTTATTGTAGATTTCAAACCACATCTATGGCATCGACAATTTCCTCTCCCATCTTGTTCCGAAACAAATTACAAATAAAATTTCTAACTTGCTTCAGGATGGAATCGAACCATCGATCTTAGGTACCGAGTAAATAGCTATAAGCGCAAGCATCTTTTGGAGATTTTAACAGCATTATGGAAATAAAATTTTAAATAATCTGAAAATAAAAAAATGTGGTCTTCAAATAAAACTATATTTTCTCATAACTGGATTCCCTATTTTCTTCTTAATGCAAAAATACATAGTTTTAATAAATTTTATTAATTAATAATGTAGGTAAATGTAAATTTTATGAATGAATACTTTATTTAAACAAAAGAAATCTAATTATAACAAATGTTCAAAAATTACCCTGCTAAAATCATAATAATGCCCTACGCCGCGGCGCCGTACAGACTGACTAACATCCCGTAACACTTTTGAACGAGGTAGATTAGATTAGATTAGATTATAAGGGAGGAGCTGGCTGGTTGGCCTTGACCACCGCGACCCCCTGTGGGTCTATTGTGGAGCTCCTATTCATTTCCTTAGAGCTCCTCATCCAGCTTTGTCCTTTGTATCAGACTCCACAGCCTTGATAAGGGGCTCTTAGTGTAGCTGTCAGCTCTTGGTTTTTGTTCCCCAAGTAGTTGGAACCTAAGTCTAGCGAGGCCTTCACAGTGGCACAGCACATGGACTGAGGATTCCTCTTCCTCTTGGCAGAATCTGCATGTTGCATCCTGTACCAGACCCATCAAACTCATATGTCTATTGAGTCGACAGTGTCCTGTTAAAAGACCTACTATTATCCTAATGGCCTTTCTATTTTGGCATAGTAGATCTTTCGTAAATTTAGCCGATCTTTCTTTAATGAACTCTTTGGCCTGTCTCTGTTGCGGGAAGCCTCTCCACCATTCCAGAGATTTATTTTGCATCCATTCCTCAATGGATGTTCTTATGTCTGGCTTGGCCTTGCCACAGAAGGGTTCAGGTCCTACTAAGGCTGTGGATGAGCCTTCTCTGGCCAGTTCATCCGCCTTTTCGTTACCTTTATGTCCCTCGTGTCCTGGCACCCACACCATGGTCAGTTTATTTTGACTTCCTAGGTCTTTTAGGGCATTCACACAGTCCCACACAAGCTTTGAGTCAACCTGCATGGAACCGATTGCTTTTAGTGCCGCTTGGCTGTCGGAGAAAATGGCTATCGACTGATTGACAGTCCCTTGCCTTATTATTTCCTTTGCACACCACTGTATCGCGGCTACTTCAGCCTGAAATACTGTGGCGTATTTTCCTAGACTTAACGAGATTTCTGTTTTTGGCCTTATCCCGTAAATCCCAGCTCCTACTCCTTATTCTGTCTTGGAGCCGTCCGTATACCAGATTTTTTGAGCTGTTATTGGGGGACCGTTTTTCCAGTCTTCCCTGTCTGGTATTATAATTTGAAAGTTTTTATTGAAGTTATACTTCGGGACGAGGTATATTGCAAGTGTTTCTTTTACGCACTTTTATACCTACTGGTGTAGTTACTTGTGCAACATAAACTTTATCTTTAATGTAATCCCATATGAATAATTCCAGAGTTCTTAAATATGGCGAACGTGCCGGGAACATTACTGTAGATTTTGCATTAACAACAGCTAATAATTTTTTAAAAAATTTGAGTTTTTGTGTGAAGTGTAAGGGACAACTTTTCCACAGTAGGCTCATTTAAAATTCCAAAAAAAAAAAATATTTTTGAGCCAACCCTAATGCCTATCCTCTATTTCAATATTAAAATACAAATAACTCCAAAATGATAGCTCCTATCGAAATTTACTACGAGCACCTTTTTTTATGCAGTTTTTTAAAGCTGGTGACTTTTTCCATTTTAAATGTTTAAAAAAAAAATAAGACAAAAAAAATTATAGCGAAAATTTGCCCTCACGCCCTTGTAACTGCCCCAACAAATCATTATATTTAGATAAAAATTTTACGAAATATGTAACATTATGACGTTATGACTTAAGACGTTTCGAATTTATTGGCAAGTAACTATGTTGTATTTATCCCCTTTAAGGGATTGTAGCTCCCTTATGAACTAGGCAAATATTTATACGCAAAACTCAACTTGTATACATCTGTATACCTCTATACAGGGTGTTTCACTGTATTATTACAAATTGAAACAGGTGATAGAATACATAATTTTAAGACAAAAGTTTTCTATAAACATATATCAAAAAATATTTCGTAAGGGAGCTACAGCCCCTAAAAAGGGTGCTACTGTTAGTGGGTTTTCTCAATATTTCAGAAACTGTTGAAGGAAAAATTACGTAATTTGGTACACTTTATAACCTTTATGCGTCTAAACGAATTCTTAGGTCAAGATTTAAATAAACAAAAAGACTTCTGTAAGTTTATTTATTATTTTGTAGTTTCCTTGTGGTAGATCTAAATTGATTTTAATGATCTGTAACATAAATATTAAATTGATTTTTCTTAAAAACAGCAAGTTGTAGCTAAAAAATGCAAGAGATTTTTTTTGTAAAAATATGAAATTTTAGATGTTGTTGAAAAAAATGTAAAGAAACTACAGCCAAAATAGTCAGGGGAAATTTTACCCTTAGGATACTTTTGATTAAAATTTTTTTAATTTTATCTTAGAATGCATAAAGGTTATCAATTATACCAAATTTCGTAATTTTATCTTTAAAAGTTTCTGATATATTAGGAATACTTATTACCAGAACCTTATGAAATATTTCTCGATACATGTTTTTTAGAAAATTGTTGTATTAAATTACATGTTCTACCACCTATTTCAGTTTGTGACAATAAAAGTGGAACATCCTGTATATACCTATACTTCTCGAAGAATTTTTTCAAATATTTCTACTGGCAAGGTTACAGTGATTATTCGTTACTTTTGTAAAACGCTGTATAATCATAAATATTACAAATGCATATTATAATTATAAATTAAATTATTATTAAATAATGTATGATTGTATAATATTGTATAATTTATCGGAAAGACACAGGCATAATTAGATGCAAATAATAGATTTATAACATTAATATGATAATGCTTTTCATTCATAATGAGGTTAAAATTATTCAAAATAGTACTTAATATAATAATAAATAATACATACATATATCAATTTCCACATTTATATTTATCTATGAAGCAGATATCAGTGCCACTTTAAATGGTACTAATTTCTATTGTAATCATTTTATTACAGAACACGTTTTACTAAACTTCAAAAAAAGTTTGTGTCGAAATCCACTTTAAGCATGTGTCAATTATCGATACAAAAAACTGTATGGTTATGATTATTAAATGTTACCTTGTTATTTCGTTGTCTGAAATCTGGAAATATTTGAACAGTTGCATTTGTTGAAACAGGGCCAAAGGTTAAGGAAAAGAGCGCTATCTGGTCAACGTTTCATTTGTCCATGATATTTTAGGTTTCAATACTAATCTTCCAGACAGAATATAAAAACCAAACAACACTTTAGGTATAACAATTATAGCAACTCATAAAACATGCTATAGTTCAATTTAAAATAATTATAAGAACTTTAAAAGAGATTAAAGTTTTATTTCTATCTCTGGCCAAGGATACTGGTATAGTAGTATCATTTTATAATCTATTGTCTTGTTCTTTTCATAACAATCAAATTCAACTACATACTTCACTCGACGCGTATTTCGCCAACCAAGTTGGCATCATCTAGAGATGATTAAAACTGATGTTTTAATCATCTCCAGATAATGCTAACTTGGTTGGCGAAATGCGCATCGAGTGTAATACATGGTGTTTTGGTGTTTTGTCGAAAACTACGTCAGTGTTATCTTCACATCAAAAATTCCAACCCACTTTAGGTTAACTATATGTCTGTGTGTTGCTGCAATTATACCTATAGTACGGTTTTTATATTCTGTCATTCTATCTGGAAGATTAGTATTAAAACCGTAATTTATGGTATTAGGTCCTTCAGAAGTTTATGAGAGATAAACGAAATGTTAACAAGGTAGCGCTTTTTTTCTCAAACTTTGGTTCGGTTTCCGAAAATTGCAAGTCTTCAATTTACTGTTAAGGACACAATTTTCATTTTTCGTTCATTATAAATACTTATTTTAATAGTATTCAAGTCGGTATTAATAAACAAACTATAATTAATTTTATTGTTGTATTCATCCTTTTACTCAACAAGTAACTGTATATTAAAGAAACTACATTCCGATGCAGAGCCATTCTACAAAAAAAATATTGTATTTGATAAATCTTTCTCTGCCTTGCTTTATTACTGTTGTGACGTTCAGTTGTCAAATTTAATTATTATTATTAATTCAACTTGTGATTATACGATAAATCTTGGAAAGCACTCAAGAAATTTAGCCTAAAGATATTAGGTTGGGTTAAGTTAGGTTTTTTGTGAGTGGGTCCTTGTTGACCCTCCACTGCGACCATCAGCTCACTTCTAATTATATTTCACCCAATAAGTTCGGTTTCTTAATGAAAGTGATAACTTCATTGGGTGAGAATTTGTCCAGATCTTCTGGCAGCAGTTGTCCTTTGCCAAATATTGAGAATTGGATCCTCTCTACAGCAGGACAAGTGCATAAGATGTGGTCTGCCTTCTCATCATCCTCCAGGCATAAACGGCACTCGGTGTTTTACGCTAGGCCGAGTTTATGCAGATGAAAGTTTAGTCGTCAGTGCCCGGTATAGGCCTGTTAGAGTTTTCAGGTTTACCCTGTTTAACTCTAAAAGTTTCTTAGCCCTTAATTTCAAAGGGTATTTTATAAATGCCTTCGAATGAACTAATTCTGGTAACTCTTGCCAATACTGGACAATTTCCTTTCAGCCCAGGTTGAAAGCCATCTTAGCAGCACTTGAAAATATGCCAAGTATCGGTTGTGGTCCGATGATTCGTGATTCCGCTCCTTCTCTGGCCAAGAAGTCGACTATTTCGTTACCTTCCATACCTAAGTGGCCGGGTATCCAAACCAGAACCAGAGTCACTTTGTTGTTTTTGCTCAAAGGATTTAGAGCCTTCTGACAGTTCCATACCGTTTTGGAGTTACATTGGTAGGAGCCAAGAGCTCTTATAACTGCTTGGCTATCGGAGAAAATTTTTATTGATCTGCGTGTAAGATGCATATATTCCAGCCTTCGCACACACAGTTTAATGGCATAAACCTCGGCCTGAAAAATTGTTACATTAGTACCTAGGCTTGAGAATATCCTCACTCTTGGTCTGTAGCTATGTACTCCGGCTCCTGCTCCATTGGGAGTTTTGGAGCCATCTGTAAACCAGCAACTGTCTGCCCTCAGTAGGTCGGCTTTGTTCCGATCTCACACATTCTTTCTGAAAAAAGGATGTTGAAGGTCAGCTCGTAGTTGGTCATGGTAGGCATAGTATTTGAGGGCACCTAAATATATTACTATCAAATCTAAAAATTATTTGCTCTACAAGTAGTGTAAAGTTTTTAGGCAATAAGATAATTTGAATCATTTTCGTATATATGTAATGGTTATACAGGACGTTACTAAAACGATGGGCATTTGCTTAAGGACGAATTCATCGCTTAAAGTTAGAACGAAATTTTCCTATAATATAAATACGCAACAGCTTAATTCTCGAGACACACGTTAAAGCAAAGCTAGATTTTTTTTAGAATATTTAAAAATGGCTCAAAATACCACTCTAAAATTTTTGTAGCTTTATAAGCTTACAAGTGGCCATATTTTGACCTAAGGAAGATTTTAAAAATGTGGTTAACAGGTCTACCGAACTGATTTTCTTCACTCCAAATAACATGATGGAAATTTGTTGACTACTAATCACAATAATCTATTTTTGGTTCAGCGTCTTCATTTTGAGCACCTGTACTCGTTGAAAATTATATACATTCTTTATCATCGGATTGCTTTCAACACAAATTATTTGGAAACATATTGAACTCGAGAAGCATATGATCAGACACTTGCGTTATTAATTAATGAATCCACAATGTTTCTTCCTCTTCACTAGTATGTCTCTGAGGCGTTCCCGCCTTAACAGACCAATTTGTGTTTCTGGTGTCCTCAAATGTTTCAATAAAATATTTACTTTTATTGGGATACTTTCATTAATATTCTTGACTCTTACCATCACAAAAACCTACACCAACATGTTATCATTTCAACACCACTAAATAGTTGAAATTCCATTTTGTGAAAATTAAACTAGGTTTTAATAAATTAAACTGCAATTGTTTAAAAACAAATAAAAAGTGAGACCAAAAATGTGAGATTGGCAAATTTCTTTTATAAAGGAGCTCACTAAAAAATCGCTGTTTTAAAGGGTTCGAACTCGTTCACTGCGCAGGCTACCGCTCCATCCTTTACAGTCTCTTCCGCAAGCTGTGAGTCAACTGGTGGCACCGAATTTTCCGAAGATACTACCGCGGCAGCGCTTACACCCGTAAAGTGAACCTCTAAGAAGTGTTTTAATGACTCCTCCCCAGAAGTAGTCCAAGTCTCATCTTGCCTTCGTAGTGATCCTATTGTCTCCCTTGTCTCGCAACTGAGTATTTTCATCAGACTGGCGTTTTCCGGTAGGGAGTTCATATTTGTCCCATGAGGAATCCGTCCCTTTCCTGATGGCTCGATTGTTAGGTTAGGTTAGGTTTGTTGTGAGTGGGTCTCAGTAGACCCTCCACTGCGGCCATCAGCAGGCCTATTGTGGCTCACGCCTAATTATATTTCACCCAATAAGTTCAGTCTCTTAATGAAACTGATAACTTTATTGGGTGAGAATGTGTCCAGATCCTCTGGCAGCAGTTGCCCTTTGCGCTCGATTGTTAGCACGTCTGGCCGTCCGGTGCGACCTACTCTACCATCGGGCCCTACGTGCTCCCACAGCCTTGAGTGGGCAGGCTTCCTCATATGTTAAGACTATAATATGACTTGCTAGGCTGGCTACCTTTATGTCTAATTCCTCCCGGGAGATAATCCTCCCCCCCCGGTTCGTCTTGGAGACTTGGTCAGGGTGAGGATGTACCTCTCCCAGTCGGTTATCCTTGTATATGGTAATAAGTAACAATGTAACAAACCACTATAATAAAGCTTAAAACTTTCGGAAGAACCACAACAGTATTAATCAATTTTTGTTTAGAATGATACCATATCATGGCTAAATATTTTAAAATACGATTCTCCAAAAAGATGATTAATATTTGACAAGTGTGAATTACCGTAAATAAATATGATATACTAGGATTTTTATAATCATAAGGCCACATGCATTTTTCTCGATCACTGTTGTTTCTCCTACGTAATTTTTTGTTAAGATCTTGTTTGTATGACATTAAATACTGACACAGTGATTCACGTAAAAAAGAATTGAGAAACATTTCATTGACACCGACACAGAGACAGAGGTCGGTAAACTTTAATTAAACGTTTGAAGAAGGGTTTACATCAATTAATTATAATTTAGAACATTACTGTCATTTGCAAACAACATTTATTATGTAAATAGAAATAGACTAACGAACCACCTCTTTAATCATATATATATACACTACAGGGTGAATCAATAGTGTGTTCTCCTTCGATAACCTTTGAACCGTTAGTGATACAACAATTCATTAAATACAAAGTTTTTTGGGTCGATAACATCTATCATTTAAAATTATTGTGAAATCTACAGGGTGCTTAAATTTTCTGTTACACACAGAAAATACTTTTTTTAAATGGAACACCCTGTATATTTTGTCACCATTTTATTAAATGAAAAGAGTATTATACAGTGATATTTTGTTTTTTGGTTTTGCATGCAACGTTGACGAGTTATTTAACATGTTTTGGAAATTTAGGGATTTATAAGGGTCCGTTTAATAATTTTTATTTACCTATGAAAACAAGCTGGGTAAGCAAATATTATACTATTCTTAGTTTATACTACACGCTAAGTATTAGTATCTTTTTTACATTATTCTATTTTACAGGGTGTCCATGACGGCATGTCAATTAATGCGATTTTCAAATGGGAAAAACTCTGTTTTTTTAAATAGAACACCCTGTATTTTTTTACTTGGTTGGATTCCTCCTTCAAATTGCTTTCTTCTATACCTAACTGTTGAAGTTTTCGAGAAAATTAAGGTTTTCTCTTTAACCTTGCGATCATAGTAAAAATTAATACAATTTTATCAAGAATGGCTTTGGAAATACAAAAATTGTACTGTCAAACTGATATTTTGTGGTTTACACGTACCTAATTAATTTTACTTGGTGGTGATTCTTCTGTATTTCCTAGTTGAGTTAATTATTCTTGTTAAATAAATTATGAATTTTTCACACGAAGAGTTGATGGACATGGTTTATACATTGGGAGACGAGGAGAGAAATCCACTGTCGGCATCAAGAATTTATATTCAGCGTTATCCAGAACGAAGACATCCTCACCATTCTGCATTTGAAAGGTTGCGAGAAAGGTTTGAACGAACTGGACATGTAAATTATGAAAAACATGAACGTACAAAACTAGCAACAAATGAAGAAAAAGTGTTTCAAGTTATATTAAGTGTCGTTGAAGATCCGCATAAAAGTACGAGAGATATTAATAGACAACTTGATACAAGTCAATCCTCTGTAACAAGAATATTGAGGACACAAAACTTTCATCCTTATCATATTCAACTGCTTCAGGAACTAGAGCCAGATGATTTCGAACGTTGTGAGTGGACACTCAATAAGATTCACCAACAACCGCAATTTTTTGATTTCGTGCTATTCACTGATGAGACCATATTTTATAAAAATGGTTGTGTTAATAGACATAACTTACACCACTATGATACCATGAACCCTCATTTTACAAGAACTGTAGATAATCAACACCGATGGTCACTCAATGTGCGGGCAGGGATAGTAGGTGAATATGTAATTGGACCGCATTCCTTTAATGGTCACTTGACTGGGAATATGTACCTCGATTTTTTACAAAATGTACGGGAGGATTGTTAAACGGGTGTCCTCAAAATGTCTTACAGAGGCTGTGGTTCCAACACGACGGAGCTCCACCCCATTATAGTATTGCCGTAAGAAACTTTTTAAATGTTACATTTGGTGACAATTGGATAGGTCGAGGAGGACCAGTTCAATGGCCATCAAGGCCAGATTTGACAAAATTGGACTTTTTTTGTGGGGGTACATTAAAGGATTAGTGTACAAAACATCACCAACTACAAGAGAAGACATGCAGCAAAGAATTCGACTAGCGTTCGACACCATCACGCCTAACATGTTGCAAAATGTAAGTGACTCATTTCTTCATTGAGTCAGAATTTGTAATTTACAACTAGGAGGTCACGTTGAGCATATTTTGTAACTTGTTTTATTTTTTCCCTTCTATTTACTGTTTACGTTCAAAATTACTTTTATTTTGTTATGTACATTAAGATGAGGTGTAAATTTTGTCATTCAAGTTCAATAAATTTGCTACTTTTACTGTTTCCTTTACAATTTTATAGAAAATAATTTTCACCTGACCGCAATTTTTGTTTTTCCAAAGCCATTCTTGATAAAATTGTATTAATTTTTTTTATGATTGTGAGGTTAAAGAGAAAACCTTAATTTTCTCGAAAACAGTTAGGTATAGAAAGCAATTTGAAGGAGGAATCCAACCAAGTAAAAAAATACAGGGTGTTCTATTTAAAAAAACAGAGTTTTTTCCATTTGAAATTCGCATTAATTGACATGCCGTCATGCCCTGTAAAATAATAATGTAATAATGTAAAAAAGGTACTAATACTTAGCGTGTAGTATGAACTAAGAATAGTATAATATTTGCATACCCAGCTTGTTTTCATAGGTAAATAAAAGTTATTAAACGGACCCTTATAAATCCTTAAATTTTCAGAAAATATTAAATATCTTGGCAACGTTGCATGCAAATCCAAAAAATAAAATATCACTATATAATACTCTTTTCATTTAATAAAATGGTGACAAGATGTACAGTTCCATTTAAAAAAAAGTATTTTTTGTGTGTAACAGAAAATTTAAGCACCCTGTAGATTTCACAATAAATTTAAATGATATACGTTATCGACCCAAAAAACTTTTGTATTTAATGAATTGTTGTATCACTAACGGTTCAAAGGTTATCGAAGGGGAACACACTATTGACTCACTCTGTATATGTATATTTATATATATATATATATATATATATACATATATATATATATATATATAGGGTGTTTCATAAGTCACACGTCATCTTTCGGAATTTGATTTAAAAAAAAATGGCAAAATCACGTTTAAGCCATCTTTAAAGAGTTATTAAAATAAACAAAATATAATTCATAATTGTATGATTATTTTTATTTGAATTAAAATATATGATTAAAGAAAGTGTTCAAATAATCCTCCATCAACTTTGCATACATAAGTTAGCACGATGTAAAAGAGTATATCTCACTCGCTGCACCACTAGCCCATCTATTAAAGCAATAATTGCTTCTTGAATTCGGAGAGGTATCTACTCCTGATTATCAGCTAGTACCAGATAGATACGTTCTTTAAAGAGCTAGTCCTCCTCTACCAATTCTTCTTTGCGTAACATATTTCTTTGAGACAGTCACGAACGTATTGTCCAAAAAGTACTGATTCTCCATCATATCATTACCAATGTCTAAAGGAACATCACGAAGTCGTTCGGGTAAATTTTCACTTAAAAGTCACGACAAATATATAGTCGAATTGCTGAATTAAATGGTCCACGCCAAATATTTATAGCCTCTTAAAAGATCTTTAACGATACACGATACTAATTCAGATTCCTGTTACACCTATAATGTAAATTGTAGATATTAATGATACCTTCCTGGGAAAATGATGATTAATGTACAATAATTCAGCCGTAGCTGTGTAATATCATTCAATTTGTAGACTTTTAGCGGACGAAATGCATGTAGCCTTTTTCGCCTTATCACTGTGCACCGATGTGAAATCGATGATTTCAAGAACTTTTTCTTCTTCATGAACATTATGTATTTTTGGACGTTCCACATTTCCTTTCCGTAGATTTAATTAGCTTCAGCTTTGGATTCAGGGGTTGTCTAATTTCTGTGGTGTTTATTTATTATTATTATTATTATATTTATTCAAAATTAGGATAATATCTGACCATTTTATTAACAGAACAAAAAGTGACACTGACAGTTAATGTTTTAGCATTATTCATAGACTATTAACCCCGAAACCAAATCAAAACATTGGTTATGAGAAAAATTCCAATAGATATTTTAAATGTATTATTTCGATTATAACAACTGTAAAGAGGGTAATTTCGTCATTGTTTATTTTTGACTTATTCTGACTTTCAAAATCGAATTCCTAGAGGTGAGACGTGACTTATTAATAGTGATATATCACCGCATAAATAATATGTTTATGCATATATGACAAAATATCTTACCTTGTGGTTATTTTTGCGTGTTCGATAACATCAAAGTTAATATGAGGAGGGCTGAATGTATTAGTGAATGTAACGCTAACATGTACATATTTTAACTAGCGATCACAGGGGTAAAAGTACAGTACTAATATTAATGCATCCATTAAAACATTTGCAACTTAGCATTGGTGGTTTCATCTACGCTAATCCAGACGTATTAATCATTCAGTTGAGAATAAATTTTTTGTTTAATACTGTCACATCTCTGTGATGATTATGTTTTTATTAGTGTCGTTTCCGATGGCACCTGAACAGTAATACCCTGTTGCAGTAATTGTCTAAATAGGCTACCTGTAATATTACACACTGTCTGAGAAAATGTGTCTTTCAATGTTTGATTCATATTGCTTGAAAGCACTTTTTACAGCTTGTGCAACGTAATTCAGTGCCGTAAATGGCAACTCCGGAAGATCACTAATTTGCAAGTTCACCTTATCCTCCGAAGGAACTGAACAAGACATTTTAAAAAGTGTTAACCTTGTTGTCTTTACTTTCACATTGTTTACGTATCTACGTGTTATTCACATAGACGTTTTGTGAATACTAAGTATTTTATGTTCATCATGGGGCAGTGGGCGAAAACGTGATAACCAAGGCAGATCCGTCTATATCAATCTATACATTTGCATTGCTATTAGACACTCGACTATAACGAGTATCCCCGACGGGATGACGGTCAGTAAGTAATTATTTTTTTATAGTTGCAACCTGTCAAATTTCCTAATAAAATTTTCATAAAGAAAACAGATTTATTACATAGTACATAAGAATATTTTATCATTTCATATTGTATGGGAACATTTCATTACTTGTTTACAATATAATATTACATTTACGTAAGTCGTCTGTGGAATTTATCGCTACCTCCTGATCTCTACTTATTAAACACCCTGTATATACATTAAAATTATATAACTGTGTAATAAAAACTTTTAAAATGAATTAAATTGCATTAATCTATCACTGAAAATTTATTCAAACACCACGAAATTCGGTCTCGTTGTCTGCAGATGTGCAAGGATATAAATTTCCAATTTCTATACGCTAACATATTTAAGTGAAGGCTGCTGAGTTTCCTAATCAAATGAGTAGTCTCGTAATTATATAACAATGAAATTGCCGGCGTAGCCCCTAT
Organism: Rhamnusium bicolor; assembly: GCA_029963845.1. NCBI lineage: Eukaryota > Metazoa > Arthropoda > Insecta > Coleoptera > Cerambycidae > Rhamnusium > Rhamnusium bicolor. The sequence continues at coordinate 1,958,503 of JANEYF010002643.1, forward strand.
GCGACTCGGTGGTCATCTGACAATGAGATGCTGTTTGATAGCGCCAAAGGAAATCATTGATATAGCCTATAAATTCGGCAGGGTTAAACGAATTCCGCGTCATTTTCAAGTGAAATGAATAATTATAACTGGAGTTCAGATATCAACGAGTCATTCCATGTACTACTTAAGATGTAAGTCCAAATAAAAACTTTTTATTAGATACAGAAAAAAGTTTTGTATGAAAGTTGTTGTTCATTAATCTGACTACAAACTAATGTATTCAAAACTTATACAGGATGTTGAAATTTACGACGGCTTATTAGCGCCATGGTTAAAAAAAATAAATTTTTGAAAATCTCGAAATTTTGAGAAAAAATCTCGAAATTTTGAGAAAAAAATCTCGAAATTTTGAGAATAAATATCGAAATTTTGAGAAAAAAATCTCGAAATATTGAGGCAGTGAAAAAAAGTGATTTAGGTTATCTTCATAAGACTTTTATCGCATGGAAGAACCATTACCTTACGCATATTCCTTATTATTATTATTCATTGCCAATGTTACACTCGTTTCTTCTCGTGTGTGATGGTGATGGTTTTTCCATGATTGTTTCAAAATGGCGCTCGCGGGCGCGGCGAATTTTTTACGTAAAAGGGGTGGCTTTGCGCACATTTTGCCCTTATAAAGTCACATGGTTTGCCCACCCGTTTTCACGGGGGTGGGGGGTGAATTTTGAAATAATCGTTTTTTCCAAAAAAATGGTTCCCTCAGTGTCCGCATGGGACGACTAGACGGGTACAACGCCGTCGAGATCGCTTCGATAGCTCTTCCCGTTGCCGAGATATAAGCCCCGGAAAATGTCCCCCCTTTGCCGCCCAATGAGCAACAAGAGTAGCGTGCAGCGACTCTCCGAGCCTCGTTTTGACCCCGTGGGTGGCCATGGGGGCGACACGAGATGAAAAAACTTCCAATTTTGGAACGCTTTTTCGGAAAATTCGCGGGCGGCATGTCGTTCTACGTCGCTAACGACGCAAAAAAGTCTTATGGCCGAATTCGATTCCACGCATCGTAACGGCGTGGCGGCCGTCGACGCGCCAAATCTTTCGATCGTCCGAAAAAAATACTTAGTCGGCAGATTAAGGAACGCGCTCCCGTGGGCGGTCATTACTCGAGGGGGGGTTACGTGAAAAAAATTGCAGGGGGGTGGGGGTTGTGGAGGGGGGCTAATTTCTGAACGCGTCTTTTCGGCAAAATCGCGGGGGGGCGCGTCGTTCTACGTCGCGAAAGACGCAAAAAAAGTCTTATGACCGAATTCGATCCGACGCATCGTAACGGCGTGACGGCCAATAATATACAATTTTTTTTTCCGGCAGAGGAGGATGCCTTGCAACGCGCCAAGGGTGCGCGTAACGCACGCTTAACTTATGCACATATCAGAGGTGGATACGGAGGTTAGACTTAAAGGTTGTAATACTTGGTGATGGTTCTTCCATGCGATAAAAGTCTTATGAAGATAACCTAAATCACTGTTTTTTCACTGTCTCAATATTTCGAGATTTTTTCTCAAAAATTTCTATATTTATTCTTCAAATTTCGAGATTTTTTTCTCAAAATTTCGAGATTTTTTCTCAAAATTTTGAGAATTTTTCTCAAAATTTCGAGATTTTTTTTCAAAATTCGAGATTTTTTTCTTAAAATTTTGAGAATTTTTCTCAAAATTTCGAGATTTTTTTCTCAAAATTTTGAGAATTTTTCTCAAAATTTCGAGATTTTCAAAAATTTTTTTAACCATGGCGCTAATAAGCCGTCGTAGAAATTTTCCCTGGTCAAATAAAATTTTATTTTTTAAACACCCCAATATGTTTATATTTTTGATAAGTATTTTGCTTGAGGATTTCAAAAATATAATAATATACAGGGTGGGAAAATAGTGCGTTGGATTTTAATATCTCGAGTTATACGATAGCTAGAAATTAAAAAAAAAACAAGTAAACTAGATAAAAAGTCTATAACTGGAAATTATTTTCGGATATACAGGGCGAGCCAAGACGAAATTACAGGATCACGTGCATTTTTTTAAAATGAAATGCTATGTATAAGTACATTTTTGAAGCATGGTTTTAGACTCTATTCATTCCTATATTATTGTTGATTATCCAACCACTTGGATGTAATGAATTTTTTTGGTGAAATAATGCCATCTGCAGATGCATATTGAAAAAAATCACCAGTCACAATTATTGGTTTTAAGAAAAACTTATGTGAATACTAGTTACTAGACATCTAATTAATGTTTTTGAATCATTTTTACTTCCTAAAAATATACAGGGTGGCCAAAATTATTTTTCAATTAAGAACTTTTTATATTGAATTTTCTCATTTTTTTTCAAATGGAACACCCTGCATATTTTTCAACGATGTGATGTAGAAATGAGAAATGAACATATTTTGTAAGTATCTTATAACCGGAGCCAGTTAGAAGTTTTCGACTTATTTCTCGCTAAAGAATCATGGTTTAAAATTTTGCGATGTTTTCTGAAAACCCTGTATAGTGTGCGGCAACTGTATATAGGGCCCTTGTGAAATTCAATATAAACTGCTAAAAAATAAAATTTGGAGGGTATAAATTTCTGCATATTATGACGTCATTTTAAAATTTGTATCACTGTTTTTTGCAAAATATATGGAGTCAAGGTGATAATTTTTTAATGGCAATGGGGATAGTTTTTGGTTTTTTTTTTTTTGAAAGGAACTATTTTTCAGACTACAAAAATGTAATACAAGTCTGGGGTAGCATTTTGAGAAAATAATTACTGCAAATGTATTTCTTGGGCCCCCTATTTTTGGAGTCTAGAACCGCCCCTGCATAAGTGTACAACATGGTCAAAAATAGATATTTTTGCACAAGCACAATGTTAACCCTTTTACCAGAAAATTAAATAGCTCATAGCCGATATGGTCCCGACGATAGGCGCCTTGTTGCATAAAGGCGCAAGAATTATTAATACATATTTATTCTTTGCACTAATAAATGAAAATGAGAAGAGTGTGATGAGTAGAAATCGGGAGGCATCGATAAATTCCAGAAACGACTTTTACGTGGATATAATATTATATTGTAAACACGTAATGAAACATTCCCAAACAGGTAGTCCATTATTGCGTGTGTTCGTATGCTTTATGTTTTTAACATTAATCCCCTACTGAATTTTTTCAAAACCTAATTTTTTCGTTCAAAGAGTTTGAGACTTTTGTACATGGTAGTAAGTTACCAAAGTCGACGGGGGATGTCCAATGTTTTCTTATTTATTTCTTCGACATCTATATCCCTTCACGAGTTATAAGGATTTGTCGGCTTTGTCAGTTTATAAAAGATGTTTCAATAAGAGCGCAAAATTTGAATTGCGCGCCAGTTTGATGATGTCATAAGATTATGACATGCCAGGTCGATAGGAGACAGATGGGAGTTAGTAAGCATGGAGCATTACACGATAGAACAATGCGTCTTGATTGTTAAACATTATTATCAAAATGGTGAAAGTTTGAATGCCATGATTCGTAAGGTGCATCCAATTTTCGCTCGAAATAATGTTCCTCATTCATGTATACATAATGTGAAAAGAATAATTGAAAAATTCGAAAGTACTGGTTCGGTTAGTGATGTGAAACACACGAGACACGAGCTCGTAGAGGTCGTTCAGAACAAAACATCACAGCAATTCGCGAGAGCGGCATGAAAAAAATTGGACGTTACAGCAGCCACTGTTCAGCGTATTCTCACTAAAGATTTGCATCTTCATGCCTACAAAGTCCAATTGACTCAACAACTTCTGCCAACAGACCATGCACAGCGAAGAGAGCACCAATTGGATCCTTGAACAACAAGAAGTGAATGCCGATTTTGCGGACAACATCATTTTCTGTGATGAGGCCCCTTTTCACCTCGATGGCTTCGTTAATAGGCAAAACTGCCGCATTTGGGGCTTAGATAATCCACGAATGATTCATGAGAAAGCAATGCATCCAAAATGTGTGTCACTGTTTGGTGTGCATTGTGGTCTGGAGGAATAAGTGGGCCGTTTTTCCTTGCAGACGAGGCAAATAATGCAGTAACGGTGAATGGCGAACGTTATCGTGCTATGATAACCCAATTTTTTGTGTCTCAATTGGAAGATATTGCTCTCGACGACATGTGGTTTCAGCAGGACGGTGCCACTTGCCTTACCGTCAGTGAAACATTGACGGTCTTGCACAAGTCTTTTCCTGACCGTGCCACCTCTGGTTTGATGACCAGAATTGGTCGCCACGCCCTTGCGATTTAACATATTTGGACTTTTCGCTGTGTGGTTATCTGAAGTCACAGGTTTATGCTAACAAGCCCGCGACTACCGAAGCATTGAAGGCCGAAATTAGACGCTATATCAACGAAATACCGCCACATGTTTGCAACACCGTTATTCAAAATTTCGCCAAAAGAGTACGCGTGTACCAGCAAAGCCGTGGCGGCCATTTACCAGATGTGTTGTTCCATACATAACTCCCAAATGTCTATGTTATGGACCAAGTGATTAATTGGTCATTATTCATAATGCCCCGGCAATATAAAAAATGCCCAAAGCTGCCGATCAATATAATAAATACTGTTAAAATTTTTATATTGCCCGGGCATTATGTATAATACATGGCATGTACTAGACAGAGTGATTAAAACTTTTTTAATTAATAATTATAAAACCATTTTATTACATTTCAGAAGATTAACGTAAATACATGTTATTAGATAAAAAAAATCGAAAAGGCACACACATACACAATCGTACATTAAATGGCCTAAAAGTAATTCGATCTTTAAAATTATTTTTAAAAGTAAACTATTTACTTTATTTTAATCATACAACCCTTTGTACATACATGTATATGTAACAAAATCGAGGGCATGTATGCCATTATTTTTTAAAATTAAATTAACCTCTACTTCACATCAACTTAAATAACACGATTTTACCAGTTTACAGAATAAATAATCTGTAAACTTTGATTTTACCAAATTAACAAAAACTCTCAGTTCGTTACAGTGAATGGCATTTAATTTTTGACAAAATTTTACATACTATTTAATAAAACAGTTTCCTCTTTGGTGACATTTGGAATTATACAATTTTTGTTCTTTACGACACTTACACTTTTCAGATTTACACCCACCTTTACAACCACACCTATTGTATCGCTGGCCCCCACAGTTAGACGACTTTCTTGCGCACTCTCTATTCTCAGTGTTAGGAACTTCTTCCGCAGAAATAAACTTTTCGTTACATACAGTAAATTGGTTTCTTGAATATAATTGATTTAGTACGCCGTATTTCGTGCGCAGTTTATAAAGGTTGTATTCTGTTATCTGTCACAGTAGCTAGTAAATGTCTTTGTCACTACGAGCTCGGTCCACATTTGGCACTCGTACCGTAACTGTATCGCCAACCTTAGCCGATGGGTAATTGGAATTTTCTCACCTTGCTTTTGTAGATTGGATAAAGCCATTTTTCTTTTCCTTTTTACATCGCTTATTCTATTTCCTATATTTGGAACCGACTTTTCATTATTTCCAAGGTTTACTACAATGGACGTTTCTGCCACAGAAATTGTAGACTTTTGAACTTCCTGATTATGTGTAGGAAAGGCATGGCTAGGTCCGGGTAACACAAGTTGAGAATCGATTTCTAGAACTGACTCTTTAAACTGCACAGTGTAACTTTGTTGAGCAACATTGTGAGAAAGGAATGAACCTTCTTCAGTTGGATTTACTGCACATTCTTGAACGTCCATAGTTTACTCAAGTGAAGATAAGCTTGAATCGAGTAACACAATTGAAGCGTCGACATTTGTATTATTATTTTGAATGATATCCGGTTCTTCAGACTGCCAGTCTCTTGATTTTTTGAAAACCACCTCTAAGTCTTCTTCTGAATTAATATCAGGCATAACTTCTTGTGATATAAAGCTTTTTTAAAGCAAATTTCAACTTTGTTCCGAATATGGCCCCATATGGACTACAATTAATACCAGTGTGATGAGCTCTGTTCTTCATTAACTGAACAAAACGTAATGCTTCTGACTATTTGTTTCTATTGTTGTCCTCTAACCACGAACTAAGTATATTTTCCACGTCTTGGTTGACCCTTTCTATTGACCCCTGACTTTGGGAATACCTGAGTTTACCATGTACCATTTTTAACTCAGGCCACGTGCTACAATGCTCTTTGACAATATGGTTGGCAAATTCTCGGTCATTGTTACTATGAAGCACACTCGGTGCACCGAATATTGTAAAAATATCTAAAAGTACATACGCTACTTCTTCAGCCCTTTTGCTTCTAAGAGGTCGGAGTTGAATGAATTTTGTGAGATGGTCTTGATGTACAAGTATAAATTTATATTGAGCATTGGCTTGCGATTGTATGTCGATTAAATCGACGTGGCATCATGAATTTATTTCTTTACTTAATATTGGTTTTACTACCAAGCCTTTCTTTGGAATATTGTGTCTTTTTTTTGACAGGTCATACACATAAGTTTAAATAGACAGCAATTATTTCTCTTGTAATGTTTTATATTTAGAATTTATTTCCTTCTCCATGTGATATCTACCACCGTGTCTGATGGTAATATGAGCATCGTGTAATACTTTAAATATTTCTTTGTATGCACGTAGTACTTAATTGCGTTACCTTCTTTTACAGGAACAATTAATTTTTCTATTTATCTGACATTCATAACGTCGAATCTTAAGCGCTGATAATCCGCCGGTATTTTCTTTGTCTGTTTATTTTTAGAATTCTTTACTTCTTCTATCATCTTCAAGTAGGCATCTGTGAAAATTTGTGTATTTTGACCTTTTCTTGAAATTAATTCAGTCAATCGACTGTTGAATCGATTTATTATATCACTTACTAATTGTTCTTCCATCATTTACTATAATGCACTGTTTAAACACGAAGTAACAGCGAATTGTCATAGATAGACCACCTGTCGCAGTTAACAATTAACTTTCTCAATCAGTGGTAAAATTGAATTGAACGGCGCGCCGATTATTACATTGCCTGGGTGCGGGGCGCTCTTTGTTTCTAGCAGACGTAGATGCTGATTGGCAGCTGCAAATTGCGTGAGGTTCTTTGAACGCCGATTCATTACATTGCTCGGTCACATCGTGACATTTTTCATAATTACCAGACAATGCGATAAATTGTACAAATTTATTAAACTACCCGTTCCTGCTTGTCACTATTCATAATGACCAGGCATTTTACATACTGCCCTAAGTAATCACTCTTTGCTACAGAAGACCATGTTTTAATGAACCTTGAAATATTGCACTCTTATTGAAACCCCTTTACTTCACGTATTTAACATCTATTTGATCTATTAATTTTTATTTCAAAACTCTTTTGTTTGTCGTCCAAAGTGACAGACTTTTGCACAGAATGGCAGGCTGCTAAACTCGACAGGGGAAATGTGGGGGTATTTTTCTTTTATTTTTCTACATCCCTTTACGAGTTATAAGGACTTTTTGGTTTTGTCAGTTTGTGCTTTAAATATTTAACATCTATTCGACCTTTCAAAGATTTTTCAAATCTTTTTTATTTTTTTGATTTAGAATTTCCCGAGCATCGGTCTGCGGGATGGCAGATATCACACCTTGATGACCTTTTAAATGACAAAGAAGTAGATTTTTCTGCACAAGTCATAAATGTTGAGTCTCTGAAAAAAGTTCACACATTTTAAGTATGTATGCGTCAATTACATCTATCGACGTTGAACAAAAATGTAATGCATTTTCAATGAGATTAACTCCGGTATATTTGCATTGGCTGGCCATAGGCGCTTTAATTGCTAGTTACGCCTCTGCATTTCATTGCGGTGATCGAATTCGCTATACGGGTCGTCAAAACGGCTGCGGTAACCGCTTGTGGTATTATCAGCTTCCCACAATTGACCCTCAAAACAGTACTTGTTATTTTCCGTTTTTCTTTAAGTTTCTAAGATTAAAATTCTATTAACCAGAATAAATAACAACAGTTTTTATTAAATGAAAACTTTATTTTAAATACAAAAAAAGTTCCTATTGAAAATAAAATTTTTTAATTTAGTGAAACATCTACATCAACAGGTTGATAGTTAACAACATTCTGAATATCTTCAACATTTTCGTCGTTAGAACTAGAGCTATCGTCAGATTCGTCATTCTCATAATTAATTAATTTCCTCAGAATCTTCATCATCACTATTCATTAAGAGTGCTATTTCCTAAGTCGGGGCAATCAATGCTCATGGCGGAAGATGAAGCAGAACAGCTAAGGGGCGGAGTCTCTCCTTTGTAATACCGAATAAAATATAGTCAAATAAATTATTTGTTTCCGTTAAACTGCACTACGCAACTCTTACTTAATCCCACATAAATTTATATACACGATGTTTATTTATGTTATCAGAATTAGTAATTTGATAATTATTTTTCTCAAAAAAAAAACTTTTTGTACGAAAAGCTTATTCCTTAATTAACCTACATGCTGCGCAGTTAAAAATATAAGAAAGAAAATGTTAAAAGGTGGCCTAGAAAAAAATCAAAAAGTTGACAGATAAAAGAGACAAATTGTTCTGTAAAATTGAAATTTGTTTGGGTTCAAAAGATGTCCCTCTATCTCTATAAGTGGAATACACTTCAATGTATTTTAGAATTTGATTTCAGAAAAAAAAAATATTTTTGATCTAAATGAGTAAGATGAAAATGGGTATCGTCGTATGGGCAAAGAAAAACCAGGAGAAGTTAAAAGATTGGTCCTCGCCATGGGCGAAGTATCACGTCTTCGGAGGGATGGTAAAGAAAGATGATGAATCGTTGGAAAAAGGACCGATCCGGGATATTTGCGACGGTAACGCAACACCGCAACCGAGAAAATTTTGAAGGATTTCGGAAAAGTTTTCGTGGTGCTTTGTAGAAAGAAGAAGTAGAAAAAATTTAGAACAGGGGAGAGTATCTTTTGTTAAAGATTTCATTAATGACGTCAGACTCCCCAGGCAGATTAATGTTCTATGGTGTGACCAGTCAAGATGACTTATCGCAAGTTTCGTACTAGAGTGCTTTTAAAATGTGATAAAAGCGGTAACTCAAGTATACCGCTAAGCGATTATGATGCAATTTGTCGAGGATATAAATAGAATCCATAGAGAAAATAGAGAAGTCGTCGTCGATCTTCCGTGGTGAGCAGAAATCCAACCATAACCTGAAAAAAGATGCGTGCCCAGTCAAAAGGACAATTTTTCTGGAGCGATCGCCTTTTGAATAAGACTTAAATTGTTTAACTTGAAGAACGTTTGTCTCTAAAGAATTTCATAACCTCACATATAAATTTAATTGGAGAATTGTTTAATTTGAAGTGTTCTAACCTCAAAGCGAACTTGATTCAGTGTGGTCCTTCTGATATTTATTGTTAATTTTCATAGACGCTGGTTTATATAGTTGAAGTTCAACTTTGACAGTAACAACTGTCACTGTTAGTTTGACAGAACAATTTTTTCTTCGCTATAACTGTCACCGTCACCTTGATAGATAAAATATTTTCAAGAGCTACCAATGTTATGGTGATTTCCATTGGTTACACTAATGAGCACTGAATGTATCTCTCTGACATTTTCTATCATTATGTCTTAAAATAGGACAGAGATACACTTAGTGCGCCCTGGTGCAACCAATAGGAATCACCATTAGTATCATTTGGATAGCTTGAGTATTTTTGACAGCTTCCCCTGTTGGTGTCATTTTGACAGTAAATTATAGAAAAGTTCCGTTTGACGTTTCACAACTTTTGTAATCCTTATAACTTTTTTATTGTAGAAACACGTGTAGCTAAGAGAAATATGAAATACCTATTGCCATTTTCATTATTGTAACTTCCACTGCATCTTCTTCGATTTGTATGAGAAATCTAAAAGTATTTTAAACTTTCGTCTATAGTTTTTTCGTTTTCAGAATTCATAATTAAAAATACCTATTATAACAACACCTTACTCAAGGAATGAGTATTGGAGTAATACTAAAACTAAATCCTAATGTTCATGTTGTTTTAAAGTTTTAACTCCATTTTTTCTGCGATGTAATAAAATGAATAAAATAAATATGATAAATAAGATAAGTGATATACTCGTATGAGACAAATTAAGCAAATGAAACAAGTGAGACAAGTGAGGCAAAAGGGACAAATGAAGCAAATGAGACAAATTAGATAAATGAAATAAATACAATGAATAAAATAAATAAGATGGATAAAATAGATGATAGAGATAAATAAATAAATAAGATAACTAAGATAAATAAAATTAATGAGATAAATAACAAAAATAAAATGATATAAATGTGATAAATAAAATAAATATGATAATAAGACAAGAATGGGGCAATAATGTTAAAATGTTTATTTATGTATCGCAAATTTAAAATTTAAATGAAGTAATCGGACATTTGACAAAATTGTTCATACTATTTTATTAGCTAATCGAATTTTATCAAATTGTGTGTATAACATTAATTTGTTGTATCCATACATATATTATTATATTTTTAACTAATTTAGATTAATTTTTTTTTATATTACATTAAAATATGAATGTTTAATACTAAGACACTGAAAAATTCTGTGCAGTTGATATCTTAAATTATTTCCAATTTCGATTACAATAATAATTTCTCGACTTTAAAATATGTACATAATATTTTGTTGGGCAACTATAATAAGGCGTAAACAATTCTAATATATTTCAACATATTCAAAACGCGATTAATGAGATCTTGTAGAATTTAAATAAGAAGAAAAATGAATAGAAAATAAGGTCCGACTTTATTCCTGGGGGTAATTTTTTTTTATTTTTTTTGTTAAGTTTTATTAGCAATTTTATTGACAAATGTAAAAGTTTGTTTTCAATACTTTTCATTTAAGTTTTTTAACACATATAAAAAGAAAATTTATATTTTTAGTAAAAGAACGTACTAGTTAAATACCTGTTTTTATTTGATTTAAAAAAAACACACGCGTTTATGTCCTTCGCTGAATTTTATATCATTAATCCTAGAAATGTCTTCACTTAAATGTGCTCATTTCGGAAATAGCACTCTTAAGATGTTATATAATTCGTCTTCAGATAACCATTTCTGTTTCTGAGAGTTAAACTTAGTCATTTTCAGTAAAAATAGCTCACAAAACGTATTCATCCACCTAATGAAATCGAAATCTTGAATAACTGCAACCTTACCAACAAGTAATTGCATGACTGGTTGCGTGAATTATATATTAGATATGGTCGACTCCCGTAGTTGACCCCCAAAAAAATTCTTGTGGATGCTTCCATAGAACTCTTGTTTATTTACATGATTAAAGGATGTGTTGTAAGTGCTAGTTTCAGACCTGAATCAAATCAAAATTCTTATTGACTGATTGACATCATTATAACCGTGAATTTTAAATCTAATTTGTAGATGAGCCACTTTGTACATACAATATGAAAGTACATTTACGAAATAAGTGATTCCGAAAGTTTAACTATTTAAATTTTAAGGCGAAACAAAATTCCAAGACATTAAATCAAACCTCCTCAAAAATATTGAATGTCAGAAACGGCTTCTGTTTATTTTTGAAAGTGTTAATGTAAGAATTTCACCGCATAATTGGAACATTTTTTAATTTTTTAAAAGATTTTAAGACAATCGACAATTCCATCTAAAAGCTTGTCTGGCGACTATGCACAGCACATTGAATATTCATTTACTGATGCGTAAAATAAACATGCCAATATAATGATTACAATTTTATTTCAAAATAAATATGAAATAAAAAACTGTTTTGCACGGTACAATTTTTAGTTTTTTAAATTATTTATTTTCGCTGAATTTATCAATTATTTTTCATTGGCGTTAGAAGATAATTTCAACTCCAAGCGTGAATTCGCAATTCTGTATCACTTTCGAAAGTTGATGCATCAGGAAAGTCCACGTTTGGCATTAACTTTGTTTTCTCTTTTTTTATATTCTCTATAAGTAAAATGAAGTAAGTACAATTCATTTCCATCAGCATACTGTCACAGATATTAATGTTTTTATATGAAGATTTTCTGATTATGAAAACCATAAACGTGCCGTGCCTAAATATACATAAAGTATTCGTACATTGACTGCAACTAACTTAAAATTATTTTGTATTAGTCTTAATCACTCTGTAATTTGTTATTTACTTTATAAAGTCATGTCAGACGTCAATTAATTTGTTTCCGAATGTTTAATTGAAATAAACTCTAGCTGGAGAACTTTACCAGTTTTATGCCGCTGGTGTTATGTGTAATGTGTTCATCACTTGTTTCTTTTAGTTTTCATAATATATGATATAGTCAGTATGTATGTTATAACGCGTAAGTACAAATTATCTTCAACAAATTTACCTTTTCCAAATTAAAATATCCTCGTGATAGTCTGCATCGCATTTATTGTGGATTATTGGAATGTTCTATATACACTTTTTCGACGTTGAAATTAAATGTCAAGTAGAATTTTCTACGTAAACGGCTAGCTACATAAAATTCAAACTAATTTAAGCGATATTAAGGTTTAATCTCTTGTACAAGTCCACTTTCTGTTTACTATTTGCTCTAGTTAAAAATACCATTTTCTGTTAATTTCAATACTCACATTATATGTTAACATAATACGTATTGTCTCAAAAAGTACTAGTGAATAACATCTTGAGGTTAATCCTAAAAAAATAAGTTTGTATGAAAATATGTCCGAATATAAGTCTCTAGGGAGTTATTTTCCTCTGAAAGGTATCACAAAATTTGTTATTTCAGGAAAATTGACCTAAATTTATGGCACGATACGATTTCTGTGTAGCAATTGGTTCTATTTAAAAAACAATTAAACGTCTTCAATCAGTTACACAACTTTGTTGAAATATATTAAAAAGTAGTAATTTAAAGTTACTGTTTAACATTTCCACCACCAGCTTCAAAGCACATTAAAGAATGATGATGGGTTAAAAATAGTCCGTCATCTCATCGGTGTTGTTAAACAAAATAATTTCAGTTTCGTTAAGATCTATATTACCTTACTATTGTGGTAATGAATCCATTGCCCCATTGTTTTTTTTCTAAAATGAGAATGAGATAAATTGAAGAAACAGAATTTATTTATTTGAACAATAATAACATTTATTCTTTATAAAGGGTGGCCCAACGAAAACTTGACATGAAAGTTTTGGATGATAATAGCATAAATATCAATAAACGCTCGGACAGGTCAACTTTATTTTGGAGGGGGATAACTGATTTTCCTAGTTTCAACATCGCGATCGTGGGATGAAAAACACCTAAAATTTGAATAGAGAAAGTGAGACGAATCGTACATCATTGAAAAAATCCCTTGAATTCTCTAAACAATGGTATGAAGTTGTTGGAATTTACTTGTACCGTTTTCGAAAAAACAAAGATTTATTTACGGAAAAATAACTGTGAAGTACAATCTAGCTACTTAAATGATCGCTATAGTAAATGCTCGAACTGTCAACCTCCAGCGTCCATACAATAATACAGATTCTGCTGAAAACGTTTTTGCACATTTTGAAGCATTTCTGGAGGGAGGTGATTTGGTGAAATTCGTTTGTGATTCGTTAACATAAATCTTCCAATGGAGCAAGTGGAGTAGAATAAATTCTGCTTTTCAAGTGACCCCACAGAAAGATATCTAATGGAGAAAGATCTGGTGATCATGGAGGCCATTCTATGGAACCTCTCCTCCCAATCCAGTGACCCGAAAAGTGTTGATCCAAATACTGACAAGCAGGCAGAGCATAGTGCGAAGGAACGCCATCTTGTTAAAATATAAACTGATCCTCCAAATAATTTTGGTCATTTTCAATAATGTCAGTCAACATGGGGTCAATTGTGTCTTCCATAAATTCCAGATACATTTGTTCTGTTAGATTGCCTTCTAGGAAAAAGGGCCAACGATACGATCACCCATAGTTACAGCCGAAACGTTTAATTTTTGGGTATGTGAGTATGTACTTCATAAAATATTCGGGGATTAGAAACAAACCATAACGATAATTATGGCGATTAACCATACCGTTTCAAAAAAAGAACACTCATCAGCCATCACTAAAACAGATGTTAAAAAGAATATGTGGATTTTCAATCGCTCGCTCATTTACTACCTCGCAGAACGACGATCACTATCCATCATTTTCATTCAGTTGTTGTGTCAGACTAATTTTATAAGTGTAAAATTTTTGGGTTTTCAAAATACGTTGAATACTAGTTCGTGATACACCACATACAGTTGCCAACTTTCTTGTACTCAACGCTGGGTCAAGCCCAACATAGCCCAAAATTGCCTCTTCTGCCGCCTCATTCTTATTGACGGTTCGATGCATTCATATTTTCATGTTAATGATTGAATAGTTCAGGAGCCTTATTAGCACATAGATGTGTACGATACGAGCCGTAGGAGAGTTTCGTAAATCGCCCGAGTGAATAATAGCCATTATATGCGAGTAGAATACTTTGTTTACGACTATAATGTCAATTTTTTATTCTATTTTACAAAATAAAATGTTATGCTTTATAGCTTTGTTTAACAAAACTTATTTAATAATAACATAACAATTTATTTTCTAAAAGATACTACCACTTAGTTAATTAATAGTTACATTAACATTAGAGCAATGCGCCAATTTTGCGTTTTTGACAATTCTCCAATCCATACAAAATTTGTATGCTGAAATATATAGTTCTCTCGATTTTTGTGGTAATAAATTCAAAAATTCACGTATCTGATGTAGTTCGGGAAGGTTATGAATCTATCATGAATCGAATGGTAAACACTGATGTTTTGGTACTGACAGTAGCTGTTGTCCCTGAATTGAAGTCAAGTTATTTGGCAAATCAATAAAATGTTGATTAAATTTATTAACTATTAAGTCAGTATGGCATATTAGGTCATTATTAACTTTTATGCTTTCTATGTTGTTATGTTTAATTTTATTATTCTTATGTCTTTATTAATCATTCACCAAGCAGCCTTAGATTTATTTAAAGACCTGTGATATATGTGATCATTGTGTAATTTTTTTTGCAACTTTTATGACATTGCGATAATTTTTTTTATATGATTTATAAAAGTGTTTGTCTTCCTCTTTATCGCTTTGACTCATTACTTTATATAAAAGTTTCAGTTTTTGTGCTGAAATTCTTGAGTAAACCAATCATTTTTTCTCGTCTTGTGTGGTTTAATAAAAGTAAGTGGAAAACTAATATCCTCATAATAAACGAGACTTTCCAAAAAAGTACTTAAAACCATCATTTAAATTTGAAGCGTTATATGTATCAACCCAGTTTTCTTTACTTACATGCCGTTCAAAGGAATCATAATTATTTCTAGTAAATAACCTGGTTGTCGCATTACTTTTTATAAGATTATTACCATTTGGTATATGACTAATAAATATTTGTGCTGTGTGATCAGATAATTCATTTTGAGCGATTTTACAAGCAATATTAAAGTAATTATTACTATCCATATTACTGCATATATAATCTATTCCTGTTGCAGATACTATAGTGTATCTAGTAGGCTTATTAATGTGACATACAATATCATAAGAATCAAGAAGATCAAATAATTAATGTTTACCAAAGGTATTTGTCAATAAGTCAATATTCCAGTCACCATACAACACTAGGGACGACTTATCATTTGACGCATTATTTTAAATTAAATCAAGTTCTTTAAAGAAACAGTTAAGATCCCCTGTTGATAATCTATACAATGCCAAAATTTTTATATAGTACTCATCATTCACTTTCAATTCAACACCAGTTATTTCGACACCTTTGTCAATTGACTTTTTTGTTAATTTCAGTTAATTCTTTAATATCTATATTTAGTGCGGATTTGTGAAATATTATCACTCCGCCATTTTTAAAAGTAGTTCTACAAAATGCTGTAGTTGCAGTATAACCTCTTATGTGCACAAAATGTAATTCATCTGGCTGAAGCCAATCTTCAGTGAAACATGCAACGTCAATATTTTGTAAACTTAACTCAATTTGTAATTGCTCGATTTTTTTTCGCAGACATTGTACATTCTGATGAATAATTTTAGGCTTTTAACACTATTACAGTTATTTAGTTGCTATACATTATTGGCATGATCTATGTGATATTTATATTAAAAAATAACATGATTAAAAATACCGTTGCTTGTATACTTCTACCACTTAATTAGTATGCTTAATTCATTAAAGTTTTGTTGGTTTAATATAGCCAATAATATTTTAAAAATCATCAAATGTGTTTTGAAAAGTATGTTGTAATAGTAATTTATACAGGGAATGATAAAATGACATATTGAAAATGAGCGATTCCATTGCTGAAAGTGATATTCCAGCAGAAAATCAAAAATAGGCAGATGTTACCACCCTGAAGTTGTTAGCAGACAAATCAAGAAACCTCTATGAAAAAGAATATATGAACTCTTTATGAAGTACGTATACTTAACTAAAAGTATTTCTAAAAAAGTAGGAAATTTGTGATTAAATAAATTAGACATTTTCTCAGTACCTGTTTCTGTCAAAATTGCTATTATTTGTCTGGATAATAATCAGTTCTGAAACACGTTTTTAATGATGAAGTGTTTATTTGATGCCAATTTTAACGGTCGTCCCAATTTTTTTCCAGAGTGACTATATATCCTATTTTGTTCGTCTCAAAAAACTGTCTATTATCTCCCAATTTCAGGTTAGTATCACAATCTGAACAATTCTTATGAAAATTCGAATTAAGCAGATTCACTAAAAGATGCCAATCTCACAATGGTGAGAGTCGTTAGGGATATATCTAAGAGTGTTGGTATATTTATAGAGAAGCGGTTTTTATCATTTTCTATGACTACCCGAAATGTCAAACAACTTGTGACGCATCATTTTGTAGCCTAAAATGTTTCTTTTTTCAAACCAATTAAGATATGTAAAAAAATCTCAAAAAGTCCTGGTGGACTTTTCAAAATGTCAGTCACCAAAAGAGTCAACACTTACTTTCCTGAAGGGGATGAGGTATGAACATCCGTTTAATTTCCGATCAGTGAAGTTAAGCAGCACTGATCGAGTCCGGCAATTGGATGGATGAACGATAGCTCGTCTAACAGTCGGTAGGCTGTCAACAGACAATCCCGGGAAGGCCGCTAGCAGGCGGAGAGGCAAGCCCGGGTGGAGGGTCGAGGAGACCTACCCAGGAGGTTTGCCACTGCTAGCGGTGCAGGCGGGCAGGCCCAGGCGGTGGGTTAGTTGACAGTTGAGTACCGTGGTTCGGAGTCCACGCTAAACTGTAGGTCCCTAGGTAAAAAGGGCCCATTGTGGCCTACTTGCCTAGTAAAATAAGTAGCTACTACTACTACTACTACTACTTTCCTGAAAATTTCATTAGAGTGGAATTTGACAAAAAATGCACGTTTTTCTTTTCTACCCAGTATTATGGCCCCTGTGTATTGGAAGGTACCTCCGTGTAATAGTCAATAAATTGCGTTTTCCGAATCTTCCTCCGTTTTAAAAATCCATTAAGATTCTAAAGTTGAAGTAAAATGTCAATGTCTCCTTTAATAATTCAATTAAGTAATGATGCTAATTATGACCTAAATATTCAGATTAAACTAAAATGCAAATAAATATTACTACATTCGACAATACTGAAATACAAGCTCAGTACTTAGCTAATGAAATATTCCAATTAGTATTTGTCTTTTCCCCTCTAAGTTAAGGCTCTTAATTATTATTATATTTAAGAAACCATGATAACGTTTTAACTTCGCAAAGAATCGTTAAATTCAATATTATGTCTTTTACCAAAAACAATTTTGTGTCTACCTATCCCCTATATCACGGTTTTGGATATCAAGTTGAAAATAAGCTTGAAAGAAAATTAATTACGTCATCATCAGCTAACCGGCCACATATATTTATAAATTTGAAGTTTAAAAAAATTACTGAACATTTTTCTGCCTACACGAATCCTCTTTAATTCTAAAATTACGTTTTAACATGACACCGAAATTAAAAGTAATTACCTATATTGTACCTACAAAGTGGAGGATGTTCTCATGTAATAACATGTTATATGAAAAATTTTTTACTTAATTTAGCTTTGTTAATACTTAAATGAATTTAATAAAAAAATGTTTAATATGTTTGTTGTGTGTACAAAATAACATGAAGTTTTAAATCTTTTAAATAATTAGCTAATAGATACGATTTTTTGCCTGTATCTTGGTAACCAAGATCCTAACAATAAGGTTTTGAGAAAAACTGTACAGCATAAAATTTGTGCAAATTCAACTTTTTTTAATGAAAACGTCATAAATATTTCCCCTGCAATCTAGCAACGTTATACTTCAGGCTAGGAACACAGTTCTGTTAAAAATGATAACCAGACGAATGATGTGAAAGAAAAGTACCAGCTATTCGCATTGCTTTCTACTGCTGTCCGTTGGCATAATATGTTCATCTATCATCAGTTGCAAATATTATGACAAAGTTGTCTACCTTCTACGATCTGAGATTGATGAAAATCGTCCAAACGCATAATCTCATTGAATCCACTTGTTGCTGAAAACTTAAGAAGCTCATATTCTGTAGCTAGTTGTTAGTGATTGTAATACGCCAATACTTATTAACACTGCAATGTTATATCCTATCTCAATCCATAATTTCACGCTCAAAAATGAAAAGGAGAATGTGTTTGGTCTAAATGAAACGAACTTCCAGGAGAGGAATCACAGAAATCAATTTCTTTACAAGTGTGGGGAAACTATGACAACTCTGAAATTGACATAGTAGATGACAGGACAGCATTTTATATGAAAAAAAAAAAAATTCTTTGTAGATCTTCAAATGAAGAAAATGAAGATCTTATGCCCTAAGTTGTACATAACGAAAAAATGCGCTAGGAACTCTAACTCACGATGGTATTGCATTGAGTTCAAAATTGAAATCTAATTCTTTCAAAATATCGTCGTTCACATCTTCTTATTGTTAAGTCAAAGCACCCTCAAAATCAAAAGATTTGAATAACAGCAGATGAAGATAAAATGAATGCAAAACAAAATCATGTTTTAGTACGCGTGTTAGACCTCACATCAACTATTTTAATTGCTAGTAAAATATCAAAAAACGTCGATGCAGTAACTATATAAAAAGTAGTTGGTATGATGGATGTTGATAGTTCACAAGTATTGATCTTACTCACTGATGCAGCACAATATACGGTTAAAATAGGAGTATTGCTGAAGAACATATATTCAAATTTAATACACGTAACATGCGTTGCACAAGGTTATTCATTATAAATTACCCACCCCCCTTAACATCGTTATTATTGCATATAGAACAAATAGTTTTAAATAAAAGTTTTGTGGCTATGACTTAATTTTGTTAAAATGCTATCAAAAGTACAGTATCGTGCAGAATTCAGGGGATACAAAAAATAACATATTTTTTTAAATGGAATACCCTGTATATTATTAAGTTTTTGGAATGATACTTTGCTCCTGATTTCAAAAATACACTACGTGTTACCCCTACCATATACCGTAAGTTATTAAACGTCGAATTTCTTAGTTAAACTAGTTACTGCAAATATTGAAAAGTTAACATTAGTCAGCTATCAAAATGACAACTGTTTGATAAGTGACATTTCTTTAATGAAATAATCAAAATGGTTTACAGTGAGGAAGAAAAAGTCCAAATATTTACTTGTTATGTACAAAATAACAAAAGTAAACGTGCAGCAAAAAGAGCATATGTGGTGTTATATCCAAATCGTCCAATACCATCAGAAAATACGTTCAAAAATATTTACCGAAAGGTGAATATTACCTCCAATTTTAGTAGAAAAAAGCGTGTAGTTCAAGCAAACCAGGAATAATGGCTAGATATACTGCTTCATTTCGAAGGTAAACCCATCCATATTTATTCGCGAATAGACTTTTTTTGAAATATTGTATTATTTTTTAGAAAATTCTGAATGTGGTATAAATAATGCAGTCGATCAATTAGGTAAAAGTTATTCCAAAATCCAATGTAAGTTAAAAAATAACAGCTACAGACCATATAAAATTTTACCCGTACAAGTTTAAACAGAGGAAAAATCGAAGGTCGTGGGAAAACAAGCACAATAGAAAAAGATTGGTAAAACAAATAAAAAAAACAGGAAGAAAAACTGTTAGCGTTTGGTGTGGAATTTTCAAAAATAAAATTGTTGGGCCTATATTTTATGATTATACTTTAACTGGAGTTACCTATCTGAAAATAATTATCCCAGAAACAGAAAATATTCTTTTGCAGAATTTTCCGGAAGCCGAACTTGATGATATGATTTGGATGCAGGATGGGGCAACTCCGCATAGTGTCCTACTCGTTCGAGATCATTTGATTAATATATTCCCAATATGGATAGGGAATAATGGACCTATTAAATGGCCACCTAACAGTCCAGATTTGACCCCTATTGATTCTTTTTGGGGATTTCTAAAAGACGCTGTCAATAATAATAATAATAATAATAATAGTATGACAGAGATACCCGCAAGATGATGAATATTCACAGAAGTATTCATCCTAGATCGTCCGTTCCTCGTGTGTACCTCCCACGTCAACGGGGGGGTCGAGGACTCTTGAGCCTGGAGTGTACGCATGGCAGAGTAGTACTGAGTATGGCATGTAACATACTCAGGAGCTCAGATCCCCTCCTGCGGTTCGTAAAACATCACGAAACTGTAGGAGTGGGAGCAGGATTGTTCAAGGCAGCAAAAAGAGCCGCAGATGAACTCGGTCTCGCATTTGACATCAGGCGAGGAGGCCGGCGAGGTGCTGATGTTGAGTCAGTCACCGAACTTCAGCCAAATCGTCTGAAAGCCCGAATCAGAGCTGCCGAACAGGAAAATCTGTTTCGGCAGCACGTCGATAAACCCCAGCATGGTGTCTTCTATAAGAACATAGAAACACTGGGTTTATCGACCAGGCTGACCTTCGCCTTTCTAAGGTCAGCAGGGCTTAAGTCGGAGACCGAGGGATTCATTATGGCCTGTCAAGATGGTGTTATCAACACCTTGGTCTACCGTAGCCGCGTGTGGCGTGTAGAGGTTCCTGATATCAACTGCAGGACCTGCCATCAGGCGCCGGAATCGCTCATGCACTTACTATCTGCATGCCCTATATATGCGATTTCGGCCTACATCCATCGGCATAATGCGGCGTTACGAGTGCTATACTACCATCTAAGGCACTCGTACGGGGTAGACCAGACACCAGTGCTGCCTTACGTCCCCGGAGATATTGAGTCCGTTGTCGAGAACGAGAAATGCCGGATTTACTGGAACTACTCGTTCCCGACTGTCAGGCTAATCCAA
The DNA here is from genome assembly GCA_029963845.1 of Rhamnusium bicolor. NCBI lineage: Eukaryota > Metazoa > Arthropoda > Insecta > Coleoptera > Cerambycidae > Rhamnusium > Rhamnusium bicolor. Next base: position 1,979,974 of record JANEYF010002643.1, read on the forward strand.
GCCAACAAGCCTGACATAGTCCTCCTCGACCATCAACTCAAGGTGATGTATGTCATCGAGTTCTCGGCACCTGCAGAGAAAAACATCACCTTGAAGGAGGAGGAGAAACGGACCAAATATCGCGATCTCCGGTACGAGCTCCAAGTGCTGTACCCAGGCTACTCGGTCAAAATGGTCGTCCTTATTATCGGTGTACTCGGAGGGATAAAGCCTACGCTGCTCTCGGAACTGAAGATCATACCGGCCTGCCAAAAATCAGTTGAGTGGCTGGCAGGCCAAATGCAGAAGGCGGTCATTCTTGGTTCTCTCCATCTGCTTAGGGCACACGATTCCGGAGCCTACAGTCACTAACCCTGCGGGATGTGGGGAGTGGCTGAGGTTAATGTGCTGGCGCGACTCCCGTGAGGCGTCGGAGGCCACGGGAGGACTGTCCAGCGTCGGGCAACCGAAAAAAAAAAAAAAAAATATAAGTATTCAAGTCATTAAAGACAGGATTCGACTTGAAATAAACAATCTGAATGTAAATAATGTAGCCATTTCCGGTGCAATTATAAATATAAGAAGACGTTATCAATTATGCATTGACAATAATGGTGGACACATCGAACATCTTTCATGAGTTATCATTTATTTATATTTAAATTTTCTAAATTAATCTTTGTTATCTATTTTGTATAAATATTTGGTTTCTTTCCTCCTCGCTGTACACCATTTTGATTATTTCATTAAAGAAACGTCACTTATCAAACATAATAGTTTTCATTTTCATAGCTCACTAATAATGTTAACTTTTCCATATTTACAGTAGTTAGTTTAACTAAGATATTTGACGTAACTCAAAAACGGTATATGGTAGGGGTAACATATGGTACATTTTTGAAATCAGGAACAAAGGATTATTCCAAAAAATTTAATAATATACAGGGTATCCCATTTAAAAAAAATTTTTGTATCCCCTGAAATCTGCAGACTACTGTACTTTTGATAACATTTTAACAAAATTCAGTCATAACCACACAACTTTTATTTAAAACTTTTTTTCTATAGGCAATAATAACGATAATAAGAGGTGGGTAATTTATAATGAATAACCCTGTACATGCGCCTCATTTGGTAGCCGAAGATATTCGACGAAATTATCCCGAAGTTGGTGCATTAATTGCAAATGATAAACAAATAATCGTAAAAGCCCTTAAATGTGTTTAAAATTTCCATTCGATTTGTCCTGATATCGCACTTTCAACGCAACCTATTTTAACACGTTGGAGAATATGGTTAGTAGACAGCAATAGTTCAATACTAGGTATCATCAGTATTTTCATACATTAAAATCTTGTTCAGAAGTTTAATCCAAGTAAAACAAAAGTCATCTCCATGTCACAGAACCGTTTAAATAATCTTGAGGTAGAAACGGCGATACATACGATTTATAATTATAACTAAAGATGTAGCGGGAGGGGGCGATAGAGGACATCAATTTCAGGATTGACGCTAGATGATGTGACACCATGTAAATATGTCAATAAATATATGACACCATTCATAGCTAACTTCAATTGTTTTACGGATACGGAGACTACATCAAAAGAAATTATTATTCCATATACGCAATGTAACCGTAAAACAACTTATGCTTAGCTAAGATTGGTGGTAGAGAACACAACCATTATCTTACCTTGCTGTTATTTTGGCGGGTTCAGTAACATCCAAAGTTAATACAAAGAGAGCTGAAGGTATTGGTGAATGTAACACTAACACACGCACATGTATTTTTAACTGACGATCACGTGAATAAAAGTATACCACTAATTATAATGCACCCACTAAAACATTTGCCACCTTCCAGCCGCAAGCAAGGTGGTTTCATCTACGCTAATCCAGACGTATTTATCATTCAGTTCAGAATAACTTTTTTGTTTAATACTGTCACATCTCCGTGATAAATATCTTTTTCTTAGTGTTGTTTCCGATGGCGTACTGCCCACTAATATACTTTTACAAATATTAAACGAGGTATTTTAAAAAAGTTAACCTTCGGTGTCTTTAATTTCGTATTTTTACCTATCTACGTGTTATTCCCATAAACGTTTTATAAATACTACGTATTTAGAGTGACTAATCTACAACTCTACGTTGACACTTGCGTTTGTATGTGCAGTGGTTTAAAACCCCGCCCTTTCGCGTTATGTGGAGGGCACTATCGTGCTGAAAAGATAATTTTCTATGTTCGTCGAGAGGTAAATTTTCTAGATAGTCATTTTCCAAATTTTTTAGAATATTTTTATGCGCGCTAAACACAGGCCTGAAATTTGCCCCAGAAATAATAATAATAATAATGAACACCACAGAAATTAGACAATCCTCAAATCTAAAGCCGAAGCTATCTAGAAGGGGGTTACGCTTAGTAAAACGTGGACATACAACCATTCCTACCAACAATACTAGTGCCAGCCGGTGGCCAGATACGATAGAAAGTCACGCTTACTATCACGTTCAAGCCAACTACACCTCTGAGCTGGTGGTTAGCCTGTAGATACTTTCTAAGAAACGAAGTTCCAAATTTATTGCCCTGATTGCAGAGTGCAATACAACTTTTCAGGGAAGATTTAATACGATATTGTTGTTGAAGCGGCAGATTTTTCTTAAATAAAGAAAATGGCAAAACAGAATGTTCCTATATATCTCAATTTTATATCATAATAGTACTGTCATGACTATTTAGTCTTTGAGCTAAAGTCACTCATGACAATCTGAACTTTATTACAATTTTCAAAAAAGATAATTAATTTGCATAAACATTATCAAGTATTAGATTTTCAAATTGTAAAAGTAGCAGCAATAAAATTTAAAAAAATGGAGAATATAAGGAAACACACGTGACTTTTAAAACAATTCATTATTTTTTTAAATTGCTCTGTTTATAAACCTGGACCTTTATAATAGTAATATTCAAGCGGGCTCAAGATTTACTCATTTTTAATTTACGACCGTCAAGTTCTGTTAGGAGCTCTCCCCAATACGAACCGGAAAGAATATTTGTCTTGATCGTAAGCGTATCGTGAGCTGACCATCCCAAACTATGAATCATCAAACACCACTACTAAATGAATATAATTGGCTGGAAGCGTTAAAAAAATACACAGTGTAATTCATTCTACTATGAATGAAATAATCAGTAAATGTACCAATAGTTGTTTAGATTTAGACAAACTCATTTTGCATGAAAGTTAATCATTTGATGAAAACAAGCTGATATGAACTAATCTCGTGATTGTAAGTCGTGCGATTATGTCATTTGAATCAATTTACTGGTAGATAATTAAGTTAAAATAGTGACCGCTTGTAATAAATGCAGTCGAAATTATGTTATAGATATTAGAACATCTGGTGAGCATAAAAAATATTATGTTTCAATATGACGCAGAACTTGTGCTAAAAGACACGAAAAAGATTGTCTCGTTCTGAAGTTATAAAATGCGCTTTTTGCATTCATACAAATATTCAAATAACCAGTACAAATAAAATTACAACATCAATCATTCAACTAAAGACACAAAATGTTGGACATTTTGTGTCTTTAACTATTTATCCAAAAATTAATTTCCTGAAATCTAGGACACTATCAAATTTAGATCAGTCATAGCATATATATATATATATATATATATATATATATATATATATATATATATATATATATATATATATATATATATATATATATATATATATATATATATATATATATATATATATATATATATATATATATATATATATATATATATATATATATATATATATATATATATATATATATATATATATATATATATATATATATATATATATATATATATATATATATATCATCACCATCTAAAAACAATACAAGTGACAGAAACGTATTACGTATAAGTCATATTAATATTAGATGGTTAAACTCCTGTTTTGATGACTTCTCAACATTAGTTACTGAATTCGATGTCCCTGCTGTAACTGAAACCTGGCTTACACCTAGCGATGATTCAAAATTCTTAGGTATACCACATTACAATTTAATCCGATTTTATAGGGACACTAGGGGTGGAGGTGTATGGTGGTGTGTAAATATGAATATAAAATATAAATTATTAAATACTAACTATGTAACAAAAGAAAACCTTGAACAACTATGGATACTAGTCAGCATTAATAACAAAAAACTAGCATTTGGTGTAGGGTGTCGTTAATATCAACTGCTTAAATGAACTAGAGAAAGTTCTTAGTTCGATATGTACTATTTCTGATGATGTAATTTTTTGTAGGTGACTTGAACATAGACTTTTTTAATAAAGCCAACTTCCAACTTTAAATGCCTCATCAATATACTTAATTGTTTCAACTTTCAACAACATCTTAACGAACCAATAAGAATCAGTGACACTACTTCTACCTTGATCGATGTAATACGCACAACCACCACAGGGGAAAGTTATTGAATGTAGTACGTTGGATACCATTAGTATGACTGACTACTGGCTGACTTATTGTCATCTAGATTACACGGTTATTAAAAATGTGCCACAAAACATTATATATATATATATATATATATATATATATATATATATTTATATATATATATATATATATATATATATATATATATATATATATATATATATATATATATATATTTATATATATATATATATATATATATATTTATATATATATATATATATATATATATATATATATATATATATATATATATATATATATTATATATATATATATATATATATATATATATATATATATATATATATATATATATATATATAGAGACTTATCACTTCTTTAATATAGATGAGTTTGCCAAAGATGCCACATCAGTAGATTGGAATTACATATTTACAATTGCTGGCATAGATGATAAAGTTAATCTTTTTAATAACGTTGTAACGTTGTCATTGCTTTATTTAATACACATGCACCCTATAGAACAATCACTTACAAACATCCATCTGGACCTTATATCACAGATAGAATCAAACAGATGATGAAATTCAAAGATAAAGCCTACAAAAAATATAGAAGAACTAGGGGAGGCACATCTACTATTTTATAAAAAGATCTCAAAAACTATCTGCCCTGGCTATCAAAAATGAGAAAAAAGCATATATGGCATATAAACATGAAAAAGAAAAAAAGTCCCTAAAACCTTGGAATGATTTTGCAAGTTGGAACATACACAATAAACCGCGAAATGAAATATCTATTGATTGAAAAAATGTTAATGAAATGACTTTTTTACAAATATTCCTACTGAATCTATCAACAGCGATGTTTTAAATTATTATTAAACGAATACTAATGATACAGTTGTAACAGAATCGTATCTAGAAAACGTCACTATTAGTGAGGTTGAAAAAACCCTAAATGAAATAAAATCTTTCGCCTTCGGAGCAGATGGAATCAACCTAAAAATGTATTTCCTTATTGTAAACAAGCAATAACTCACATAATTAATACTTCATTTCAATCTTCTACAATTCCTAACCTATGGAAAAAATCAGTTATAATACCACTACCTAAAGTATCTCTTGCTATTGAATTAAAACATCTTAGGCCCGTTAGTTTTTGAAAAAATTGTAAGCCGTAGACTTATTAATCACCTTACAAGCAACAACATATTGCCAGCAATTCAATCTGGTTTTCGCAAAGATCATAGCACCACAACAGCACTTATGAAAGTCACCAATGACCTTGTTCTAAATATTGATGAATCTAAAACAACATTTTTAGTACTTATTGACTACAGCAAGGCATTTGATGTAATTAATCACCAATTACTTATTCTAAGTTGAAATATTACAAAATTCATTCTTCAGCAATAACATAGTTCACTAATGATCTTTCTGACCGTACACAAATTGTGAAACTGGATGCTATACTTTCTGTTGAACTATATATCACAAAGGAAGTGCCTCAAGGAAGTATTCCTGGCCCTTTACTGTTCACCGTTTATACAAGTGACTTACCTACAGTGTTAACTGCTGACTGCAAAATGCATATGTATGCAGACGATGTTCAACTTTTAAAATCATGTGATACGGTCATCTAATGACGCTGTGCGTGAACTAAATGAAAACTTAATTTCTATATCTAACCATTCAAAAACTACGGTATGGTAATCAATCCCGCTAAAACAATGGCCCTGTGTGTGGGCGGTAATATCTTATGTGCTAAAACTATGTCTAGCTTAACAGTGTGACATAATCTTAAATGGAAATAGAATAAGCGTTAGTGATAGTGCAAAAAAACTCGGTGTTATCTTTGATGAAAATATCACCTTCGAAAAACATGTAACAACGAAATGCAGTTTGACATATCCTAAAATTAAGTATCTTTACAAATATAAATATATTTTGCCCAGTGAAATAAAATGGACATTAGTTAATTTTTTGATCTTAAGTCATTTTGACTACGCCAGTAGTGTATATTACAATTTTTTAACTCAACAATTTAAAAACAAAATACAAATTGTTCAAATTTCTTGCCTAAGATTTTGTTATAATTTAGACAGAAGGGATTATATAACACCACATTTCAACACTCATAATATTTTAAAAGTCGAGTCTAGGTTTATTCAACTATATGGATTACTTCTATAAAAATTTATTACCAATAATTCTCCAATATATTTGTCAGAGCTCTTGTACTCAGGTCCACCGTGCATGATGTTAATTTAAGATATGTAGATAGAGACTCTACACCAAAGCATAAAACTACAAAATTCCAATGTTCCGTGTTATATGTTGCACCATCCCTTCTTAATAAATATCACAATGTACTCAAATCTGCACATTATTTAAACCAGTTTAAGAACAAACGCAAGTCAAACATTCTAATATAAAATTCTATTTTCTCTTTTAATATGTATTGTTTCAATGTTTATATCTCTGTATCTTGCAAACTTGTAGTTTACTATCTTTTAATTTCATATTTTTGTTGCATGTAGTTGAATGTACTGGGGAGGTTGAAAAACGACTTTGTCGATATCTTCTCCATTTTGTTTTATATATGTATTAATATGTGTATATATTTCAAACAAAGGATGTTATTATTATTATTATTATAAGTTAGAACTTGACATATATACAGAAAAGATATTAGTACCCTAAAATATATCCCTAAGGACTCTCACCATTGCACAGTGGTTCCGATCTGGTTTAAAAGCGGAAAAAAAGTCCCATTTTCTCAAGGTTGTTGTACCTCAATAAAATTTTAGGGGCGCATGCGGAAATACCCAGACTATCCCTTCCTAGAATTTCAGATCATTACGGCGATCTGCCTGCTTTGTACGCCTGGGTAAACCCAAGCATTTATCTAGTGCGCTTTAATGTAATAAAAGTTTGTTTAGTAGCCCGAGTTTGTTCAGAGGTGGTAGTTAATATTTTGTGTGCTATTTTGGTGAAATATATATTGGACAGTTTAGTCAGGTAAGCAATTTATTTATTTCACAAGCATTAACTTCTGCATTGTTTCTCACTCAAATCAGTATAAATTTTAAACTTCACGTAGACCTACAGAAAAATCCCCGCGAGTCCCGCTCTCGAAAAATATTTAAAAAATAGCTTGAAGTGTCAGTAAAAACATATCAAATATTTGAGGACCACCCACCACTGCCCCAGTTTAAAAATATTTAATTTATTTTGAGTCTCTGTGAGAATGTATTATTTTTCTATACATACATTAAACGTGATATGGCATAAAATAATTAATAATTATTTAATAATAATGCTACGAATAATGTTAATACTAATATTTTAATTTTTAGGAAATTTCGTTCTTTATTGAAAATGTTAACGAGAAGGCAACTTTTCGATATTTTACGACAGAAATCCAGAGAAAACCGCAATATTCAAACAAAGCATCTACTCAATTATTTAGTCCAATATTTTGAAATGAGGGTAATATTGACGAACAACGACGTCTTCAGAAGGAGTGTAGTCGTTTTGCAGTAAAGTTTTTGAAAAATTTTAAAATTGCGCGAATACTGTGGATCGATTTTTAAAAAGGAATGACAGTTGGTTAAATGGAGCATTTGTTTTTGAAAAATCAGAGTTGGTTCAGAGAAAGGAGCCCTCTGCAGATTACAGCCAAGTACATCAACTGGTCGTCCAAAGAAATCATTTTTAGAAATAGGAGAAGAGCGAAAAGAAAGAGAGTGGAAAATATAGCAGCAGTATATGAAGCTGAGGAACTTACATTTGCTGCCAAAAAAGTCTTAAAGAAAAGGGTCAATCAGGCAGCTTCTAAACTGATTTCAGAAGCTGTGTTCACAACTCCTACTCGTGCTGGAAAGATAAGATCTTCATGGCTCAAGACTAGAGAACGGAAAAATGTTATACCATACAATGAAGATGAAGCAGTTTCACTTATTGTCGAAGGAAAATTGTCAAAGCACCAGTATTTACTATTAAGAAAAGAGGGAAAAAACATAACGCTGATATTTATCCCGCCTACCATAGAGTTCTGGAAGCTAAGAGAAGATGCTACCCCCGAAAGAAGCGTTCACTATTACGGAAACCTTGGCAGAAGTTCGGCTTCAAGATCTTTTAGATCACACTGCAAATCGTATACTTCAATTACAGGGACCAGTTATTTTAAGTTTGACTGAAGAACAATCCGAAGGATTTGGTATTTATTAGTTAAATGGGGTTGCGATGGTAGTACTGGACATTCACGGTATAAACAACGATATGAGGAGATGGGATTAATTGATGGTGATTTATTTTTATCATCTTTGGTACCACTTCAACTTTATTCTCAGCAACCAGATCAAGAAAAACGAATTGTATGGCAAAATCCTAAGCCATCCTCTACAAGGTATTGTCGACCGATTCGCTTCCAGTTTCAAAAGGAAACCACGCAACTTTCTTTGGCAGAAATGCAACACATTGAAGCTCAAATAGCAGAACTTCAGCCAACTAATTGTACAGTTCGGAACCAGAGACATCAGAATTAGATATATTTGCATAATGTCAATGATAAACGGAAAGGTTTGTAACGCCCTTACTGACACATTTTCTGCTCAGATCTGCTATTTATGTAAAGCAAAACCAGTTTTACAAAAGCAGGCAGACGAGCAATCTTTTCAATTTGGTTTATCAACTTTACATGTATGGATTCGATGTTTTTGAATGTCTTTTACATGTATCATACAGATTGGAGATAAAAAAGTGGCAGATACGAGGAGAAAATAAATCCATTGTTGAAGTGCGAAAAAAAATTACAAGAAGATTTCCAGGAAAAAAATGGGGTTATTAGTAGACATTTCGAAACCTGGTGGAAGTGGAAGTACAAATGACGGAAATACAGCTAGACGTTTTTTTAAAGATCCAGTTCAATCGGCTTCCATAACTGGTATTCATGAAGAGATAATTAGAAGGTTCGGCGTTATACTATCTGCATTATCTTGTGGATACGAGATTAACTGTGAGGTTTTCGACAAATATGCAGTGAAAACGACCAGACTGTTCGTGGAAAAGTATCCATGGTATTACATGCCTGCGTCAGTTCATAAAATTCTCCTTCACGGATCTGCAATAATAAGAAGAGGTTATAAGCCTGTTAAAGGGAACCAGATCTTCAGCCGGAAACTAAACCGATTTGTGCAGCGGTTATGGAAGAAGGTTCGGCAGATGAAAGCGATACAACCACAAATGTATCATCAACAGATGACGACAGTGAAAGTGACTGAAATTACTTAACAGACCTATTTTTGTTATTCTACATTTGAATTGAGTGATAAGTTGACCTGTTTGAAATAAATGTTTGTAAAAAAAGTGAAGTGTTTCCTTCAAAACTACCCCTAAGCTCCTAAATATTATCAATTCATTTTCGTTATTTTTATTTCATAATCATTCCGTTTAATATACAGAATGATTATAATAATTGTAAATGGTTAAAACAAGGTCGTAGTAAAAAAACCCTACAGACATACGGAACCTAGTGCTCCCGACATACCACCCCTTTTAAAAACCATATCTGTAAGCCAAGATTTTTTTTCACATTTTTCCCATGATTCCTTAGTGCTTTTAAGACATTTCAAGGAAAAAAATATTAGTTCCGTTCTCAACTAAATTTGGACCACTGTGCATTGTGTCCAACACAAAATGGCGAGTTTTATTTCTCTAGTCCATCGTTTATTAAGCTTCTCTCTTAATAAGGAGAGGTTTTGCAAAATAAAGGCATTGATTAAGGATATAGCTGCGAGTAATGAATATTTTATAAGTTTATTTAATAAAATAATTAGGAAACGAACATTTAAAGAGTCACTTTGAAATTACTCGACCTTTTAAAATGAAAGAGAAAATCCGAAATTTGTATCGATTCTATTCGATCCTCGATTCGCCAGTGGTATTGGTAGGATTTTTAAAGATATAAGTATGACAGTGGTTCGTTCATCGGGAAATAAACTACAACAACTTTAAGGCAATCCAAAAGACAAAATTGAAACAAACGAAAAATCGCGGCTTTACGAAATTAGCTGTGTTTGTCCAACAGTATGTTGGACAAACTAGACGATCACTAATTCAAACTAGATTCAAAAGAGCATATTACGGCTCATCTCAAATATGGTAGACAACTCTAATGTTGCCCAACATGCGTTTGGGAACAACCATAAAATAGATATTAGCAATTTAAGATTAATTAATAATGTAACAAATGTAAAAATAGTATTAACAGTGACAGAGGGCCAATCCCAAATAGCCTGCGTTAATGGATCACGGTTCATCGAACTGTGACAATAGTTTAGGTTTAACTAGGATACATTGTTAACATAAGGTTAGTTTTAATCATCTGCAGATAATGCCAACTTGGTTGGTGAAACACGCGTCTAGTGCAGTATATGGTGTTTTGGTGTCTGGTGGAAAACTACGTCAGTGTTATCTTCACATCACAGATTCCAACCCACTCGAGGATTTCAATATTTATATTTCTACACCTAGTCGAACTTTTATCTACTTCCGTGAGAAAAGGACTACTTTTCCCATTAATTTGCTTTAAGAAATGAAATTCATTTCCGCACAAGTGGGAAAAGTAAATATTGTATGTAAATTAAGTCAAATCTTTACTTATTATAGATCTTTATTGTACAATTTTTACAATTTATTAAATTTATACCTGAAGTCGGTTGTTGAGATCTTATGCGACGTTAATATTTGATTGTTGAATATTTTTACTGTTATTTTCAATGTGTTCATTTCGTCCTAAAGTTATTCTTGCAATTTTTTCTTGTTTTCGTCTGACCCACAACATATCCCTCAGCCACAATATTAGACTTCAAGCGCCAATGTGTCGTTTTAATATTAAAATGTCCCTGCAACAGCCAACGGTGTGGTGGACATTTTTCTGAAGCAATGCCTAGTACTTTTTTCAGGATTTGGTAACTGTAAGAAACTATGTTTTTGGCTTGGTTCCGACGGAATTTAGTCCTACAAATTGCCTTGTGAATTTCACGTTCTTATAGACTATGAAAAATGTCCAACAATCTCAGGTCTAAGATTGGAGTATTTTCTAAAAATATTCACCATATTTTAGTCCTTTAAAGTCTCCAGCCGTGACAAAAAACTCTCGGGCGATTTCTGTTTTTCTTGGTAGTTAATGTAAAAAAAGTATTTTCTTCGTCCCTGATATTTTCCGCAGTAAGGACCAACGCAATGGAAACTTTTAACATGTTTATGTTCTTTCACGAATTTGTTTTGTATCTGAAATTAATACATCAAGAATAATTTCGTTAAATTTCTTCCACCAAATGAAATCCATAAACAATGCAGGTTATTAAATTTGGGTACCTACATATTTTTCATCAATTCTCCAGCTTTAACCATATATCATGCCGCATTAGTAACTACCATCAATATTTGAGAACTGAATTAATAATAGTTCCATTACTGTTGGGAAGTAAACGGGTTTTTGACCCATTGAGAAGTAATTTCCCTGGAAAGTTAAAGTTAATAATAACTTATTTCCCAGTTTATTAAAATTCGATAATGGATTATCGGAGGTCACCTCTAGCCATCACCTAAAAAGTCTGATGTCCAGTCATTACTACATCTTTTAGTAGTAAAATAATAGGTAATATTCAAGGAGACAACTGTTCTAACAATTATTTACTTGGATGTGTCCTTCTAATTAGCGATAACTAACCAGCCCTTAGTCCCGAATTTAATTAAATATCCGATTTTATGCGCTTTAGTTCACAACTCAAATAGAATATACCTTGTAATTAAATTCTTTTTTCTGTCTAAAACCTTCCTGTACTTCCCAAAATGAAATTAAAAAACAATCCATTTTATTTACCATGAAATAGTAATTGAATAAAGTAAAGAATGTTTCTTAGGATTACATTTGTTGTCATTGTGACCTCTCAATAGAGTTGAACTTGCACTTAACGAGTAAAATGAATTAAATTATGTCCTGGTAGTGTATATATTTAATAAATTAATACTTAGCGACATACCACATAAATAACTTAAATATTTGCTTGTAGAAAATGAGTTTCTATTTTAAAATTGTTTTGAAGTGAATTTTATATTTTAGAAATACCACAAGTCAGCAGATAAAAACTTATTATACGGGGTATTTTTAAAAAAAGTATTTCGATCGCCTTACCCGATAATCTGGACATAAAAATAAGGCGATATAATCAAACTTACCACAAGTGTGCCAAACTTCAGAGGCCGTTACTTTATTAATAAATATATGGACTTTCATTAATAACCGTTTGTCCTAAAACGCATACTAAGGACGCTACAACCTATTGAAGATGGACGACGAATATAAATTTCTTGATTATATGTCCGGCATGGTGTTGACTATAAAAATGAAATTTTCAGACATTACGGGCTCGATGTAGGTGCATAAAATTACAAATTTCATATTTAATAGCTCGCTTTATTGGGGTATTTTGGAGGGTGGGGGGTACATTTTTACCCCAAACTATTTTGACGTCACTTTCGAAGCAAAACTATTAAATGAAATTATTTCAGAAAGAAATTATCTCATTGTTGGGACACCCGCCGTTTTTGAATATTTTGCGTTGAACGGTAATAGAATTTTTTCACATGAAATATGCAACAATTAATTTTATTAATAATTATTAAGTCACCTATGTATTAACAATTGATATTTTGAGATTTTAGTCTTATATCATTTACATTGCATAAGTGTCATTTTTGTTTTACGAATTTATTTAAAATAAATAATAATAATAATTGATCAGTTTACTACTTATAAATACGCAGATATAGTTTTTATTTACGGTTTTTGTGATGGAAACACAAGAAAAACTATACTCATTATCGCCGGCGATTTCCAAACAGAATAATTCCTTCATGAGCGGTATTTAGTCGCACGTTTCAACGATTTCGGGAAACTGGATCTACATCTTACAATCGTAAAGGGCTCACCCGAAAAGTAAACTTGGGAAAGAAGATGTAATTAATATGGTAAAGAACCAGCACTTAAGGGCTATTGCAAAACTTATGGAGATGCCTTCCAGCTGAGGCATTTCATCCTTATCATTATTAGCCTGTTCAAGATTTTTGTGTTGTAAAATGATCTATTTTGTTGTAATAAAAATCTTATTTATTTATTTTAAAAAGAAGTAACCCTAACTAAAGCGAGCTGTTAGTATGAAATTTGTAATTTTATACACCTACATCGAGCCCGTAATGTATGAAAATTTCATTTTTTTAATCAACACCATATCAGACATAAAATGGAAAAATTGATATTGATTGTCCCCCTTCAAGGGGTTGTAGCTGCCTAAGTATGCATTTTAGAACAAAAGTTTAGTAACGAAAGTTTTTTGATAAATTAACGGCCTCTGACAAAATTAGTAAAATCGGCCATATACGGGGTGATTAGTTCCCTAATCAATAAACTACTCTTATTTTCAAAGATACGTAAAAATATTATAAGAAAAAGTTTCTCAGAATGAAAAGATATTATTGAATTTAAAATATCACTCAAAATGGCTTGCTTTGATTTTATTTGATATTTCGGTCTGTATAAGTTATGTATTACTGTTTCATTCTTTGTTTATTAAATTGTGCTGTTAGGATATTGTTTTTTTTTTCAAACCAAATATCGAATTTTAGCAAAAAATTCTAATAAAAACATAGTAGACCAGTACGGTTGAAAATATGGATTCAGTTTTATTCAAAACAATTTCTCCTATGATAATTTAACGTATATTTGAAAATAAGGATAACTTTTTGTTATAAATTTTATTAAATTTATACCTAAATGACTGATGACTGATTTCACTGAATTTGTCATAATCCTAGTGGGATAGTACCCAGAATATAAATATCCAAATCAAAAATATTAGTTTATTTACACCTATTCCGACAGCAATCCATGGACACAGTGTATGTATATTGTATTTACGTAATTCTAAATAAGAATAAATATACGTAATATATATATATATATATATATATATATATATATATATATATATATATATATATATATATATATATATATATATATATATATATATATATATATATATATATATATATATATTTTATTATAATTTTAGTTCTTGTAGTGCTCTAAGGATGGTATTAAAATTACCGAAACGTCGGCAAGTTAGTTAAAAAGTTTTTTTTTTAAATATCGACCTCCAACTCAAAAAAAGTCTTTCTGTTTTTTTTACTTAGGTTACTGTAATTTTGTATGGGTTTATTGGTAAAATGTTCACTCTTCTTACATAAACATATAAATTCATTATTTTAAATAGTGCTATATGGATCAGTGAAACAATAGTTGAACACAATGAACGTAGAAAACATCGTAAATTATGACACAGTACATTATTTTTATTTAACAATGACTGTAAAGAATACGGCACACCCATGTTGTTACCTGAATAATGTGGACCATTGTTCGTCTGCAAAAAGAGGGAATTACTTAATCCTGCATTGAAAAAAATACATATACAACTTTCTGTACATTCAGTCTGGTAGAGTACTTTTATGTCTGTTTATTATTCCTGTCTGATATACGCGTTTTGCAATAATTTTTGGTTTTTCTTTATTATGTTTATGATAAAAGTATTTATTCAATTTCATGTATTTAAAAAAGTGTCAATAACTATACCATTAACAGCAAAAGTAAAGCCAATGTAGCCGAGGCAGCTTTATAGTTTCTGAACACTTTGTGCGCTTAAACATATTAACTAATTTGTTTATTAAAATTACATATTTTACGACATAAACTATTATTAAATTTTGTATATTGTGAACTGAATTAAATTATACTAAAGGAAAGATTAGATTAAAACTGGAAGAATATATATATATATATATATATATATATATATATATAAATACATATATATGTATATATATATATATATATATATATATATATATATATATATATATCTGAACAAAAAATGCCACAATTCATGTTCCTCAGGGATCAGTGTTAGACCTACTTCTATCTACGTTATATGTGAATGACTACCAATTGGTGTTCCACAAGGATCAGTGCTGGGACCACTTATGTTTATACTATACTAGCTGTTTACCTGTGACTTCGTCCGCGTGAAATTCGGGATAATATATTAAAAGTTTTTTTCAGCAAGTATTCCACTGTCCAACCCGCAGCTTTTGCCTACAGTACCTCTTTGTAGATCACATTGGTGGTTCTTTTTTCGGGCGCTAGGATCATCAGGCTGTTGAGTGAGCTCACTCTGGAGCAGGCCACGTAAAATTGACCATGCGAGAAGCAGTCCTGTCTCAAGTCATTCCCTGCTAACTTCAGTAACTGTTCCTGCAACATGTT
The DNA here is from genome assembly GCA_029963845.1 of Rhamnusium bicolor. NCBI lineage: Eukaryota > Metazoa > Arthropoda > Insecta > Coleoptera > Cerambycidae > Rhamnusium > Rhamnusium bicolor. The sequence continues at coordinate 1,995,835 of JANEYF010002643.1, forward strand.
ATTAGTAATAGCAAAGCACCTTGAGGAGAACTTCGGTGATATGAGTGGTATATGTCTTATAAACACCGACTACCCTCGAGTACAGCAGGTAAACACTGTGGCCTCGATAATATTTCTGTGGAGTCCTTCACTTGCAACCTGGTACCATTGCAGCGTTTGGGGAAGGGGATTAAGGTTCCGCAGCAACATTAGTGGAGCAGCCACTTTGAGGGGAAACTTGTGGGCTAGGAGGCCAAGAGGCCAGGAGGATTGACGGTGTTGAGGAATTTTATTTAGTTTAATTTTTTTTTCAATTTATGGCAGTTTTTAATTTTCATGAGGTAATAATTATTTTAATCCATGCCTACCTTTGATATGATACATATATTTATATTGTAAGAGATTCGCCTTTCTCTTATTTATTCACCTGCTTCTTATATGCGACGTCTCTGGCATAACAAGTTAGATCGCGGCAACCGTATGCTGGTCTGTTTACGATCTGCCTGCCAATCAGAACTAGGGAATGGCCCCAATTTAATACTCTACCACAATTTTAGTATGTTGGGCCTGCGGCTCACTAGTAAACAGTGAAGTGAACATTGATTTTACAATACAAACTGACTGCGGCTACACTGAATAGTGTACAGATTTGCCCATTCATAAATACGTTTTCAAAGCGAAAGCTACTACTGCCGTTAACTTTAGTAATAAGATATATCCTGGTTATGAGGTTTTCAAATGTCGCCACGACAGCTCAAATCTGCAGGGATGGTCACCTTTCCTTCGGATTTGGAATACTCTCCATTTCCTATTTCGAGCAGGAGATCGGAGAATTGTCCAGCGGAGACGCATAGTTTTTAAAAAATTAAACGAAAAAAGAACAAAATATTGTGCTAATAAGCACAGTTGACAATAATTTAAGTATTTACAGCTTACATCAATAATGTAATTGACCTGTAAACGCACGCAATATCGTGTTATCGAGACAAATGTCGCATTTATAATGAGTTGTGTTGCCACGCAACACTGCTAATTATATACCTTTTTGCGGTGTAGGCAATGTGCTTTCCCCCTATCTTCCATAGAAGTGTGTTGAAAATGAGTGACAAAAGTACAAAAAAAATCAATATTTCAACCTCTATTGCAGATTGGGGCTGGAACTTCTTTAATTTGATTTGCCAAGAAAAATCCTACAGGGCGTTGGGGATCTACGGAAATATCAACCCTCTATCTCCCATACAAACTGAGATATTTATCATATTATGTTGAAAATTTGGGTTGAGAAAAGTAAAAAATTGATTATCTCATCCTCTTATGCATATAGGGTGTTGAAATTTATTTTATTCGATTCGCCGAGAAAATTTCCGTGGAGTAGTGTGGTTCTAGGGGATAAATCAATCCTCCATCTCTCATAAAATCAACATTTTAATCATTTTGACACGATTATGGTAGGGCGTCGGCGTCCTCTTATTTGGGATTCATCCAATTTCGCTCAATTTTTCGGTGCCACTCGTCCATTTAACAATCTTCTGATTTCGCTCACTTTTTTCGCGGTGCCTTGTTTTTAGACCTTTTTATAGGTAACCTTTGTGAGTAAAAACCAAGTCGATATCTCATCGGATTTAAGAAATATTGAGGAATCCGTAAAAACACATTTTGCCCGATTTCGTCATCCCGTTAGGGGTCGAATTTCGAAAAATCGTTTATTAGTGGGTGCTTACGTCATGAAAAGAATATACTACTCGAATTTCATGCTGTCAGGTCCACGGGTCTGGGTTGGGCGTTGATGAGTCAGTCAGCTGGGACATTTATTTTTGTATATAGATAGATGATGAATTTTAAACATAAAGAAAACTTCAAAATACACAAACGTTTAATAGACTTCCGATACCTTTTCTAATATATAATTATATACAGATTTTCAAGGGGCGATAGAATTAGGAAAAATAAGTTGAGTTTTGTTTATAAACATTTGCCTTAAATCAATTCATAAAGGAGCTACAACCATTTAAATGGAGTAAAGAGAACATAGTTATTTGCCAATAAATTCGACACGTCTTGAGTTGAAAAAATGAAATTTGGACTACTTATTAATTTTTTATATATTTTGTCTAATTTGTATCTCAATATCATGATTTGTTGGGATAGCGGGTGAGGGTAAACTTTCACCATAATTTTTTGTCATTTTTTTTAACATTTAAAACGGAAAAATGCGCCAATGTTAAAAACTGCATAAAAAAAAGGTGCTCTTACTAAATTTCGTCAGGAGCCATCGTTTTAGAGTTATTTGTATCTCAATATAGCAATGCAGGATAGGTATACAATAATGGATTGGTAACTACATATCTCTACAAATAATTCTACCATATTTTCAACTATTGTTTTGTACAGTAAATTAAAATATCGCTTTACACAATGAAGCGTGTAATTTGAGGACAAAAAAATATATATTTACATTAATTTACTAATTAATATTATTTTAAGTTTGTGCCATAAGTTCAGAAGAAAAATAGGTTGGTTAAATACAAGCATTTGCCAAGGGATTGGGCGTTATTTGCTAATAAAATCGAAACATCATAATAGTACGGGAGTCAGCGACATTCTTTTTTAAAAAAAATCTGCTTAAAGTTGTTTTCTTATTTTTTGTGTCATATTTAAACTGTGTTTTCAGAAAATTGACTCCTGCAAGCGCACCAGCAGGACAACGCTTGACAGGAACATTTCAATTTGTAATTATTATTTAAATATATAATAAAAATATCTGATGTGGCCAACACATAACTTTCTTATACCAGTATATATCATCCTGACCTAAAAAAATCATATTTAATTCTTCACTTACCTCAATTAAACGCACGCACACACACACGCACGCACGCACGCACGCACGCACACTCGCACACACACATACTCGCACCGATAGACATCATTAAGAAAATAGTAAGAAAGAATTCAGGAGGTTTCAAAACGTATATATCAATTAAAATCTCGAGGTCGAAAAAAATCACGATTACTATACTTCCTTATATTAGGTATAAGAAAGTAAAAAAGTCAATTGACAGAAATGTTTAAAGCTAAAAATTTGTTGCCAGTAGTTTTTCACTTGAAATTGTTAAAAAAATTATACTGCCAGCCATTCGATGTAGCATGGCTTTGGCAGGAATAAGCAAAGTTGTTGCGCAACGATTATATACACAAGGTGTCCTAAAATTGGAGGTCAATCTCTTAATGGTAGATTCTAGACCCTAAATTATGACATTTGAGCCATGCTCACCTATACCAAAGTCCACCGTTTTAGAGTTGTAGGGCATGACTGGTACGCACAATCATTTTTCAAATATCGAACCGTTTGCAATATCTTCTTCAGTTTTAATATGCGATTATTATAAGGCCAATTATATCTTCAGAAAACATTTGGTTGAGATTGATACACTGAATATTTAATTTTTCCAGGTCAGTTATATTAAAGAATATTCACTAAATTATTATAACATTTCAACAATATAACAATTTCAACAATATTTCACTATAAAATTACGATAATAATATAAAACAAAGGCAACTGCTATAAAAAAACAACGAATTTGCCAAACTGAGAGCTAAAGTTGTTCATGGCTTACAATATTACGGAAAGCAATATTTAAAAACAAATAACTCCAAAACAATAGCTCCTATCAAAAGTAAGAGCTCCATTTTATGCACTTTTTAACACTGGTCCTAATTTCCATTTTAAATGTCTAAAAACAAATAAGACAAAAAAATTATGGCGAAAGTTCACCCTCGTCTCCTCTGTAACTACCCCACTAAACCATGATATTTAGATAAAAAGTTGACAAAATATGTTAACATTATGAAAATAATAAATGATCCAAATTTAATTTGTGCAACTTAAGACGTTTCGAATTTACTGGCAAATAACTATGTGCTACTTTACTTATTAAGGGATTGTAAGTCCCTTATGGACTGATTTAAGGCATAATATGTTCATATACAAAACTCAACTTATTTTTTTTAGTTCTCTCAGAAATGTACTAACTATAAATTAGATATACCGATGCTAACACGCTTATTATAAGTTATTAGTCAATGCATGATACCTGATTATCATTTACTTATTAATCACGTGAATGTATAGGGCACGGAATCAAATTTGTTGTATAGGGAAATAATACACCACGAATGATACAAATGAAAATATGTATCGTTTATTTGATACATACATTATATTAAATTTCATTTATACAGTACCCAAACACTTAAAATGTTTGAATGTTTTATTCAAAAAAATTTTATAAATAATAGAGAAATATTCTAATTTCTATTACAATTAAGAACATATTAATTTTGTTCAGAAAATAATTGTCCTCCTTTGTAATTCTTACTAGCAGTATAAATGTGTAAGTAACTTTTGATTTTCATACTAACTTAATTATAAATTTAATGCGATATCCAGCGTGAAAAGTTTTGGAAATACCGGGTATTCGCATTGGTTGCTAAACTTTCAACGCATTTGAAATTTTTAATGTACCTATGATGTAGTAAAGAGATCAAAACGGAAAGTTCTCTAGGGAATATTTTTTTTGCCCCAAAAGGTTTATACGATTACTCGTAAGAAGTGATTCTTACTTTTTTGTAGATTAAGCTTAATTCTAATAAAAAGTCTAAATAAAAAACTTAGACAGCGATTGATTTTTTGATCTGATTTAAAAAATGTCTTTAGTGGATATCAGAGTTTGTGTTTACTGTTAAAAAGTTACTGATTCGTAACACCTTTTCCAGAATCGAAAACAGATGCTTCGTAAAAAATTGAATAGACTCATATACAGTGTTTCACTTAAGAGTGTAAGATTGTAACAGCGTAATAATTCTTTTGTTTTTGTCCGATTTAAATTAAACGTCTCAAAAGATAGAGATCACCAAGGTCTATTTAAGACCACAAAATCACTTTCCATCTTTAAATGCAACGCAATCTAAATTGCTAAATTATATGAAATAAATCAAAAAATCATAATAAGTATTTTTTTAATCAAAAAATTTTATAAACAAAACTTGTTCGAAATCACTCAAAAACCCTGATTCCGAAGTTTAGTTAAATTCTAAAAAAAATGAGGTTTTGATGAAAAAAATCATTTTAGGCATTTTAATAAAAATTATTTCTAAATTTATTTTACACAAATAAATAATAAATACAACCAAAAGAATTAAATATTATGTTCTATCAAACCTCCATCAGCCCTAATGCATGCCTTAATTCGCTTTCTGTTGTTCATAACTTTTCGGAGGGTTGCAGGCGTAATTTCAGCGCAAGCTTGCCTAATCCGATTTTCCATTATTTGTAGTCTATTTCGTGGCTGCGTTTTGTAGACTTCATTCTTTAGAAACTCCCATAAAAAAAGCCCGAGGTCAGGTGACCTCGGAGGCCAATTAATAAAAGGGTTATTTCTTCCAATCCACCTCCGAAGAAAGTTGTCGTTTGGCCAATTCCGTACTCCCACAGCATTGTGGATTAGGGCTCCATCAAGTTGAAATATTAGATTGTTGAATGCAATAAGGGGCAAGTTTTCAATTTCGATTGAAAATTCAGGTTGCAAGAAAATTAGAGTTCCGCATTTAAATTTCCCTCAAAGAAATATGGCCAATTTCAAAATACCGCACCACACATTCACCTTTTCTGAATACTGGTGTCGACAGTTTACAACCCAATGAGGGTTTTCAATGGGCCAATTTCGAGTATTTTGAGAGTTAACTGTGCCATTAGTTGTAAATGGCGCTTGATCTGAGAATAAAATATTTTTAAAAAAATTGGAGTCGTTCAAAAACTCTCCCTGACACCAAAAGCAATATTCCAGCCATCTTTCTTCTCCCTCTTCTAATGTGTGTAAGAAAAAAAGGCTTGAAGGGACGTAATGTATTTCGACGGAAGTATCGCCAAATTGTATCCTTGGGTACATTTAAAAGTGTGGACATTCTCCTTAGGCTACACCTTGTATTCTCTCACAAACTGAAGAATTTCGGCATCTCTAACATGATTCCTCACACGTTGTTCTTATTTGTTGCACACTTTGCCAGTTCTATTGAGTAAATTATTAATTCGCCAAACTTTTACATGGTCTATTGGGGGTCGATATAAATGCCGATTATTAAATTCTGTAGCAGCTTCCCTCGCTGTACGAGAATTATCACCAACTAATCTAACAGTTTCCACTTTTTCCGCAATTGTAAGCATTTTAATTGAAATAAAAATAAATATGCTAGAATACAAAAAATCTGACAGAATACCAACAGATTTACTTCACAATTAATCTGACATTTACCAAATTGTCATAATTTTAATCCAAGTACTCACTCAAAATTGTATTTTCTTATTTTCTTTTAGCTGTAATTTGTAAAGGGACCATTTTCCAAGTTAAAGTTCCACAGCAATTATAAGAATGTGTAAAAGTTGTTTTACACCATTCTCTGCGCCGTTTCGTCCGCGTGGGCGTTCCGTATTTTCACCTACGATTTTCTCGAAAACTGTAATCCCAGAAAAAAAGTTTCAAATAAAAAAAGTTGCTTTCACCCTCTATCTTTAATTCTTCTGAATATACTTGGTATCTATTTTCCAAGATAAAGTTTCTCGCTTGTTATACTTACCTCTGCAAATTCTCACATTCTATCGACATAGCCTTAGAGAAAAATTCATTTTACACCTATTAAAATTTGACCTTCATATTAACAATTTTGTTAACAAATATGTAGTGATAACATGGTACAAATCTGAGACCAGTTCGTTGTTCCGCTTTTGAGTTAAAGCGAGTTAAATGAAAAAAATAATTGTTTTAATTATTTTGCAATTTTTTCACATTTTTGTCCTCATCTTTTGTCTCGAGCCACCAAAATAGTCGCAATTTTTATGCTATCGAGGTATAAGTTCCTGAACACTTCTGTTAAGATGGCATTACTTTATATCTAAAAAAAATTTATATGCGCACTAGAATGCCCCAACCGCTCCACTAATATTTTTCTTGATGCATTCGTCTTGCTCCACGAGCGTTACCCATAACCCATTTCATACAAAAACTGCATGTTTGCCATTTCGGAGTTTGTGAATTCAACAATTTTAACTAAGAGAAAATTCAATAAAACTGTTACTTGTACTGTCAAAAAACTACAAGAGAGTACCTTTCGAACAAGTTTTGAAAAACTATCATATGTTTACGTTATTATATACATTAGTTAACATTGTTTATCAAGGCCTACTTTTTTATTTTTATAAGAATTATTATTAATTTGTAGTTTTAGTTTTAATTGGGACCCTGTAGATTGTTACAAAAGTTAATAACGTAGTTTCATGTGTACTGTTAAAAGTATTATACGTATGTGCTGAATTGGGATAAATTATCCTTAAAACAAAGCATAATTTTATTTTTTGCCAAATAACTTCTAAACCGTATAGCTAATAAAAACAACTAGAGAATGAAAAGTTTAAGAATAAAATAGTAAATTAGATTTTATTCTCAAACTAGTCAGTGTCGTTGTAAAAAAAATTAGCACACTGTAAATTGTTTCAAAAGTTAATAACGTTATTTCACGGGTGCTGTTAAAAGTATTATACGTACTGAACTTGAATGAATTATTCTTAGAACTGTAGAATAATAAAAAAAACTAAAAAAAAGACTGTATCATCCTGTATTTCGAAAACCTAGACATGTAGGATATGTGTATATAAATTTCTTGTCTTAAAATCATACAAGGAATTACCGCTCAAAGTTTGTTCACGTACTTAATTAACACCCTGTATTATGCAGTGTTTTGGAGGATTGCGAATACTACATTAATGATACTGGTTTCAACCCTCCTTCTGAGTATTTTTACGAGGTTGATCCGCAATATGGACAGATGAAATTTTATTTTTTTTAATATACCAAAAAAATGTGAAAAATGTTAGGGCATATAAATTTGCCTATTAGTTTATTTTCTTCGTAATATTAATTCTTAAGTAACTACTACCGTAAACAAATGTAATTAAAACCTAGAAAATAAATAATTTATTCTAAAAAATGTATAATTAAAACTTAGAATTCCTTTGCAGGACTTAATTGCACGCCCCCAGCTATAGACGATTTTCCCAAAGATCTTTTTTCGGAAGAACAAAGGCAAGGTGGTGCTGTCATCGTGCATATATTAATCTCCCTCTACCTTTTTGTAGCGTTGGCTGTAGTCTGTGATAAATTTTTTGTACCGGCAGTTGAAAAAATATGTCATGGTAAGTTGATTATAAGACTTTTATAATTTATTTCTCAAAAACAAATCAAAACATAAATAGAACATGTTTTCAAACATTCAACAGTATAAAGGCCACCCACCCCGCTATTATCAAAATTTTAAAGGAACATAAAGAGAGTTTTAGTGACAAGAAAACGTATTACCAGCAATTCCAACAAAACTTAAATCGAGATATAAATACGATAGCCATTAAACCTAATTTTTATTTAAACTATAAGATTGTTATCTAATATTTACATTTTATTAGTAATATATTTTCTTGTCACTAAAACTACCTTTAAGTTAAAGGTCCCCTTAAAACGTTGATAATGTCTAGGGTTAGTCGTTTAAGAGTTAAATATTTTTAAGTATTCGTTTGGAAACTTTGTTTTTTAACGAAAATAAAATAAACTTACAATTTTCAATTAGCTTAAAAATAACAACTGATCTTACGAAGTATATATAACGGAAATATAAAATTACTTCAATTATTCACTTTATATTAATGAGTAATTGCTAATTTTTTTGATAATCAATTGTTTTTACGTTTATGTGATAGTCAGATACTTACAAACTTGGTTTTGAATGATTTGCTAGCTGGAAAATAAAGCCAAAAATTAGGAAACATGAAATAATTGCCCTGAACATATTATGGACATATTTTTATTTCAGCATTAAATATGTCCGCTGATGTCGCGGGAGCGACGTTCATGGCGGCGGCGACGTCGGCACCTGAGCTCTTCGTCAATGTCATAGGCACATTCATTACCGAAGGCGACATAGGCGTCGGAACCATCGTCGGTTCGGCGGTTTTTAACATCCTAGCTGTCGCAGCATGCTGTGGAATTGGAGCAGGCATGGTAAGAATTTTACATTTTGTTTTTATTATTAATTTAACTGCAATTATGCATAACTATACTAGATGTTCCCAAATGGTTGCAAAAGATTTACGGAGCATTTCCTTGGCTTATTCCAAAACAAAACGTTCATATAGACATATGTCCTAAACAGCCTATTTTTCGTGCAAATTGAAATTCGCTACGCGTCTTTACGTAGAAATATACCCCCAGCGCGTAAGGCTATATCATTCATTATTTGCATACAGATGAAGGAAGCAATTCTTCACCAAACCAAAGAAGAAAATAAATAAGTAAAAAAATTGCTGCTGTCCTCAATGTAAGCTATTTGTACCCATCCTACATTCAATGGGTTCAAGCAGTCTTATCTCGTGATTTTCCTCAAAGACATGTTTACTGTGAATGGCTTAATCAAAAGGTAGGAGAAAATTCTTAATATTTATCACGAACCCTCTTCACCGATAATGAGGTTAACGACTTTTCTATGAAAGATATAATGAACATTCACAACAATCACTTACTGGCTGAAAAAACCCACATGCAATAACTAAGACCGGCAATCAGTATCGATTTTCCAATAAATGTGTGGATCGAAATTATTAACAGGTTTTTTTCATCGAACCTCATTTCCTTCATCTACGTATCGCCACGACGGAGCTCCGGCACATTTTAGTGTAACTACCTAGCAATATTTGGATACTGTATATCCTAATTGATGGATAGATAGAGCAGGACCACAGATTTAGTCCCTACGATCGCCAGAAATGAATCACCTAGATTATTTTTTGTGAGGACACTTTGAAACATTGGTTTCAAACATCCCGATTGAAAATATTGAGGACTAGAGGAACCGCCTAGTTGCAGTATGTGAAATAATCTGGAATACTCCGGCAATGAATAAGATAGAGAATGGACACATGTATCAATTTCAACAAATACCTAGAATTTTTTTGGATTTCTAAACAATCATATTCTTTTTGTCTCATTGAGAAATCTTTCAAACACAAAAAATTTGAGGGAATCTGAAGCGTTCGATGTTTTTTTTTTTAAGTTGAACCTCAATATGTACGCCATTGGCAGTCCATTGCAACCCAAAATTATTTATAAATCAAATTAAAAAAAAATACTTAAATAAATACATTTTACACTGCGAATAAGAACAGTACAGATATAACGTTAATTTTGCTCAGGCTCCAGCAATTTCTGAGATGATCTGATAGCACCACTCATTTTAAAACCACAAAATGATTAATAAGCTGTCATTTTCCTCTTTTCTAATTAAAAATTTAATTGTCTAATTTAACCGGCACCGGTAAATTAGCTACATCTAGATTTCATAGCTATAAATTCTCAAATCAGGTATCCTAAGCAGACGAAGAGAATTTAATATGGCCGCCTTCTGTATTATGTCTGCCAATTACTCTGCTGATTTCTGGTGGACCGGTATATTTTTCAACTGAGAGCGCAGTGAGAACGTCATCCCTCGTAGTATATTGATTATTAAGACGACCGTCCTGACCAAGTAGTCTAGATACGACACTTGGTTCATCAAAAGGAACAATTCCAGAGTGTGAGACCAAAATAAGTCGAAAAATAAGAACCACTATAATATATATACATCCTCTTGGTCTGGTTGTCGAGAAGAAACTATATAGGCTTACTTCCCTTGTTTTAGACAGTAAACACAGCATGTATCTCATCCTCTGTGAAGATAAGTCGAAATTGAAGTCTAATCTACTCCGTGAAATATCTTAGGTGATGGCATAGCACTCATAATGCATAAGCGATTCCAGCAGCAGGATCTCCATTTGATATCAGGAACATCTACACCCATCACACGACGGTAAACGAAGGTACTGTTGACACTACCTTGGCAAGCCGCAAATTATTTCTTATTGGTATCCAATTTAAACCCGATTACATTAAAATGACGAATATGAACCATTCGGCAGTTTTGATTTCAGTCGATTGGGCTAAAGCTCAGTGATTGACTATGTCAGTATCTGCAGCTCTATTTTTCAATCTGAAGAATTATGTGCCCTCTCACAATATTGTTAGCTACAGAAGTGTCTCAGAGCTTCTGAGGATACCATGACGATGACATACTACTGTGAGATGTTTAAAGTTCAGTTTCTTTTTGTTTTATCGAATGCTGGATAGTTCTTCCGTGGCCTTCGAGCCTCACGCCCGTAAATTAACTACGCCTCTTCCCACATCCCGCAAGGTTAATGACTAGAAATAAATGTGCCCTAAGCACATAGAGGAAACCTAAGTTGCTCTCTGTAATTGGCCTACCAGCCACTCTACAGACTTTTGGCAGTCTGATATGGTCTTTAATTCAGTTAGTAGGGTGAACTTAATTCCTCCGAGTACATTAGGACGAGGATATTTACTAAGTCGCCAGGGTTGGATTAGCCTGTGGGTGGGAAACGAGTAATTTTATAATATACATCACTTCTCATTATTGACAACGTACACGATATCTCCGGCAAAGTAAGGTACCACTGGTTTATGGTATACCCGGTGCGAGTGCCTTAAATGGTAATATACGAATAGCGCTGATAAGGCCGCGTTGTGTCGGTGAATATAGGCCAAAATTGCATTTACGGTTTTGCCGAAAGCAAATACATGAGAGAGCCCAGCGTCTGATGGTAGCCGTCTTGCAGTTGATAATATAAGGAACTTCTTCACCCCACACGCGGTTGCAATTTGCACTACGAAACTGTGATACTAGATGATAGCAAAGGTAATATGTAGATGAAAGAGTAGAGTATTAGTCCTGATGGGTGTGCACAATGAAACTTACATGCTCGGATAGAAGTTAGTCACTTTCAAAATGTCATGTAGTGAAAACGATTCTTTCTGTCCTGCAGCCATAAAATGGTTTATTTTAAATAGAAAATATGTCTCCAGGCAGAGAATATCTTTACGTTCATCCCTTATAAAAAATGATTTGCACTGGGTGAATTCCATCACCTACATAAACAAGAACTACGAAAATATACGTTTTTGTAATATTTACGAATGGGGCCTGCTACTTTTAATTGTATTTTGGTAAAAATAAAAACAAAACTTACTAAAAGATTTAAAATTTCGCTAATAAGTTTTCCGCATTCATTTTTGAGGTTAGGTCTAATTAAACATGTGCCTGCAGTTCGTAGAAGAATTAGTCAAATCTACTCTCCAAATCAAAAGCGAGTATAACAACCAGCACACTCGATCTATTCACAAAGTCATTGTGTACGCTAAAGGTAGGCACCTACGTTCACTACGGAGCTTGGATGATAGAGTATAGATGATAGATGAATGAGGATAGAATAATAGAAAATATAAACGCTGATGGCCGTTCACAACGAAGATTTGCATAAACGTTTTTAACAGCTAGTATATTTCAAAATGACTAGCAAAGATTACTTTTGTTCGGCAGCAATGAAATATTTTATTTTAACTAAAAGGAAAAAAACATTAAGAAAGTATGATGTGCATCTCCTAAATAGGGAAAGGCACCGACTCACAGTGGGTAAAATGACAAATCTAGGAAATAAAAATTCCAAATATAACAAAACATGCATTTATTGTATTAAATATAATCGCTTAATTAGTATATTATGATAAGGTAATAAAATAAACAGGCCACGATTTAAAAAAATGACATAACTTACAGAAAACACTTGAAGCATAAAACAGTTTAAAATTAATATTGTTCTAAGTATTTTTTAATTTCTAGTAATATATTCGTAACTATTATATTCACAATAATTGAGCCCCCGCTAAAATTTCTATGTAATTTTAGACTCGGATTCAGTATTACTGTCAGACTCATCAGGTGATTGTGATGATGTGGTCTCGGTCGGAAGTGGTGGATCTGATAATAATTGGATAACGTCACTATTAAGTGGTTGTCTATGAGAAAAACTGACGGCACTCTTTCCACTTTTCTGCAAGTTTACTTGTGAAATTTTGTACAAGTTTTTTCGTGCTAATATAGCTTGCCTCCTCATCATATGCATTAGTATTACATAGATTTAAAACATAAGTTAAAACAGCGGAGTTTTTACTTTTAACTGCACTCTCCTGACACCAAAAAGTTCTCTTTTTGGGATCGACATGATAACCTAAAACAATGAGAAATTATGTCCTTGGCAATTCTTGGCAGTTTGTTTCTATTTAAAAATAATACAAACGAGTTGATTAATACGAAAAAAAATTATTCCAAAACAAATACGCCCGAATATGAAGTTTACGGGCTTTTCAAACTTAAAACATAATATAAAACATAAGATATCTCACATACTTATGTTCAAATATTCTAATTCAAGAGTATGTGTAGTAACTGATTTAGGATAAATAGTGTACATACCTTCAAACTGAACAACTAACTACAAAATATTAGGCACACAAACGCAACACAACTTTTATAACGATACACTAACTTTGAAGTACAAGTCAGTATTAATGCAGACAAAAATACTTGATTTGTGTAATGCACCGCAGTTTGTTATTACACCACAGCCAACTACTGCCGCCAATATGTCTAGTACTTCTTCCGCGAACTATGTAGGTATCCTGTTATTAAATGCGGGTACAATTCTAGAAATCTGTGAGTATAAAATTTTGCAATTATTATTTGCTAGATATTTAAAATGTCCCACTGTGCGACTGGGTGAATTTCACCATTTATATCCTCAACTGCGGAAATATTCCCAGCGTTTTTACGCATACTTAGGAATGGAGCCTGCGACTTTGGATTATATGTATAGTAAAAAAAATTATAGGAAAGTTCAATGTGTATTGGAAATATTGTCATCGGAAACCAATAACTGAAAGGTTTTTCTCTAATAAATACTTCTTTGAATGATCTTTCGGCATCCATACTTGCGATAGCACTCCTGCTGCAACTCGCAGAAGAATAGTACTGGATATTAATATAATCGAGTATAAAATAAACCACTCGTGTATCGTATATGTAGTGCTAGTATCACAGCTCCGTATTGAACGACTGCATTCAAATACATGGTGATATTCTATAAGCGCTTAACGCTTGTAAAAGCAACTCTGTCATCCAATCTATGATCATCCAAGCTCCGTACTGAACGTATCTTAAAATGATGATGGCACTGTCTTGATAGGCCACAATGAATCCATTGATTTGAACAAGGCGAATGTCAGTATTAATATCATTATTATTATATTCTTTGACTTATAATTAGTTAATAATATCGTAGACTGTATTATGTATGAAGCAACCTTAGATGAAAATAAATAAGTATTAATAAAAAATAAGTTTGTATGTGTATTCTGTGACTTTAGTTCTTTATTTTTTTACAGTGTGGCGTAAAAGTGGTGCCTTTGGATTGGTGGCCCTTAACGAGAGATTGTTTAGCCTATGGTATTACAGTTTCGATTCTCATCTGCATCATCCATGATGAAAGAGTGGAGTGGTACGAGGCCCTCTGCTTGGTATTGTTGTACACCGTATATATCCTTATAATGTACTTTGATAAGTCCATCCAAAAATGTGTCAGAGGTAACGTTAAAAATAACACATAGCGGCAGATAAAAAATAATAAGAAATTAGAAACAACAAAAAAGGCAATGAAGTAACAACTCAATGAGTATTAAATATAATGAAATTATCATCTAAATGGAAATGACAATAAATTGAATGAGAAGAGAAATTATTTCATAAATTTTAATAAGCTATGTATAAAGAAAATTCTCAAATTCAAGAGGAATGTTATTTTAATGTAAAATTAACAATTTTAAATATTTAATCATTTATTACCGTTTTATAATAAGTAAATATTAATAGCAAATAGAGTAAATTTGCTGAAATCGTATTCTGGAACTTTTTAAATAAAATTTGCATTATAAAAAAAAATCTAATTTACAGTTTTTTTTTGTAAGGCAGCAGAGAACAGAAAAATGCATATGAGACATTGTGTTATTTTAATGTTTTAAATTTAATACAAATCTTATTTGTTACTGTGTTGATTACTTTTTCGATGTTCACTATTTATAATTTTATAATTCTGGTTTTCTATTTAAGTTGCAATGATACATTTAACACTTATAATTTTTTCTTTTTATTTGCACTCTACTGCAGGTACTGTAGTTGGACTGAAAAATGCACGAAAGCACAGAACACCAAATAGCACAAAATCTGAAATTCAGTCTATAGGTGAGTGACTTGTTTTAATATGTCAGAATTGTAAAAATTATAGAGTATTTAGTCAAGGTTATTAAATGATCCATTCTTTTCAATCTTAGACCTATTTTACATTTAAATTATGGCATAAAGATTGTGACTGTAAGGCTAGTATTGTCAACGATTGTTAACTATTCATCGTATGAGCACTATAACATTCTAAATGGCATGTTGCTCAAAACTGAGATTTCTATTGTAACCTACTGTAAATATTTTTCTGCATCTTTCTGACTAGGAAATTTCTCTATTAAATGAATAATAATAATAATAATATTAATATTAAATGTTTTCATTGAAATATTTTTAACATATCTTGGAGATAATCGAACTTGGTAGGTTCCTAAAGTTTTCAGCCTTAGGTAATCATAATGTAGTCTAGGAAATCCTTCCAAGTCATATTCGTGAATGTTAATCCAGGGCCATGATCTCTTGCACGAAGCATTTGATGTTGCTGCACTCTTGTTTGAAGCAAATTAATGTTATCTCCATTTCTAATTTCTAACATACGTTGTGCAAGCTTCTCATTTGCATCTTTCATATGAATAGGTTCGTGAAATCTGTTTAATACAGCGCACGCAATTTTCAAAAAATCTGACAAGTGTTCACATTGTTGAATTGGTATCATATCCCTAAAAAGTTTAAAAACTGATTTTCAATGTCCATTTCTTGATTCTATCATCCAACGTGTTTTTGTAATAACTAACGAACGATTCGCTTCCTCTGTGGTAAACTGCCTTTGATTACGTAACAAGTGAGGTGGAATTTCGTAGTTTAAATTCAGTTCCTCAAGAAACCGAACAGCATCTCTATAGCCACGATCTACAACAAATATATCACCTTCTTGAACCCTTTCTCTTAATCGGTGTTAATCTTGGGTCATGTCATGTAAAAAGAATTGCTGCGTCATTATTGCGAACATCCGAGACGTATGGACCATGTACATCTGAAATATATCCATCCGGAGCGACTACTAGGCCTGCTTTTAACATATTATACTTTTTATGGTAAGAGTAAGACTGTCGTTGAGTTCGAAAAGCTTTTTGGGACTTTTAAATATCAGGGTATAAAATTGCCTTTGGATATTCTAGTTCAGAATTGTAGAGAATATTTGAAAATCTTGTGACATGGCTATTTATGAATTGTTTTTTATTTTGAACTTCAGGACAATCAAATCCTAAGTTTCCAGGTACAAATGTGACCATAAGGCTCTGTCTTACAATGGTAACAACTATACTTACATTTTGTCGGTATGAGTAATTCAATAACGTTTTTAAACAGGTATCTGATAATCCCTATCTCATTTTCATTAAAAAAGTTATTAAATGTTTCTTTGTGACATTCCTCAAATGACCGCCATATTGTACAGGATTGCAAAATTGAAATAATTCACGAAATTGGTTTTTATTTAAAGATGTAATGGAGTTAAAGTCATCATCAACAAAATTGGTCTCATCTTCGTATTTTGAAGACGAAACTTTCTGAGTATATTGCCTAATTTTTCTAAACTATTCATCGGTTTCTGGTCCCGTCATGCTTATTCGTAGCGGTACAGATTTGAGATCGTCCATAAACTAAATTTGTATTAATCTATTTTTGGTTAAATGTTGATTACAGCATCGTGTTTCCAAGGGTAAATAAATTCCAGTTTTTAAGAAAAAATCTATTCTTGCATCAATGCTTACTCGAAATCGACAAATTCTCTGACAAACAAAACAATTCATTGTGCTATACTGTATTAAAACGTCCATAGGGATTGCCAACGGATTATCTTCCATTTCAATTACTCTGTTTATTCTTCTTTTACAGTTCAAACAATATCTGGACTGTTCGTTTAACACAATTTCATTAAAACGTAACCGATTTCTATGTAATTTTGCGACATTTTTCTTCCGCTCCTCATTAATATCATTTTCATCGTATATTTTGCAATTTGAGTTTTCCCGACCACAAGTACAACATTGTACCATTTTAAAAAAAAATTGTAATTTTACAGTTTTCGTATGTTGACAGTTAATGAATGAACTATAATAACAAAATAACGTCAAGGCATACTTCGCAAAATTAAAAAGTTTTAAAAAAGTTGATTGAGGAAGTCGTTATTACGTGATAGTTCGATATCACAAGGAAACGAGTAAAACACTACTATTCTCCAATATATTAACAATAGAAATATTACGTACACATTAATTATAGAAACTGGCATAGCCTCAAAAAAACGTACAAAATAAGTATTTATTCTTTATCAATAAGTTTTATTTTATCAATAGTTTGCATCTAAAATACATTTTTTAGAACTCTAAAAGTTAGTATTTATCATTAATAATCATAGCACCTGGTATATTTTGATTACAGGACACTTCTTTAAATAAATATATACTTCAAAATCCTTATGCTAATTGATTTTTTTAAATGATGTTCATATCCAAAGAGAAAAATAATATTTTTAAACTTTGCCAAAGAAGGACTCCTCGGACCTGTTTTTTGGTATATCCTGTAGGCTCACAAAAATTTCCCGCGTATACGAATATCATCCTGGGTCATGATATATTGTACAAAAAATTTCAGAAAAATCTACTGAAACCCAGGATCCCTCTTGTTAGGGTGCCATGTCCTTCAAACCATTCTACATGCATCATGTCAGGCAAATACGAGATTACCTTGTTCCATACGTTCCGGATAAAAAAATGGAACTAAAGTTGAGATTATAATCTTAAATTTGTTCCCCTGTAAAAACAGTAAATTCTCACTTAGAACCACGTAGTTCTTATGTGACATTTTATCTAATACATTTTTTTTAAATATGTAAACACAAGTAAATAAACACGGGCGTCACCTCCAACATTTTCAGAGGGGGCAACATTCTTTAAAAATATGTGATCTTTTCTTCATAGTGAATACTAAAAAATATGTTTCTTTTTGTATAACAAAAATATAAACATATTTGATTTGTTAACATTGCTGCAATGTATCGGCATTGATATTTGATTTAATGAAGGCTAACGATTTCAGGCTCACCGGTTGGCGCCACTGGTCGAGTAAGGTCATGTCAAAAGTTATTGTTAGGCGCGGGAAATGTTTATTGTGTTTTATTATGAATATTTCGTACACCAGCAAATAAAAAACCTTGTTAATTGTGCCTCAGTGTTGTGCAGTTCCATTTTGTTCGGAAAGACAAGGCGGACATATGCTTCCGAGAGACAAAACTCGCCTAAAACAGTGGTTGATATTTACTCCTTCGAAACATTCGTGTTTGTAAGAAACATTTTAATCATACCGATTATGCGTTACCAAAGAAGTCCACTACAGAAAATCGTGAGTAATAATCATGTACATTCGTTGTTTTCATCATACTCATTCTTTATATAACCTAACTTTAATGACATAAGACACCTCTCATAGGTACAATAATTTCCCTACTGAGCAAGTAAATTACTACTTTTCCCTTCTGCCATCATTGTGTTAAATGTTTTTCAGCTACTTTTTATAAAAATTATTAAAAACTATCGTAAAAAAGCCATAGTAAACATTAACGTTCAGTGACATTGACCGTTCCGTACACTAGCACCTCTCATGTTGAATCAAGCGCGTTAACCCTCATTGCGGAGAAAGCATATGCTGTTTTTGTTTATATAGGAGCGCGACACTTGTACAGTGTACCTAATAGAAATAGTATAATCGTTTTATTGCCTACCCTTTGTACGCGACGAAATTTACTAATACGAGAAACAATAAACTTTTACAATTTATAACAATGTATGTAAAACTTACCCTCTTAACTAGCTTGATGAGCTAGCTTGCTTATCGCAAACTGGAAAAGATGTGTAGCCATTTTGCAGCATCAGGTATGTTTCTATGGTTGTCTCCATGAGTGATGTTCACTTTGGTGAAAATATATTCTCATATTTTGAAAACGACCGTTCGACATATACTGATGTAATATACGCATACGTAAAATAGTCTTTGAACGCACTTAACGGATCTAGGGCTGCACCATCACATATTTGTCTTATTTGGTAAAACAGGTGTCTTTATTTAACACACTTGCGAACTTTTCTTTCACGCACTCATCTGTTGCATCACCTATAGCGTGTAGCAATAGATTTACTTCGTCCACTATTTGCAGTGACTCTGCTAATGACGACGCACTGTTTTCTAATTTTTTTATGCTTTCATGTAATGGTTTATAATTCCTCGCAATACTTCTGTTTCAACAGAAATATCTTCGAATTTTGTCTGGCTTTCCTTAATAGCTGCAGCCTCATCTGGATTGAATTGTAGTATCACAGCTTTTATTTGTTGGAAATATTCAGCATAATAAAAAACTGCCTGCAACTCTGTTCCCCAATGTGTAAGAATCGGCTGTGATGGTTCAGGATTACCGGGACACTTGCTATGAAATGTACGGAGACGTTTAGGAGATTTAAGAAACACTTTTTTTGTAGTTGCTATTAATGCATCCACCTCTGGAAAACTTTTTCGAATAGTTTCTGCCACAAGATGTAAAGCATGCACTTTACACGTAACATGTATAAACGTACAACCTTGTTCTTGCAAAGAGCGGCCTACCGAACGCATTGTTACGGCGCCATCAGTCACAAACATCAACACTTGATTTTTGACAGTTAAAATTTTTCTAACGTCTCCAGCACCACCCTGGTAATTGTTACGCTAGTACACTGACTTTGTCTTTTTGCTAGCTAGTAACAGTGGAACTGTCGGTTTAAGAGGGTCTAGTACTCGTACTATAACATTTAAAATAGAATGTTTTTTACAATCTGTGGTCTCATCAACAGATAAACAGAGCCGTGTATTTTTTTAATAGACATTTCATCTTATTTACCATGTCTACGTGTACAGTTGGTAGATAGTTACATAACATTGTGCGACTTGGTAACTTCACCTGGGCATTGTATTTATTCCAGAACTCTCGAAATGGTTGTTTATCGAGTATGTGCAGCGGAACATCACAGGCAATCAGCATTAATAATAAATCAAACATAAACTGTGTTGTCGAAGGCACGCCATTTTTTTTATTTTTATGGTGTACACTATTTACGTGAAGTCCACAATCACGCTTATCCCAGCACATCAAATCTTTCACGAACACTTTACAAATTATTTTAGCACCATCATAGAATAAATCCGGGAATTCACCTATGAATTTATTCACTTTGTCAGCAAATGGCCGTTTTCTACCCCTGCGTACGTCTTCCATGCCTTATTATTAAATTAATGTCAACAATACAGTACAACAAGTAAAATAAAAACACAAAAACAATATGCAATACGTCCAAGTGACTTAACGTGTACACAACTAGAAGGTTAATAATAGACTGGACTGGAGAACGAGTTTCGCGGTCAAGGTGAATGCCGACGACAGTAAGTACGTCTGTATTCTACGACCATGATACACAGAAACGATTTGCAGCTTTATTGATTAGCTTCCATTATAGGACTTTATCGATATATTAATGAACAATAAATCACTATCCGCTCCCCTTGGCAGTGCAATGTAAACAAATAATAAAAATAATCGATTTATATACTGAATATAGTGTGTGTCAAATTCGATATTCCCAAGCACTTTTTATTAAAAAAATATTTTTTATTTATTTGAGGTACTGTAATACCATTTAACTCTTAGAAGACTGGGGATGAAAAAAAGAAGGGCAAAAATGTTTTTGCAACATCGATATTTTTTAACAGATTATCGAAAATATCAAAACATTCCACAAATCTTTCCTCATTTTAAAATGTTTCAATTACTAATAATAACAGATAACCAAATTGTGTGGGTCAAACTTGAGAGCACTATAATATATTTGATTCTGAAAGTATGTGGGCATGATATACATTTGTTCGTTTTTCGCCTTCTCAAAAGGTTTTCAAACGATCATGTATTATTTATTACAATAAGTATTTATAGAGTAATTGTAGAATTTCTAATAATATCGGCTACCGTTAAAATTGAAGCTTCAAAATTAAGGACGACAAAGTAATTTTGGGGCGACTCTGATATGTCAGTGTTTGCGAATACCATAGAATTTACACAATCATCCAGGAATAATGAAAAGTACGAAGAGTAATACTCAGTTCCCTTTTATTGTTTAATTTTATGATTAACTTAGTTTTTTTACATTCCATATTGCATATGCACTATTAATTTTTATGTCAGATATTTATATCTGCCTTTATTTGCATCCTTTCACTTTACGGCAAAACTTATTTTGCAACAACGGAGGGCATCTGATTAACATAGACGACGATTCGTTGTGTATATCCTTTTACCATTCCAAAATTGCAGCCGCTTATTTTCCGCTCACTATGTTTATTATTAGTTTAAAAATCGTTGACTAGTCCAGGTCTCACTGCCGCTTATAATAATATTCTATACTATTTTATTGAACTGACAATAATAATAAATATATCTCTTTCCTGACTCGCTGTACCGAAGCTTTTTTTAAATTATAATGCATCACTTTGTTCCCAGAGGCGGCTGAGGCACATTTACCACTGCGACTATCAAAAGATAACGACACCATATCCAAAAAGAGTGTGGAGAAAGACCAAGATAATAACACAGAGAACCTGCCTCCTTTAGAGCAGCCTGTTCATATTGTAGACACTCCGACGCATCTCAATGGATCGCTAAAAATTCCAGTTATGGATGCGGCAATTGATGAGATGAATAACAAAGTAGACGGAAATACGACCGTGGCAGAGGAAGAACCTCATTCTCTCTGGAAATGGCCATCTAGAAGTGGAAAATTTACGCAGGTATGGATAATATACATTGCTGCTTATGGAGGAAATATTTTATTACATCTACTATTAATTAAGATTTCGCTACTTATTTTTAATTTAATATATTATTTTGTCTTTTTTAAATAGGTAGTAATAGGGAACGAGCCTATAATTTTAAAAATAAAAATAATACTAAAAAACATAACGTTGTAATAAAACGTGTACTTCACAAAAAAATAAGATTTCTAATTCCACGCGATCAGTATGAAGGATCTAAACAGCGATAAAATTGAAGTGGCCCGAAACGAGCTACTATTGACTGTGACGTCACACCATACAATATTCGGTAGTCGTTGCGCCGGGAAGCAACACAATCAGATGTTTACCAATTCCAATTCCAATTTAAAATCTTTATTTACAATTAAGTAGATTATTTACAACTTGTATGTGGTACAGAGTAAGATTTATATTAATATATACATATATACAGAAAAAAAGAAAACTAAAAATCAATTCATTCATAAAATACTTAAAAATAATAATACAAACAAATTAACAATGACATTCTATATAAACATATGTACAATATGGTGTTATTAGACTGTGGTTGATTTGTTAGTGACTGTTCTGATATAAATATATAATTGTGTTTTATAGTACCGCTTATTGTAGTTGTACAGATATTTTAAAATGACTGATCAAGGTTTTTCAAAGGGTGAATCTGATAATTTGCCTAAAGTGGATATGTTTATGGTGGCATCTTTTATACAAAATAGTGAAAGTTTTTCCCTTGAGAGGTCCGCAGGGTCAAGGCAGAGAAGTATGTATTTTTTTTAGCTTTTAGTAATAATTTAGAAACATAAAATAGTTATGACTTGATCACGGAATAAAAAGAAATACCTACAAAATGCTTAGTCGCAACTAAGCATTTTTAGCAGACTTAGTCTTATGTCTGAAAGAATTTAGGGTAATTCTTTACAACAGCCACTTCTACATTTTTCGTGTTTTTTTGTACACACGCGTAAAGTGTCTCTATAGAAGACATTTGCTGCAAAGGAAATGTTGCGCAAATGTATAATTACCTATCGTAGGTATTTTCGTACTATGTTTTGGGGCAAGGGAAATAAGTGATTGTGTCGTGTTATCATTCACATAATAGATAAATGTAAGATTTGAATAGAATAAATTAAAGGGCAAGGGAAAGGTATTTGCAATATACTATATATACTAGAGGTAAACATGTTACTCTTCGCAGACAGTAGTGTTATTGAACTTTTATATAATTGTTGCACATTCTGTAGGATACTCTTCGCAGTTTTTTGAAAAGAATCTTGTGTTTGTCTTATAAACTTCATTCTTATAATACCTAATGTATTGACTACATATTTAATTTTCTCTCCCGATGGTGCCGACTGTATTGGCGAAACGCATCGCAGTATATTTTATAGTATAAACTAAGATTCATTCTTACAATACCTAATATATTGATCACATATTTATTTTTCAATTTTTTTCATCTCCCGATGATGCCGACTGCGTAGGCGAAATTTGTGGTAGTACAGCATTTTGGTGTCTACAGAAAATTACTTCAATTTTAGTAGCACATTGAAAATTGCAACCCTCTGTAGATTCATATTTTTAAATAAAATGTCCTATAACTTTTTTATTTACAATTTGATTTTTTTCAAAAACAATGGATTTATTCGTCTAGCTAACACTAACTTATAGCCCAAATTTCAATTCGATCGGACTTTTCTTTCTTTAGTTATCGTGCTTACAAGTGACGGACGGACAGACGGACGGACAGATGAACAGACGGACATTTTGAAAGTTGTTCAGAATTCGATGACGAACGAAATGATTTTTTCTCTGCGAGCGATATTAACGATTTTAGAAATGTCCCGATCAAATGCAATATACTCTTCGTAATCCTATTTGCGAAGAGTATAATAATAAATAGCTGTTTACTTTCGCACCAGGAAATTACCTTTACTTAATATCACTAAATTGCATTCTATCTACTAATCTTATTTTCTAACATTGTATACACATTCTTTCTTTAATCCTACCCTAATTAAAATTCGGAATAATTCGGAATTCGGAATATTTTATTGCCCGCATGCGAAAAACTAGTAGACATACATACCTATAGTATTTAATAATGTACTTACATTAAAATGATCTTCACACACATGTAGAGACCTACTGCTCTGTGAAATGTCTTTTTCATTTCTTCTACACGCTTTTAGCCATTTTGATCGACGAATCTTATCTTCTGGCAATATTATAAATATTTTATCTGGCACTTTTACTGTAGTATTCTTACACAACGGTACAATGCAATATTTAAAATAAGGAGTTTTTTGTTTCCATTTTAAGTATACACTTAAAATTTATCTGAAATCAAGCGGTCGAGTGCTGGGATCTCCGTCGTCGCTTGTAAATTGTATGGTGTGATGTCACGACTACTCCCGCGCTTTTGAACCTGTTTGAAACGGTTCGCTCGCGCGCGAAACTTTAATAATTTATTACAAATTTATTATTGGGAATTAAGGCGTCATATTTTGCATATCTTATTTTTTAGTATTGTAGAACATTTTTATGAAGTAAGAAAAAATGTGCAAGTACCCTATTCGTATATTCTCAAACGAGAAATCCTGATGCATTTGTAAATATTATCATGAATTAATTCGTTAGTGCAGAGTATTTTTACATGTATAAATTAATTCGTAAAGTTATTGCAAATATACACTTAGAAAAGGACTGGAACAAATAACATTTCATTTAAAATGTTCGTTATAAGCATGATTCTGAAATTTTTTATCATTATATTTATGTTAAATAATGTTACAGGATATACACGTTATACGTATTGTATTTGTAAGTGATTCATAATATATTATTACAACGTTATTAGAAACAATACACATACTTATTTTATTATATAAAATTAAATAATCTATTCAAAATTATAATATTATCTGTGGTGACTTTAATATTCACTTTGGAACAAATAGTAACCCAAGAACTGATTTTATAAAATTACTTAACATGTTCAACCTAAATATAACTGTCATTTCTCCAACTAAAATAACAAAAAACTCTATCACTACACTGAACAATATTATTATAAATAATGTATAGACCCATAATTTATACAATAGAGAATTTGGTCTTTCCGATCATAATGCTCAAATAATAACATTTAAAAATATGGAAAATTCTCAGAATTCTGAATGTGTTTAGGTAAATGAAAGAGTTTTTAACGAAAAAAATAAACTGTCTTTAAAAACTTATTAAACCACACTGATTGGTTATCACTGTATGCTGAAACTAAAACCAATTTTGCAAATAAATACGATTTCAATCGAAAACCGCAATAGATGGGTCACAAAAAACATCCGAATTTTTTGTTGTAACAAATGCAGTTTATTATAAAAAAATTTTTAGAAACATGCAAATATTTTAAAATATATACATAAGTATTGCAAAATTCTTAAAAATATTGTACCTTTTACAGAGCAAAAATGTTTCTCCAGTTACTTAATAAACTCAGAAAACAAAATTAAGACCACTTGTAAATTTATCAATAAAGAGATAAATGCAAACAAAAAGTACAGCATACTGGAAAATATAACATTACATGTAAATAATAAAACAATTCAAGGTTCTAATGAGATAGCAGAAATATTTTTTCGGGTTGCACACGAGTAAATAAAAAATACTTCAAGTATGACCTCAGCTAAGGAATATTTAATTAATACAAATTTTAACAATAACCAATTATTCTTTTTACACCAGCACCAGTGGATGTTGGTATTGAAGAATGGTGAGAAATCTAACACCAAAGAAACCTACAGGATACAATGATACGCCAATAATATTAATAAAACGTAATATCGATGTTTTGAAAAACCCTTTATGTATTTGGTAAATGTTCCTTTAAGTACCGGAAAATTTTTAAAGCCCGCTATATGAAACCATTATATAGAAAGAGTGATAAATATTTACCACAAAACTATCATCCAAGTTGGCTGCTCTCATATCCTTCAAAAATATTAAAACACAGTTAAAGAATAATTAGTAGTGTAAGTCATAACATACTTTTAGAATAACTGGGGATTTATAGAATCAGATGTGCAACTAATGACTGGTTTCAGTCTTAATTATAAAATCGGCCAATGTGTATGGAAATTCCTTGTTTTGAGATTCAGCTGCCTCAAAAAAATCACTCATCATCCAATTTAGTAAAATGTGGTGTACCTCAAGGATAAATAGTAGGTCCAGTATTATTTTTATTGTATATAAATGATATCGTTGTAAATTTTACATCAGCAAATGCCTGCATGAAAAAATGATACAAGCCTTGCTGAATAGAGGAATTTAAGGTAAAAGCAACCGGGTAATCAGTAATATATACGGAGACAGACAAAAATAGTGCGGATAGACGACCGACTCTCGAACCTCATAGACGTTCAAGGATGAGTAAAACAGGGTGTGTTGTCTCTGTTCAATTCTTATTCGGATCTCATCTTAAGAGAAGCACTGGCGGACGCCCCGCATGGTATAAAGGTCGACGCAGAAATCGTTAATAACCTGAGATATGCCGATGATACCGTTCTTCTATCAAACACTTTAGTGGAATTTCAAGGATTAATAACTGAAGTATCAAGTGTTAGCAGCCATTCGGCCATGTACTTAATACCAGGAAACAATAACAATAACAATATATGGCCATCAACAAAAACAACAATCACCGATAATGACGACCCAATTGAACGAAACTCTACGTTCACATACCTATCATACACAGTAGATGATAAATGGGATTACTCTTTGGAAAAAAAAATAGAAAACCCAAGCAGTATTTAAAAAATAAATTCGCTTATATGCTGTCAAGATCTCAACCTTAAATTCACAGTACGCATTATAAAATGCTATGTATTCTCCACATTTATGGTGTAGAGGCCTGGATCAAGTCAGAGGCGATAGAAGGATGAATTCCGGTGTTTGAAATGTTGTTGTATGGAAGGCTGCTTAGAGTTTCTTGGATCGATGATGCTAGTAACGCCGAAATTGTTCACAGACTGGGTTTTGAACCGAAACTGATGATTACTATGAAACGAAGATAGCTAGAGTATTTCGGGGAAACCAGCACAAATACCATCTTCTCCAGCTAATCATTCAGGAAAAGATTGAGGGGCGAAGAAGTCCTGGTTGAAGAAGGATTTCCTGGCTCGTCAATTTAATGAAACGGTACAGAACAACTGACTCTGAGCTTTTTAAGAATGCAGTGAATAAAATCAAAATGACCATGATGATCGCTAACGGCCGGAACGGATAAGGCCAGTGGAGAAGAAGAAGAAAACTAGTTGGAAATAAGATTGTCTAAATCTTAGATATAATCTAAATCTTTAAATATGTTGGATATATTGTTGAAGTAATTTGTAATTGGATAACCAACTTTTGGCCACATGCAGTACTTATGACCAAAAGATTACCTTAGACAACATCTATTATCTTATCAGTATAAATAAACATCCAAATTTGATGCAGTAGCTATCACCATTCTTTTATTATTTAAAAAATAACAACAATTTTCTTGAGAAATTTAAACCACGGTAGCGACTTTTGAACAGAGGTAAGCTTGGTTCAATCGTTTAATTTCGTCTCGGAAATATGTGGTAGCCCAATGTAGCGGGTACATTGGTCTGTGATTTACTGTTTGAACCTATTTAATCCCGGTGTTAAACATAATACGTAGTTATTTAAATTTATGTAATTACAAAGACTTACAGAATAGTTTAAATTCAGTTTATTCATCGTTAATTCGTGTCTCTTCAAAAAATATGAGCACTCTACATATATTTGTTCATGTATGAAAAGTTTTAATTTGATCCCCTAAACTTCATGCTAAATTTAGTGTCCGAGTAATCCCACATTTTATGAGTTGGGTTAAGCATTGTCTCGGTTTTTATTTGGTGTGGTCCTTTGAGACATTTTATTGTTACGAAACCACCTACAGACAGTTTCTATTTTAATAATAAAATTCATGTTAAAAAATAGTGTATAATATTGCAAAGATGAGATTATGTTATGATTTTGATTTTATTATTGGATGTTCAATCATAATCCAAAAATTTCAGTTAACTGAGGCGGGGTATTTTCACTTTTTTTATTATTCATTTATATACTAAAACACATGATATTTAGTGTGTCTATTTTTCTCTATAGCTTAAATTTTCTTAAAAAAAATACTAAAATTTTAAAAATTTGCTTCCCGATAACAAATTTTTATTTATTTTAAACTATTGTCCTGTTTCCAAAAAAATTTTATCTGTAGTAGATGAGTTAAGGGCGCAAATTTCACATTTTAATTATTTTGACATATTTAACCATATGCGTGTATGATGTATTTTTGAAATAACTTTATTTTTATTTAATTTACTTGCTGTAAATCACCTTATTGTTAAGAATACGCATTATGGATTTATACTTATTTCTAGTTGATGGAAAACCATCTTCTTTTATTTTTGAGACCGCTAAACGAGTTTAAATGACCAGACATTTTCGCTAGCAATTTAAACTCTTTTTTCTAAAATGTTGCGAAGCGGATAACAGATGCTATCTTCATTCATTTTAGGCAACATGGATTCTTACGTGGCCCATACATTTGGTTTTCCTGTTCACCATACCTGATTGTGAAAAACCCAGGTTCAAAAAATGGTTTCCTCTCACTTTTATTATGTGTATCGTATGGATTGGATCATTGTCATACGTTGTAGCGTGGATGATTACTATAATTGGTAAGAACCGATATTATTTATACTTTTTTTTTTTAAATAAAGGGTGATAATTTTAATTTTTTTCACTCGACATGGATTGGCGTGGAGAACCTTTCTTATTTTCATCAACAATGACCTTTTTGTTATACATCTACAAGTAACAAAGTTTCCCCATGTCAATACGTATCGAACAAAAAAATAATAATAAAAAATTTCACCTAGTAAAATTTTTAATTTTTATTTACTGAACGATTTTAAGTAACTTTTCTATTTGGCATTTTACTGTAACATGGGGGTTCTATTTAAAATAACAAAGTGTAACCGGAAGTGATAAAAACTCGAAAATATTTTAGAATGGTAGGTCTTTTCCAAAAACCTATTCCACCAAAATTACAACACGATAATCCAATTCAGTCCAGAGATACGTCTAGGAGGTAGACTGATAACGAACACTCTGTATAAAGGCAGGCGTTGTTTAGCTCTTATTTTTTACTGTACTAAAAAAAGTTTAGGTAATTTATGTTCTTAATTTTAAAGGAAAATATAAGAACTCTTGGCAAATTAGGAGAAATCGTGAAAGTAAAGCCTGCTTACCCACGTAATTTTGTTTTTCCACAACAGAAGGCAGTAAAAGTTACTAAGAAAAGTGTAGTAAAACTAGAGGAGCAGCGCTTCTTTTTAGAAGCGGAAAATGTAACAAGTCTGGCAAAAGAGCCTCTTTCTGGTAAGTTTGTAGTATTGGTAAAGCAAGGTTCTGAGGATGGTAATATTTTTGGTTCTCTGACAAGTTGTGAAATCTTTGTCATAATAATATGAAGTTAGGTCAGAAATACATGCACATGAGTTAAAAGAGATAAAATTGCAAAACCAACGGACACAATAACAAGAAGAACAGGATATAAGTGATGAAGCTGCTGATAGTGATGAAGCTGAACAATAATGATCCTATGCTATAGCCGTAAGAAAATGTCTTCCGTAGCCAGGTTGGAGTCTTCTCAAGAGTTAACATTGGGATGAGAAAGAAATACATATTCAGAGATGAGAAGGAGGTTATTTAGTGATCCCTAGTCGTAAAGAAGATGTGTGCTATTTAGGAGGAAAACAGCAAATTTAATACATGGCTCAAAATATAAAAATTAGCGTGCGAGGCTCAAGCAAAGTTAGGAGTGATGTTGCTGAAAAGATTTCTGCTGCTATTCAATTTAATTTTAAACGTATCAACGAAATCGAATCCATTGTAAAGTATGACGTTATAGTTTCTCTATGTTGCTGAAAAAAGTGGAAGTTGATGTTCGTTATTTCCACTACAAAATAACAAGTTCTGATGTTTTAGATACATGTCCTGCTGCGCAGCTGAAGGAGTCGTGTGACATTTTACTTAAAAATATAAGAAACTTACTTGCTGCAATAAAACAAAAATGCTGAGGACTACAAATATATTATGTGGTTTCGGTGCAGTCACCAAATGCATACAGAGCCAACAACGCTTGGAGTAAAATTTGCCAGGTTTTTTACAGAATTTAAACGCAACTATCAAAGACCAATTAATGCACAAAAAAATCTCAACTTGTTATATATCTGGTGCAGTAGGGAACTATGCGAATTTTCATTCTTTTGTTGAAGAACATAGTCTGAGAATGTCTACAAACAGTAAAACAACTGGCAGTGAACAACAAGGTTACGTTGATGTGAGTGCCAGGCCATGAAGGAATAGAAGGTAATGAGATTGCTGATAGCCTTGCGACAAAAGATGCAGGATTATCATTCATCGGACCAGGAATATCTAAAAGCTACAAAACAGACGAGGTCAGAAAATGGAAAGAGGAACATCAATCCTCCTACTGGAAGTAGGTCAATGACAAGCGAAAAAATGCATAAACTACTCACAAAAAAAAGCTAGAGAGCCACTCTAATTCAGCAAATCAGAGTTAAGGGCACTAACAGGTGTTAACATAGGTCATTGCCCACTGAGACAATATCTCAAAAAAAATGGATAAAGCAAAAAGCAACATATGTCGCTTCTGTCCAAATGAACCGGAAACCGCGGAACATATTCTTTGCAAAGTTCTAATAATCCGCCAAAAGTTACGACATTTGGATCTCCACAACACTTTACGAGGTGGGAACGATCGTTCCCACTCCCCAAAAAGTTTTAGGCTTCCTCAGAAGCCTAGAAATTGATGGGTATACATAGATATAAGGGTTATCACAAAAGATTTTTTTAGGTCGCAGTGAAGGGAGAAAACTAGTTTCTTAACGACCCACTCGCAATTTGAATCTAGCGTGTTACAAAATTGCACAAAATAAATATGGGAGTTTAAATAAAGTCCATTCACTTTTTGTAGTCCTAACTAAAGATAGATTTCATGTTGTTAAAGTATTAAATAATTTGTTGACGTCTATTTTTTGACTTATAATAAATGTCAGTCAAAATTTTGTTTTGGTTTCAGGTGATACTTTAAAAATTCCAGATTCAGTAATGGGCATAACATTTTTAGCAGCTGGTACAAGTGTTCCGGAAGCTGTCTCAAGTGTTATCGTTTCAAAACAAGGTAAGGTCATTTCTAGTAACAGAACTATAATGAGATTCTTGTATAATTTTTATATTATAATTATGCATTAAGTACTATTTGAAGGTCATAATATGAGATTTTTTAAGACTATAAATCATTTTTGCCAGAAAGAATACCTTCCACACATCGAAATTTATGAAATACAACAAATGCAAATTGATTGAGAAAACAGTATGTGCCAGGGTAGATGTCAAAATTTATTTTTTTCCAAATTTTCGTTTGTATAATTAAATACTGAACCAAAGCTATTTTTTAAAAATGATGATGGTGATAATAAAAAAGAAGCAAATTACTCATCTTCTATAAGCTCTAAGCAAATTTTACTCTTTACTTATATAAATAATACAAATATCTGTGCACTGAAAAAACCAATTTCTGTCCGTAACAAATTTTAATTACAAAATATAAACTCACATAACATCATCATTGTTTTTGTAATAATTTTAATAAAGATACTATGTAATGCTGATATTACACCTATCCACAATGTAAATCTGTAATTTAAATTTATTTTTCAATTAAAAATTGTATTTTATTTAATTATTATGAAATTCATCATAAAGGTCCTAAATCAATCACAATTTTTAATTCCAAATTTTGACTAATCCCTTATCGATCATTGCAAATAAGTCTCCAAAAATCTTTAAATCATAACCTAAGTTTATTATTTTAAACAATTCATCTACGAGTATGTCTCAGAGAATTAAATAGTAAATAAAATAATAGGTATACCACAAGCTCAATTAAAAGTTATTGAAATTTCGAAATAACAGGTTCATTTCCATGCTTTATCTCGCATTTCATATATTTAAATATTTTATAGGGAGTAAATTTGGAGGAAAGTGTCAAACTCCGAGAATGTATACCGCACGTAAGTGTATGGCTGTAAATCGATTTGTATTTGTTATTAAATTACAGTGTCCTAAAAGTTCAAATTAAAAAATTTTCAAAGATGTCTCCATGGACCTCCAGACATTTCCTGGATCATTGGAAACAGTGCATGTGCTCTCCCAAGTTCACCTTGATGTTCATTTATGATAGCCGCAGCTTTCAAAATACGACGAATTAGTATATCTTGATTGTCCACTTTTGTTTTGTACAGTTGTACACCTTACTTTTCAATAAGCCCAACAAACAAAAGTCTAATAGTGTGATATCTGGAGATCTTGGCGGCTAACTAGTAGGTCACCACGATCAATCCATCGTGCTTGAACAATTCCATTTAAATACTGGATGACCCTGAAGAGCAAAATGTTCACCTTGCTGATAATACATATAATTTTTTTTTATTTAAAGAACATTATCTAATAATCCTTGTAAATCATTTCACAAAAATTCCAAGTAATGTTCTCCTATTAAACGATTCTCAAAAATAAAGGACCAATTAAATAATCGACGATACCACAACACACGTTAACCGAAAAATGATGCTCAAAATTTGTTGCATGTTGTATATTGAGTTTCGTCAGCCCTACTCGTGTACTGTGCGAAATTATCTGAAGAATTTCAGCTAAAAGTTCGTAATATTTTCATAAGGTGCAGCGAAAATTGGATTTCAATGGAAAATAATTATAATTTGGTTCCAAAAAAAAATGTATTAAAGGCGTCGCGACGTCTAGCATCGATGCACCAAAAATATCATTTGCTACCAGATTCGTAGAATAGGCTGTGCCGGATTGAATGTTTTTTGAGTTCCTCAAATATCTTTTTTTGTTTAGGCGATAAAGGTATTGGTTGGAATTATGAATTAGCCATTTTGTTTGCCCATAGCTCTAAAACTAATGATTATTGGGAAAAAATTATTAGAAACATTTTTTCAAATTAATGTCATCTATACTACTGTGTAATAAAAATTGGGTATACATGGAAAAGACCTAAAACCACGTCGCGGCGCCTAGCATCGACGCACCAAAAACATGATTTGCTACCAGATTTGTAGAATAAGTTTAAAAAACGTTTTTTTTTTGTATTTTAAATATCCCTCCTCCATTTAGGAAATAAAAGCCCTGGGTAGGAATTATGGGACAACCTGTACATTCCTCGTTTTTCAGAATTTTTTTCTAAATTTTAAAGTTAAAATCTCGATCCTTTCGGTTTCTGCGTTTTCTTCTAAAGCCGAATAACCCTAAAGAAAGAAAAGTTTTAAGTACTGAATTTTTTTTGTTTACATGAAAAAGGTAAGAAAATAACCATTCCTTGAAACCGAATAGAACAGAATTTGCTTTAAATAGCTTACAATTTCATTCAGTCCAAAAGCTCAAGATTTTTTTTACTTCTCTAAATATAACTTTCCCTCGTCTCGATTGAAAATGTAAAATTTATTGAAAAAATATTAAAAAATCTTTTCAATACTTTCGGTGAAAATTCTTTGTAAATGTTGACAGAAACATTAAAATAGCAAACTAGCAATTTATAGAGAGGTAAACTTTCTAACAAGAATATTTAAGATCACGTTTTGTTCACAGTGGTTTTGGCGAAGGCGCCGGTCTGCGCAAAATAATTCAAATATCATTTACAAATATATTAAAAAATGTTGCCTACAAATAATCGTCACAAGTATCACTTTCGAGACCATGATTTTTACAGTTATATACAGGAACATGTTATTTCAGATTTAATTTTATGTTTATGCTATTTACTAAAAGTTATGAATTAAAAAATTGTCTACAAAAAGTTTCTCTAGATATTTTCTCTTGCCACAATTTTTGTGATATCTTGTGAGATCATCAGACTTCAATGTACGCTTTGTTCTTTATTGTAATTTAGAATTCCTTCAATATCATACCTGATTGTGAAATCTGCATATACCGGGTGGCTCTTAGAAAACAAGTCCTGCTAGAAATTCTTTTCTCTTGCAGGCAAAAGACTGAAAAGACTCTCAAGCAAATTTCACAGGTATATGCATATTAACAAAGAAATAACAAAATTTTAAATTTACCATTTAAATATACTATTACAGGTTGATAATTTTACAAGTAGCTTAAAACGAAGTAGGTTTTTAATGAAACAAATAATGTAACTGTCAGTCACAGGTCTTTACATATTATTCAATACGCATTAAAAAATGGTTGCAAATTCACTAAATGCAAAAATGCGTCGATTATTACACTCCTTGCAGTTTTATAGGAAGTTTTCGAATGCAGATGTATAGATTTTAGTTTTCAAGATGAAAAAGGTTTTACGCTCCAAGTCCCTCAAAATAGGCAAAATAACGAGGTTATTCAGCTACAATAAAAAACGGTTACAACCTGAACGTCTATATCACAACAAGTCCAGAGTTTCTAAGAAGCTCATGGTATCCTGCGTAATATCCTGGAATTGCAAAAGTTGCAGTATATGGTTGTTTCTTTTATTCGAAAAATGCATGCAAATTTATCATTTTTTTTTAATAATATTTTTAGAAGATTCTTATATTGACGAAAAATATACCTCTTTTGTAGCACGTCATTGTATTCTTTCACTTTTTAATGCAAAAGTATCGCATGAAAAAAAATGTCATAAATTTAATGTGTGTGAAATGGTTATCAACATAAAATGCCTTCAATAAAAAATATCAAACCCTGGAGATTGTCCGCCATGGTGTCTAGTTATAAGCAACATATACTCGACTAAGTTGTTATTATGTTACTATTTTTTAAATTAAAAATTCTGACAGGCCGTCAAATTCGCTGCAAATCAAAGATCATTCTAGCAAAAAGATTTGTTTACTCTTAGAAAATTTTACGCTACAGAATAATCCATGTTTTAGCACACTTTCATCAATCTCAAGATATCTGTACTAAGAACACCCTAAACACAGACATATTAATTCTTCTGATTTTGTATTTTAACTCCAAGTGAAGATAATGAGAGACCATTTTTATGTTGTTAGGAGGCATTCATACTATCAATTAATGATAATTCATTTAGTTTCGTTTTCATATTCTCTTGACTAGCACACTTTTTCATGCAAAAATATCGCTAAGAAATAGTTCGACTCCATTGTAAATTGTAGGACCCTTGTCCAATTTTAAGACAAAAATTTTTTTTTAAATTTTGGAAAAAAAATTAATACACTTATACTGACAGACTGTTTCTCAAAAATCTCATACTTTTATTTACTAGCATGATTGAAGAAAAATTCAATTTGTATTTGTACAATTTTAGGTCATGGTTCAATGGGCATAAGTAACTCCATAGGTTCAAACACATTTGACATTTTACTGTGTTTAGGATTACCCTGGTTTATTAAAGCCACATTCATGCCTACCATTGCTGGTAAACACTGGGTAAGCATTTTTTTAAACTTTATAAGAAACTCCTGTTTCGTTTCAGGCAGTAAATAGGTAAGGAAAAATATTCATATTTTAATTGCATAAAACGTGTAAGAGTTGCTTATTCCCACGATCTGTAACTGTTGCTTCATGCCAAGTCGTTCAAAGCAAGGGCGGACACTTCTTAGCCATTCTTTTCAATAATTACTTAATTTTTGTTAATTTAGGAGTTATTATTTTATTTAAATTGTTTCTATTAAATGCGTGTTCCTCCTATAGTTACTTCGTTTTCACGTGCAGACTGATTAATTATGAACAAATTTGATATTCATTACAAGAATGCAATTGGTGTCATGACGGCTAATTCTCAAGTGGCAGTTATAGAGATAGTGTAGGAAATAGGAACAGGAGTTTCTCTTTAACAATTGAATAATCTAATTTCAAACTTCATAACGGATTCCACATTCAATGCAATTGCTACTAAAGGTCAATATCATGCCACTAGGTACTCAGGGAGTATTTAGATCGAGGGCAGACTATTGTCTCTGGTTCTGTAATAAATGGCATTGCTTGACAAATATTTGTTAATATCAATCCTCCTACAATAAGCGTTTAATTAGATTTTAAAAACATAAGCAAAAAGGACTGTCACTACAGAAAACAATTTAAAGATTTAGTAAAGTAGAATTAATTAAATTTCTTTTTTTTTGATATTTTTTAAGTTATATACAAGGTGTGCCAATGGATATTTCACCCCTATGTTTCCTTTCATAACTGTTTTGTTTATTATCCTTTTTTTTTTTGTTTAGAGCTTAAATGAAACCCCAGATGACGTGATTTACAGAAATAGAACGCGTTTCTAAATTACAATGATATTCAAAATGGAGCACGTTATTAAAAAACAGCATTTGTTTTAGCAATTTTAAAATAGTTAAATATATCTTAAAGGGCATTTTCAACCTTTAATTTAGGGCAGAAATCATTAAAATCATATTAGTATTTTCCAAACTATTATTTTGAAAAGACGTGTTTTCAAATTATTTATTAATTTTCATTTGAACTGACTACAGTAATTCTTATTTTTTTTATATGTTACCATTTTTTTTGTTTGTTTTGAATTTAAGTGACTGCCTAAGCTTTCACTTTGTGTTCATTTTTATTTTTTCAAAATATGTCGTTTGTTTTAATCTTCTTTTAATAAATCAAAATTTTGGAAACAATTTGTTATAAACAATAATGAAAACAACAAAATCTACAGCCTAAAATAATGGTCAGTATAGCCACCACTGTTCTTTTTCGAAATGAATAAATGAATTTATTAATACTTTCTTGTTGAATGTCCTGCCAGTGAATTATCCTTTATTCTACAAATTTTTGTAAACACGCCGTTCATGTCCACTTCAGACATAATAATCTACTGGATTTAGATCTGGGCTTTTTAGTGGTCATTGTTCTGCTCTAGTATATACTGGACAATGCATATAGAGAATTTTTAATGTTTCTCGTGTACGATGCGCTGATGCCGAAACTTGCATAAATACGTATCTGTCATTAAATTGATCAGTTTCTGGTAACGTATTTGAAAAAATTTAATCAATGTAAATTCTCCAATTTGTTTTTATTCTTAATTTATTTATAAGATATACCCTATTTTTTCCAAGACAAGAACCTCCAAGACTAACCATAAATGATTCACTGAGATGTTTTCTTTCACTTAATAGGTTCTTATTAACGTCTTGTTTTTGTTGGACGTTAGCATAAAATATATTATTTTGTTGGTTTCGAAACGACTGGTCATAAAAAATGTGTTCGTCAGTAAACCAAATTTTACCTACTGATTATCTGATGTAGAATATGTTAAGAATGTCTTGTCCTCGCAAAGACCTTTCCGTCGGACATCTTCTCTTAGCCTTTTATAAATTTTTAAATGTGTCATGTTTAGTTATTGTTCTCACAGAGGAACGAGATATTTCAATGTCTCTTGATGCTTCTCTGGCACTTAAGCTTATTCTTGGCATATCTGCATCGCTATACAACATGTTTTATACTAAAATAATATTTTGAGGAACTCCTACAGAGCATACTCGTCCGCTTCCTTATTTTCTTCGAACATTACCTTCGCTTTCTGTTAATTTGTATGAGGAAATTCACAACAAATCTTTTTTGTACCATATCTCTTCGACATAAATTTTTTATTAAAACTTTACTTTCAGTTATTAATTAATAACTAAACTGTCAGATACGGAATTTAATGGTGTATATCTTTTTTAGTCATTTCCATCTTAGCGTTCATATAATGAACTCTTAAAAAAACATATATCAAATCAAATGAAATAAAATCAAATAATCAAATAATCAAATCATATAATCAAATCAAATCAAATCAAATCAATTCAAATCAAATCAAATCAAATCAAATCAAATCAAATCAAATCAAATCAAATCAAATCAAATCAAATCAAATCAAATCAAATCAAATCAAATCAAATCAAATCAAATCAAATCAAATCAAATCAAATCAAATCAAATCAAATCAAATCAAATCAAATCAAATCAAATCAAATCAAATCAAATCAAATCAAATCAAATCAAATCAAATCAAATCAAATCAAATCAAATCAAATCAAATCAAATCAGATTAAATCAGATTAAATCAAATCAGATTAAATCAGATTAAATCAGATTAAATCAAATCAAGTCAAATCAAATCAAATATCAATTTATTAGTAAGAATAGTCAACAATTAGTTTTATACAAAAATGAAAAAAAGAAACTTCTTTCCTCCCTTGTACATAGACTCCGGTCTGTGTTGTGAACATCACTTTCCCAAATTCACTATGTCGCTAGACATAATAACAGTATTATTAACAATTAAGATAATAATAGTAATGAGAAAATAAAATGAAATAAAAGAAGTAAAAGGAGTATAGAGACTAGACATCACGTTTTATGAGGTGTAAATATGAAAAATGTCATTGGCAATTTATTTATACCCCCTGTATAATTAAATTCTTTCATTAGAGAATCGTGATACATTTGAGTCATGTAATATTTTATGAAATTGCGAAAAATATCAATAATGTAATGTTTAGTTTCATTTTTATATTTGTGGGGTTTGTTGATTCTGGATTTTATGTTTGACGGAAGAACATTAACAAATTTTGAGGCGTAATAAGGAGTATATCTTTGATTATGAGATTTTGTGAATAAGAAAATTGTTATTGTTTTATTTACTGACGTCCTAGTTTCAAAATTGTGAAAAATATTGGGAAATTAATTTATAAATTTAACTAAATAATTTAGACAACAATGTACATATTATAGGAGTCTAATATTTAAAGTTTTTGTATGCTTATAAAGTGATGTTGTAGAATGCTTTCATTCTTGTTTAAACATTATTTTTAATACGATGTTTTGGCAGACGAAAATATTATGTTGAGCATTATCATATGACCCCCAAAACAACTATGCAATACCGTAAAACAGACTCGACCAAGGCATTATATAAAGTAAATATTTGTATTTAAAATGTCTCTTAATTGATAAAAGTTGTAAAATTTACGAATTTTTTTCGTTATATGGTCAATCCACAGCATCTGCAGTGGTCAGTCCACTGCAGATGCTGATCAACTATTACTCCTAAATATTTTATGCTTTTTATTCTTGTTAATTCTGTACGTGTAGAGATTGTCGCGTGGTTCTCTAGATGTATGTATGTAATCAGATTTATATCGGGTTAATCAGCACCTGAAGCAGAGAATGTATTATAATTTATTTTTTGATGTTTAAACTCAAAAGAGACTATAGTTTAGTCATTCCTGGATTGCCCTGGGTCCCTTCTCTGCTCTTCTGTATACTTCTATCCAGCTTATACCTGAAAATAATACAGTAGTGTCATCTGCACATGAAATAACATTTGCATCAGCTATGATTTCTCCGACTGAATTTATATACAAAAAGAAAAGAGAACAGGTCCCAAAAGAATTCCCAAATTACTCGAGGATTACTCAATTATTCAATTTTTATTTTTTGTTCTCTATCACTCAAGTAATTATCATATAATCTCAACGAGTCACCCCTTATTTCAGCCTCTTCGAGCCTGGTTATTAAAGTTTTATGGCACATAGTATGAAGTGCCTTGGCCAAGTCTAAAAATACAGCAAGAGACTTTTTTGTTTTTATTTAAATTTTTCATTATTGAAAAGGTAAATTCAAACACTGCATCCTAAGTATTTTTGTTAGGTCTGGATCCAAACTGTTTATTGTAAATAATGTTATGTTTATCTAAAAACTCTGTGATCCTTTTTTTTTACAAATTTTTTAAATATTTTTCCAAAGTTATTTACAGACCAATATCCCTTGGTTTGTAATTTGTGAGACTTGCACGATCATCTGTTTTATAAACTGGGCTTACTATTGAGATTTTCCATTCTTTGGGTATTTTATATGTTTGAAAAATTAAGCACATAATCAATTTAAGTGGTTTTATTAAGTACAATTGAACAGATTTTTAATAAGATCAGATGATATTCCATCAGGTCCAGGGAAAAATTATTTTTTAGTGTAGAAATGTTAAAAATTATTTCACGCTCAGCTACTGGGTTTAAAAACTAGTTTATGTTTTTCTTTAAATACTGATTTTGAGCAAATGGAATTTTTTGAGCCATTTTCTGTGCTATGTTTATGAAGAATTCGTTAAATCAATCTGCTTTTTCCTTGTTATCTGTTATAATATTTCTATCTTTGTCTTTTAAATTAATGGTTTATATTTATTTAAATCTTTATTTGTCACCTCTATTAATGTACCCCATATTTGTTTATAATTTTTATTGGATTCTAGAATCTTGTGTTTATAATAGCTATTTTTTGTATCTTTAATTATTTTATTTACTATAGTGTTTATATTTTACTTTGCCATCAAGAGAGAGGTTTTTGTTACCTGTTTTTTTCATTTATCCCTACATATTATTGCTTTTATAAGATCAAGTGTAATCCATGGTTGGATTTTATGAGATTTACTAGTCATTTTAGATATGTTTGGGAAATTTTCAATATAGTTTGACAGTTTAGACATAAAATGAAAATTTCCCTCTTCAGCGTCATCGCAACTTATTACAACTAAACATAAACAACATACATATGTAAATAATAAAATAAAACAATAAACAACAAGACTATGAAAGGAAATGTGGGACTGAAATTTTCAATGCCCCACTTGTATTTTAATTTTCTATGAAGAAATGATACTGTTTTTGAAACAATATGTTTGATTGGTACTAAAGTGTTGACATATAGTACACACAATATTTAATTTTTTAATTGTGTTTCTCAGCTGAAAATAACTTACTCCAAGGCGGAAAATATATTAGGCCTTAGGCGGTCAGACTAAATTCGACCACTGTATGATGAAACCGACACAACGAGCAACTTGCTTATAATAATCAAAAATAAATCAAATCTAGTAAGGCTATTAAAATATATCTAAATTTGTATGTGTAACTTTGAAAAAAATTAGGAGATCAGATTTTTTTCTTTATAAAGCCGAAAAGGGGAGAAAAACATTCTAGCCCAGTAAATTTAAAACAATAACAATGACTTGACATGAATTATTTATAGATATTATGAAAAACAAAATTCTAAATTACTGTTCTTAAAAAGGGGTTAGAAATTTAGGCATTCCACCAACATCGAAGAAGTCTTCACAACACCAAAACACTATACTGGCTCGTCAACGAAACTAGTGTTAAAGTGAAATGTAGCATATTTATTAGGTAAACCACTATTAGATCCACCCTGAAAATTTTGCGATCTAAAGCAAATATCATTATGAATAAAAATAAAAATACGTAGATTTATTCATCGAGAGGAAGGTTTAAATATGCTGTTAACAAAATTCACACTCTCTCCCCCAGCTACTCCAAGTTAATAATGCAGCAAATTATTTTTTAGAATTTCGGTTAAGAGATGTATTAGTTTTGTGTAATATTCAGACATATTCAGAAATGAATATGATGCTTGATGAACACAATTTGCATTTTCAACAAAAAAGTCGGAACTCCCACTCATTATGCTCTACCTATGAGACGTAATTGGACCAAAGACTTTCTGACAGATGAATTGGTAGGAGAAGTCACCAATAATGGTCGGCAGGATCTTCAGATTTAACGCCATTAAATTTCTTTCCTTAGGTCTAGTTAAATATACAAGTTTTCACAGCCCAAACTGAGAGTTTTCAAGAATTCTAAATCAGAATTACCAAAAAGAATTTAGGCGGATTACACGTAAAACAAATTAATTTTTTTCTGGGGGGGGCACGTTCCAGGAAGTGGAGCCCTGTGTTTTTGCCTGACCCCTTCCCACCGACACAATTTTCAGTTGGCACTCTCCAAAACTTTTTTACTTAAAGGAGAGGAGCTTGCTACAAGATTCGCTGAGTTATCCTACCTCCAGTGGACGCCAGGACCTTAGCGACTCCGAAAACACTGCAATTTCGAACTCAGCGAGCCCGAAAACCGTTAGGAAAGAAATACGAAAAGAACGGTGCCCCAGACTCTAGTCGGTTTTATTAGATGGAGTGGCAGTAATGTGAAGGAGAGGAGGTTCAAAAAACATGTTTTCATTTGAGAATTCTCGGCAGAATCGTAGCCCTAGCCCTCAAATCCAAACTTTTTTCGGGGGGGGGTTACGTTTAAAGCAAACATAGAGGGAAAGGGGATGGAACAATATTTTAACAGTGTGTTTCAACTTCTCCCTCGATAACAATCGATGGTTTTACTCAAAATGATATTTGCTTTAGATTGAAAGATATTCAAGGTGGCTAGTTTTGATATGAACGCACTGTATAGGGTTTCGGTGTGTTAAAACTACTTAAGTCATGAAATTTCTAGATGTTTTAGAACTTATTGTAAATTATTTTCTAGGTTGGAATCAACTCGGCTGGTATAGAATACAGCGCCATTTCTCTATTGTCAACTCTACTGATGTTATACGTTGCTTTCGCCTTAAACAAGTTCCAACTGGACAAACGGGTGGGAAGAGTTTGCCTGCTAATGTACGCGGTGTTTTTAATATTGGCGAGCCTTATAGAGCTTAACGTTTTCTTCATGGTCAACCTAAAAACGTGCGGACGGTGAATAAACAACAGAACTTTAACCAAGTGCGTGGGTGCGAGTATAGTTATCTGTGAATTATGTGCCTTTACATTTTCATTGTATTAATTAAGTATTTACGATATTCGTTGTTAACGGCAGGAAGCTCTCTTGTTTGTTTTAAGCTGGTGCACGAGATGTTATATTTTATCAATGAGACACGTTTAACGCATAGTTTGTTCGAAAACCCTTTGAAATAAATGATATAAACTCTTACTATATACTGATCAATGATTGATCATAATAATACTTTAAAAATTAATAAGTAAAACTAAACACTGAATAAACTCACATAATTTTAAAATTATACTTTGAAAAATGAACCTATAAATCATTTCACTTCCAGAAAATGACAGTGTCAGTAAACCGACACGATAGTAACGCAGCTTAATATTATATAAGAGTTCTAAGAGCTACAACTCTTTTTCCCGATTCTTTGTGGCATATTAGACAATTTCGACTCGGCAGAAGATCTGCAATATATACGACTTCAACAATGAGATATTATTTGACTGCTTTACGCGTTTAATGCGTCAAAATTATAGAATACAATCGCAAAATTTCGGGACTGAAATGAAGTAACATCTGAATTTAAATTTTTCCAATATGTGCTTAATAATAATCTAGTAAAAAAACTGATTGTGCTTCATATTTGGTTGGTATTGCTAGTATTTCTTCATATTCGGTTGACATTGCTGGTAATGCGAGTTAATATTGACTGATGGTATATAAAATCACGACGAATAATAGGAACTTCCCATATATCTATCAGATTATTAAGCCTTTATTAGAAAAATGCAAATCTCGGAAACAATCACGAAATCCTGGAATCAATCACGAAATCCCGGAATCGATCTCGAAGTCCTGAAATCAATCCTGAAATCCCGGGATTATATTCCCTAGTCAAAACACAA
Organism: Rhamnusium bicolor; assembly: GCA_029963845.1. Taxonomy (NCBI): domain Eukaryota; kingdom Metazoa; phylum Arthropoda; class Insecta; order Coleoptera; family Cerambycidae; genus Rhamnusium; species Rhamnusium bicolor. The sequence goes on from JANEYF010002643.1 coordinate 2,039,543, forward strand.
GAGTTTCACATACAAGAGGTATCAGATTTGATATTTACTAAATAAATTTATTCCAAAGGGTTTTTTTATTTTTCATTTTTTAAACATACATAAGCTTAGGTTGAGGAATATTTATTCTTTTTGGATTTTAAACTTTACTTTTGTGTACCAGCAACTTATTAGATTGTAGGCAACATATTTTATAATGTAGTTAATATTAGATTATGTACAGGGTACATGTTACCATTCCTTACTTTTACTGGTATACTGCAAAAAATGGTTGTATGCTTTTAGCAGTAGAACGGTTTCCTCATTTATTTTATTGTTATTAGAGGTTTATCCTAAACTAATTACTGTAATGCCACAAAAATGTTAATTTCAAATTAATATTATGGCACTGAAAATTAGCACCATATGTAACCTAGTATTTTGTTCAATATATCTTCCGGATTAATGGTAAACTGTACATACTTTTTAAATAAAGAATCCAATTGTAAAGATCGCTTATGTCTCATAACTAGATTTTGTAATTGTTGTCCATTAAAATTTTACCTGTGTTTGTTAGTTCACTGGAGATTGACTGAAAATCGTCACGTCGTAATTTCTTTTAAAATCAGAAATATTTTCTCTTCTGATCCACAAGAATAACTGAAAATTACTTTTTTTAGAGAGTATGATTTGAAATATGTCTAATGACAAATCCATATATGAAATGAAGAAACAGTAAAAAGTAAAATTTCTATAATCGATAGTTACGATTTATTAAAATCGAACAAAATTATGCGGAGTTATGTTTTGAGTGTTGATCAGTGTATAAATGCATCTAATACTGAAAATATTAGTTATATTATTTATTATAAAAAAACGTCTAGTTTAAGCCACCAATGTTATGTTATCTTGCTTTTTAAATTTGTTTTAATTAATTTTGCAATAAATATTATAACAAAATAATAATAATAACATCGCAGGTATTCTGTGGATTTTTAAAATTATATCAAATAATGGCCGTTGAAAATAAAGCTATGGTTGTTCAAACAATATACTTATTTTTTACATTTTAAAACTTCAAATTAATCTCATATTTTACCTTATTTATTTACCACTTGGTATTTGATTTATATTAAATACTTACAGTTCATGCCAAACGACAACAGGCTCTTGAAAAACACCATGTTTTAATAATTACCCTGAATTGTTTTTTCTATAAAATGTTCATTAATTTTAATTAACTAATTTTCACAAACAATTATGTTTTTCACGAAAATACCACAATTGCTCCTGTACGTTAATAATGATGCAAGAAAAGTTTCAGATCTCAAGCGAAAGAGTTTTATATTTTCACAAATATTTAGGCACATGTTATTTTTGTATGATAATTATTATTAATACAGAGATGTTATTTTTACCAGTTATGAAAAATTACTTTAAATAAAGACATTTTCATTAGTTTTAATTAAATATGAATATATCATTGTGTACATAAACCTATTTTTTGAAATATTTAAATTTATTATGTATTGCATTATTTTTTCATAGAGGTTAATTAGAAATATTTTTAAGCAGTTGTATTTTCTAGTTTCTGTACATTATATTATAACATATTATGTTATGCAAAACATAGAGAAATAAATAAATTAGTTTGGAATTTATTTCATTTTGATTATCTTAATTTTTGCATTCCGTACGAATCAAGTTCTGCATAAATTTAAAACACTTTAATTTTCTTTTACACATCAAGAGCTATCTCTAAAAGAAAAATTAATAACTTTGAAATTAAAATTATAACGAGCATGCATGATGTTTTATTATCGGTAAAAACTGAGTTATGCTCAACTTTATTAGAATACATTTAAAAAAATCTCGATAATTATTGGGAACTAAAATAACCACGGCATGTGTTGCGATCAGACGATTATAAATCAGCTGATTCTTGGTTTGTTTACATTAGTTTTTATTACTATTATTTGTTTTTTTTTTTTTAGAAAAATTATTATTATTATTAGTTTATTACGCACGCAAACATCGTCGGCCGGGCAAATCCATATGGTGATATCAGAGGACGACCCTAGTACTAGTGCAGAAAGCAGTTAAAGCACGTTGTTAAATGTAAACAAGTAGTGTTATTTGTGATTTGTGTTGTGAAATTTTAAGTAAAGTAGATAATTATACTGATTAATTCTTCTAAATGATCATCATATCGTACCGATATGTGAAAATAAGACAAAAAAATTATAGCGAAAATTCACCCCCCCCCTGTAACGACCCCAACAAATCATGATATTTAGACACAAATTTTACAAGATATGTAACTTTATAAAATTAATAAGTGGTCCAAATTTAATTTTTAATCTTTACCTCTTTAAGGGATTGTAACTCCCCTTATGATGTAATTTAAGGCAAATGTTTATGTACTGAACTGAATCTATTTTTTTTATAGTTCTATCACCCCTTTGAAGAAGACACTTAGTTATGGGACATCCTGTATATAGTACGTATGATTCGATTTTAGGATACGCGAGAATAAATAGAGATAGACAACAGTGCAATACACTAGTAAATAGTGTGGGGGTATAATTTTTAACAGGCACTAGTGCTGGGCATAATCGAATGATTTCAATAATCGAATAACGGCTATTCGAATACCTTTAATAATCGAATAATCATTCGATTTATGGTTAGAGCTCGAAAAGTGGGGAAACCGACATCGATGGCTTATTCACTCGGCCACATTCGGGAACTTTAGTCATAATTATTCATAATCATAAATAATCGATCTAGCTAGCAGTTGGCTATTATTTCTATACAATTCTCGGTTATAAGCTATAAATTTTAACGTAAATCAATCCGTTTGTGTACTCAAGACAATCCAACTCCTAATGGCATCAGCCAATAACTATCTACATTCCGCAGATCAACACGACCAAAACGCCGCTGACGGTAAACAACAAACTCAGCAATCTTAATAAGAGTTTAAGTGCACTAGTACTCGCATCGTATCTCATCGCTCGAACCACGTATTTGAAATTTTAATGAGCTGTTGAAAATCTTCGAGAACTAATTCATTCGAATTCTCATGACAAGGGTATTCGAGATATTTCAATAATCGAATGATAAATTATTTTTAATTCGAATTATCCCAGCACTAACAGGCACTGCATCGAGACAGGGTCTTAAGTATTAACTATACTATGCATTGATTAATGTATTGATTAATGGCTGAGTTGTTGCGATGATGTGACTACCGTGTGAATTTTCTCTACAGCTTTAAACGCGGTTTAACTGCAGAAAAATGTTTTAAAAATGTCGGATGTATCGTCCAGGTAAAAATACTGTGTTCTAGTGGTAACATTTGCAAGAGGCATATTTTCGCTAAACAATGCATCCGTATGAAGTTGTTGTTCCGAAAAAACATTGCCACTGTGGAACAACTTATTAAAAAGAAAATCTACATATTATGTATAGACAGATAAAGGAAAAGTTTAACATGAATGCACCAGAGTACCAGAGGTTTGTCCCCTAATTTAACTTAAGACACTCCTATAAAATTGACATAGGTTTTTGCTTTAACATTGGCGCCTCCACCACAATTAAAAAAGCAGCTTATCGAACTGCTGCAACACAGGTATTTTTTAAATCTTCTGGCTTGAAAGTGTTGCCACATCTTCCCTACAGTCCAGATCTTGCCCCATGTGATTTTGGATTATTTCCTATTGCTAAATATAAGCTGAAAGGCCGACGGTTTTCCGATGAAGAGGCACTTATAGCTGCATGGGATAAAACGTGCATAGATCTCGAACAAAAATGGGAGGATATTTTTAATCAATGGTTTATACGCATGCATAAATATATTGAACATGGAAAGTATTTTGAAAAATTATAATAAATATCGCCGTATTCCAAAAATTTCGTAGCGACCTACATGTGAATGAATGTCTCTCGCCGCGCAGCGTCCGGTACTCCACACTCACAGTCTCTTCCCCGCAGAGACTCTCTAATTGGCCAACGGTCTAAAACGTCATAAGCGTGCTTAAGAACAATAAAGAACATAGAATAAAAAAAAAATTCAAAACAGTATCGTATTTTCAACATAAGCCGCCCCCCTTAGAAGATAAGGCTCTCAATAGAAAAACAAAATATGTTAATGTTTAATATAAATGTTAAGAGGAGCATTAATCCATTGAGAGCACGCATCACTGAGGGAAATCGACCAAATAAAATATTTTGCTAAGATGATCTGCATTATCATAACTATTTTTTTTTCTTAAGACTTGTGACGTACTTCGCTGCTCTACACAAGATCAGAAGTGTCACTTTGACGCCCAACACTACGGCGGTGCGCACGGTACGGATATCTCGGGCGCCAGTTTCTGTTTAGAGTGCAGAAACACCACTTTACTCTATCGGCGGAACGATAGAGGCCGGGCAACTACAGTGAAGAAACGGATAAGCCAGGGGTCGAGAAAAGGTAACTTACACACTATAGTCAATGAAACGACTCCTGTTTAATATATTTACATTTATTCTACACACTAATTATTATTTACACTTTATATACACCTTAGTAACTACAACTTATACTACAAATGGTCTTAATTACAGGAGAGCGGGGACGGTAAGCGGGCGGACAAGCGGTGCGACACGGTAATACGGTGACTAAGCAGCAAAAAAGGTAACCAGCAATAACTAATCGGCCATAAGCAGACGGCGGACGGATACCAGGAGGGGAAGCAAGCGTTAATACAAGCACACTATGACTATGACTATCTATGGCGGTTATTTACTATACCTTTATTTACCAAACCTTAATACCTACTTCCGTATCCTGGGCTGCTTCCTCTCTGGCGCGGTCGGTGTCGGCACGTCTGGTAGGTACTGGCGGCAGCAACGTACTATCCTGGATGCTCTGAAAAATCCTCAAGCTACTAAACTCTGCCAAAAGCAGAAGTAGGATGAGACGCGGTAGTCATGCGCGGAATATAGCAATACGTCACCCGAATTCAATTTAAGTAAAACCTATACCTTTATACTCACAACAAGATTACTTACTGTGCTAGTCGGCGTGGTGCTTCGGTTGGCGGTCAGACGGGAACGGATTTGATTGTTTCCAGTCTCGGAGTCCTTCACGGTAGGACGGGCGCAGGAGTGCCGGGGGCAACATGCGCGCTTCGCGTCCCGCGATTCACGTACTGCCTGCCACTCGGCATATGTGGAATATTTATACGAACAGATCAATACTACCTATCTATAATTAATAATTAAACTATTATTAAGGAGCAGCTGACAATACCACTATTAAGGGCGCAGTACTACAATGTTTAAAACATCTTTCGAAACAGACAAATAGCACCTAGTTACCTAACTTAATTCTATAAAATAATCACTTCGTTACAGACTACATTACCATTTTCTAAACATAAGAAAAACTGTTTTGCTAATGAGCCTTTGCAACCTTAAATCTTTGACTAATTATCCCAATAACACCACTTAACTTAAACCTACTCAAATATTTTTTTGTTTTTTTTTTTATTAAGGATAACGAAGTGTTTTCTTATGGTAAATAAGTGCCTTTAGTTGAGATTGACTCTTTAGTGGTTAAAAAGCACATACCTACGGTTAATAAGCTATCTGTTAACCATAAATCTGCGCTTGCTAATTCGAAATTTTGTTTGAAGGCGACGCACGCACGCGTAAGTAGACGGTTTGACGCCATTAAAATATTAGAGTTATCTATGTTGTTAGGAAGTAGGATTTGTTCTCCATATAACGTTTACTGGTACCGTAACTAACTTTGTGAATTTATAAAATAATATATTATTTGGATACTCCCAATCCTATTATTTTTCCATAGTGACAGGTTTTTGTGAAAATGTCTTACAAGTCGAGATTAGAAGATTGAGGTCTTAAATACTACATCCCTCCAAGTATTCGAATATATAGTGACTGTTTTAATTACATTTTAATATGATATTTGTCATTTTGTGTACCTAACACTACTTCTATATATTGACGCATAAAAAATCACTGGTTTTAAAATATGTATCTATTATTTATGTTCTTTGTTTCCTTAAATATATGATTTGGTTGTGTTCTCACCAGATATCCAACTTAAATTTATAAATCAAATTTTTCTGTTAGTAATATCGAAGAACGAAAACATTCGGTTCATTCTTAATACCATATGGGTAGATTTAATATATAAAATTACAGGCAATACTGATGCGTATTTTAACCTGGAAAATACGATTATTTAGTTTCATAATATGAAACCAAATAAAATATTCGTAATTTTATATATTAAATCTATATGAACCAAATATTTTCGTTTTTCGATATTACTATCGTGTTTTCGAAAATTCTGTAGAGTAAATGAATGCGGATTCAATGGCGTGCATGCGTATAAAATAATAATACAATAATAAAGATGAAATAATTTGTTTAAAAATACCCCCTGTATTTAAATAGCCCTCATGTATTTAAATAAATGCTCTTTCACCTTGATAAATACCCGACAAATTTTTTGTTTTATTCTACAGATTTTACGAAAACACTATATTCGAAAAAAATTTAACTGCGATTTAAACCTATCCTGGCGACGCGGGTATGCTAACGCCGCCATATACTTCACTAAAATTTCTTTGGGTCAAAATAAAACATTGTTAGATAACGTGTTTTAATATTAAATATTAATAGTTGTACATGTTGAGTTTCACTGTCTTTTTCTAAAAAGTATATTAAATGAAAATATCGAATTTCGAAATTCGCCATTTCAAACTAAAAATATTTTAAATAATAAATAAATGTGTAACTGACAAAATGAAGATTTTACTATAATAATATTTTCTACATTTAACAGTACAAATATAAGTAAGTATTTTGTGGTATAATTTTCCCATAGAAGCCATCGTTTTTGAAATAAAGAGTACCAAAAAAAGTAGGTTTTTTGAGTTTTTGAAAATATGACAATTTACCCCAAGATATTTTAGTTACCGTATAGAAAAAACGAGTTAGTCATACAGATGCAGCCTAACATACTGGTATTTAATACCAAATATAAATAATAACTAATAATTTTTAGTTTTAGAAAAAAAGAGACAAATATTTTTCGACATCTTGTATCTCGAAAACAAAAAACCCCAATGGAAAATTTATACTCGTACTATATACGAATTTTGTTGACATACAATAGTTGTTAAAGTTATTAGTAATAAAACTGAATCACCCTGTATATACAGGATGACTGGTAGATTTCTTTGAGGGCGTGTTAGTAGAGTTCATCTGCAATTGATTTAACCATTATATCCATTATGTAAAACCCAATAGTTTTTGAGATATTTTAATACAGTTTTTTACAAGAAGTGAAGGTTTTAGCTCTTATATTTTTATCTTATCAAAGGATTTAACATAATTTTTCTTACATAATTTGTACTGTGTAAACTAATAATTAAAATGTCTCAAAAACAATCGAATTTTGCATAATGAATATTACACTGAGAAAATTTGACCTAGTTCCTTGCTAAAACGATCCTAATTAATATTATTAAAAAAAATTTTAACCATTATTGCAAATCTAATATTTACAACATATTGAGGTACTAAATTTAATTAAAATCATTTTCCTAAAAGTTTTATTATCATCATCGGTTCCCCAGCTACTACAAATAATAACTTATTGGAGTAAGTCCGTATTAAAAAAAAACAATTGCTGCTGGTGTTTTGCTCATAATAATCCTTATTACCCATCTAACAATCGTTATTAACGCGGAATATTAAAATACTCCCTAATTACCCTCATTAGTCGCCTCACTAATAATAATATAAAGTGTACTATTTATCTCTAATGCGCACCATATCTGCATTGAGTTTTTAGTAGAATTAGCATTATTAAAGTGTTTTGTTTTCACTGTTTTCTAGTTATCTGGGAAATGTTTACTATCGGGAAATATTTAGTACTAATCGTCTAGTTGTGTAGTTGCGTTAGATGGCAATGATGCGTGATGTGATTGATTTGTGTACATGAAAGTGAAAAACATTTTAATTTCCGCTTGGGACTTGGGAATGTTTAAAACCATCGTTTACGACGGTTTAAGTATGTATTATTTTTTGAATTGTTGTAGGTACTTGTTCTTATAGAGGTTTATTTATGTTTTTTCTTTAAAGTGAATATTTATATTTTCGTCAATAAATACTGTATGTGAGAAATACAAATTTCTCACAAAAAACTATTCTTTTCCAAAATCAGCTTCTAATACATTCCACAAATCCACTATTTCATTTGAGAGCTCTTATTGTGAAATAAAATCTAAAAAAAATAAAATGTCTACTGAATATTTCAGAAAACTTAGATGTATACATTTTCTAGTGAAAATTATGGTGATTTCCAGTGTCAGAAAAAATGATTCTTTGTAACTTTTTTGCAGTAATTATTATTGATGATTTTTTCTTACAATTTGCATATCATTTATTTGTGTGATTATTTCCAGTTGCCATCGTTGGCATACTTCGAAGGCAGTTGGAAATGAAAAGACAAAACTATTCTCCGTATCACGTATGACAATAATATATTGTTACATGTTTGCTATCCACACAAACACCTCTACTCGTAGATTCGTTGAAAGTCCAGGTAACACTTACTTACTACTTTATTTACTAATTAATAATTAACAACAATAGATTAATTACTGTCTTAACTAATCACACTTGGACACTTATAAGTCTCTTTCTTATTTCTTCTTTACTCGTTCACGTTCAACTAATGACTTACTCTCGGCCCACCGTGAGTCGTATTTATACATCCATTCACACGGTCTAGACATTCCAGAATATTCCCGGCCGTTCTCGTATAATTCCACTGCCCCCTCCTTAAGCCTGAACGTCCCGATCAGGCAATTCATTGTTCCCTACATACTTGGCTAGTCTCTTTATATGCACCAGCTTCATCTTTGATCTTGGACTTTACTGAATTCGGTATACAACATCGTTTAGTCTGGTGACGAGAGTGTATGACCCTTCCCAGGGCGAGTGAAGCTACGGGGACCTGCCTTTCTTTCATTGTGGGTTGTATAGCCAAACCAGATCTCCAGCCTGGAACTCTCTTGAATTCGCCTTAAGATCATAACGAGCCTTCATGCGATCTCTTGCTATGTCAATTCGGTCTCGTACTGGGTCATTAATGTTCCTTAGCCGTTCACTAACTTCATCGGCGTAGTCAATTATGTCGCTCCTCATCTGGTGTGCCAAACACCAAGTCACATGGCAGTCTAATCTCACGTCTGAACATCACGCGAGCCGGCGTCTGTTTTGTTGTTTCATGAATGGAGGCCCTGTATGCCGTAAGGAAAAGAGGTAAGCGACGGTCCCAATCTTTCTGATGTTTCTCAACCACTTTGGATAGGTGGGTCTCTATGGTTTTTTAAGATTATTTACCAGAGCTTGTGCGACAGTGGCTGCTTCTTGGTTTGGTATGGCATAAGCTTCAAGCCACTTACTAAAATAGTCCATGGCAACTAAGATTTATTTATTCCCATCATCTGTCACGGGAATGGACCAGCTACGTTGATCGCAATTCGCTCAAAAGGAGCCCCGACGTTATATTGTTTCATTTTGCCCTTACTTCTGAGACAGGCGTTGCTCAATACTCACGTCAAATGTGCTATCTCACGGATTTGACCCCAGCGTCCCAGAGTCCACCAAAATGTGGAGATCTCGGCGGTATGAAGTGCCAAGTTATATTACTTTCGCTCAAATGTTCCTGAATAATATTAGCATTAGATTGATTATTAAGAAACTCATATAACTCTGTTAGTTTGACATTTGCGCGCGTTTAAAAAATTTTCCTTTGTGAGGTCAGATATAAGTTCCAAATGCATGCTTTGTAGGTATACAAATAAATAAAATTTATCTTAAAATTTTTGAAAGCAGAGCAAAGGTTTGCCAGTAAAATATACTCACCCAAGTATATCATCGCAACATCACCGTTTCGACGATATCGAAATAATAAGAATTTTTATATAAATTTTCAAGTCCCAGTATCTTTTTGACAATGAACCGGAGAAAAAAGAATCTTCTCCTTCCTATTAATCAAATTATCCTCTTATGAATGTTAAATAATAGATTTTTTTATAACACAATGTAACGTCTGTTTAATAATCTTCGCCTTAATGTTGTTTGTTTATTCCGTCTATTTAATATTTCAATGTTAATGTTAAAATAACCTTTCGGATTGTACCTTTTTTAAACATAAGAGCGAATGCAGCATGCGCGTTAAAATGATTCCGCAGGTGCATTTAGTGCAGGTGAACTTCCTGATAAATTAATTCAGTTTACTGAAATCAGCACCACAGCTCTACCTTTCCCACCTAGTTAGAACTTAGAACTGAGTTTTTAGAAAAAAAAAATTTGAGTGCTTTAACTGTCAACATGCAATGGTGTGATTAGTTTAGAGGTTTTAAATCAGGGTTGCGACGATTTAAATCAATTTGATTTAAATCGTGATTTAAATCATGATTTAAATCAACTGATTTTTTAAATTTAAATCAAGTTGTGTAAAGCCAGTAAATCAAACTTCAGAAAATTCAAATAAAAAAGTATAGTTTATTTAAAAGCTAGATACAAATTAAACTGAAAAAAAAATTCAAATAAAAAAGAAGAAAAGAACAGTTAGGTTACACATATAAAACAAAAGTTACCTTCTTAAATTTACATCATAAATTAGGTGCCTACTTAAAAGCAGAAACATAAAGTAAACAAATTAAACAGAACCAACTCTAAAAGAAAATAAAACATGATTTACTCCGAAACAAAAATTTTAAATTAGGTTAATTATTGTAAAGTTTGTACAAAAAAAACTAATTTAGCTGCTTTTTCGGTCCCTAAACGTCCAAGATCCCCTTAAATAAAATAAACAGTTATTTAGATTTAGAATACCTGCAGTTAAATCAACTTCCTGCACTTTTCATGATATAAAATAATCCCAAATTTCGTCTTTCTTCCTTCCGCTCATTTTTATTTTACACTTCAGTCGCGCATCGCCTCGGTATCTATGAAATTAATGAAACCGACCATCAAGTTTGTCAGAACAGGAAAATACTGATTTTTTATTGTTTGTATGAAAATATAGACCATATAGAAAAATTTTCCAGTGACGTGAATAATTTATATGTGCAAATTGGTAGTTAGAGAATACAAAAAAATAGTCTATGGAAAAATCGTATTTGTTGTCAAAAAAATTAGAGTAGAACTGAAAAAAATCAAAAAAACCTGATTTTTTTTGATTTTTTAAATAAAAATCATTGATTTTTGATTTAAAAAAAAAATCATGATTTCTTCCAACTCTGTTTTAAATTAAAAGTAGCATAGTAAGAATGACCAAAATCTCCTAAATTCACTTTTTTTTTTACTTTATTCTTTGCAACATCATAATGGCAGACAATCATTCTTTCACGAGCTGGTCTTGAAAAAACGTCTTACTTAAACTAACCATAACCACTTAAATTATCTTAACGGAAATAGTACAATGTCATTTGAATCAAATTAAATCCTCGTTCAAAGGACGTTAAAAGAAGTACAGATTATTCGTTGCATGTTCTGCATATTATAACATCTGTTATATTATCCATAACCATTTACATATTTTAATGGAAATAGTAGAATATAGTTTAAACCAAATGAAATCCTTATTCAAACCAAGGAGGGTTAACTAAACTATCCCTCCTTGGTTCAAACGACGTTCTAATAAAGAAGTACCGATGAATTGTTCTATTGATGTTGCAATTCATATATTTTTATATGAAGAAAATCTATGTTGCGTAATCGGTATGTGAGGTTTCGACGTTCAGTATGGGTTGAATCTATAATTACTAAGAATGCATATATTTCGTACTAGTTTACCGGCATTCCGACGTTTGATTGCCCGATAAAACTATTGAAGCCCGATGCACTCGAAACAAGAAATGAAATACTACACATGCATCTCATCAGTTTTTTGATTCTCGCTAAGCTTGTAAATGTGGAGCAATGGCAAAGGTAATTAAATATAGGATCCCCTAAACCAACGCAGTACAGCGGTAGAGGGACGAAAGTACGTTGTACTACATCCCACAATGAACTTTCGTTCCGCACACCACATTGGTCTGGGAGATCCTTAAATCTACAACAATGGGATTTTATTCATTTGAAATTCATAGATATTAGGTCAGGAAAAATTTCGTTAACAGACTGTTTTTGGGCGGACAGAATATCTGGCCATTTAAAATAGATAATAAGCACATAAACGGTCAATCAGCAGTACCTACAATAAAATTCTTTATTTAGGTAATATCAAGGATCGCCGCCAGCTATAAAAAAGCTGCCAGAACAGCGCGTCATATCGTTTCGACAAGACCGCATTATTCAGAGCTGCCGCTAGGGTGCTTGCCGCTCATGTACAGATTTATCTTTGCCTCCTTCTATAAATATATCTTTCATGTCCCTGCTTTTCCACACTATTTAATGCTATCATAATTAAAAATTGTTACTGATATAAATAATAACTGACAAAAATAAAATAAATACATTTTTAAAAACTTAATTAATGGAAATGCGCTCGTAGAGTGGTAGAAGTGTTGAATAAATTAAGTTTTTTCAAAAGTATAATAGTTTATTAAAAACTAAAGTCTGCTCATTAGATTTTAACCATACAATTTATTAAAAGGGCACTTTTTGCGCTTTGGTTGTGGAATTTTTTTTAATAACTGTTCAGATTGATTACTTTACACATTTACTGGTTCTATGGATAGAATAACTAAGGTTGATAGTCTTTTTCGACTCATGGAAGACCGTCCTAATCCGCTCATACATCAGATCAAGTAAGCGCAACTCGTCCCGTCGTTGAGAGACCCGTTCCCATGCCTAGGAATACGAGGTTGTCCGCAACCCCTCGGGAGGATCCGCCAAATATCGTCCGACAGCAGGACACGCCAACCGCGCCTCAAACCGCCGCTAGGACTTACCGCAGTCCTGAACCATCCGAGCACCGACAGTCTATCACCGCCGTTATCTATGACCGAAACATCTGCTGGCGATGTAGGAGCCCGCCCAGGTTGTTCTGTTCCCGTTGTGGCCGTTAGGGTATCATGACCCGCGGCTGCCAATGTCCGAGAGCGAGAAACTAAATGGGGACCGTACCGTTACGAGGCAGGTACGATCCCGTAATGTGACCGCCTCCGTAGACACCGCCGCCGCTCGGCCTGATAACCGACCGCATGTGAAAGTTCAAATGTTTGGAAGAACTTTCTCCGCCTTAGTGGACACCGGAGCCGTTCGCTCGTATTTAGGAGACCGTATCCAGGAAGTCTGCGACCAGCTACACATAGCCGCTAATGACGTTACCGTACCTGCTGCTCAGTTAGCAAACGGTAGATTAGCCATCGTCACCAAGGCATACCGGATCGATTTCCTGATAGGTCAAGACAGTTTTTCTGAATGTCTATTCCACCTCAGGAACTTGTCCTCCGATCTGGTACTGGGAATGGATATTCTTAGCCAGTACCCCTAGTAACATTCAATGTCCGATGGACGTCCACACAAGGTCCTGGTCATCCCGGGACGTCCAGTACATCCAAACGGATGTCATGGAGATACCAATAGGACGTAAATTTGTTATGTCCACATGTGGATGTCATATGGATATCCCAATAGGACGTACATTTTGTTATATTTATTTTGGATGTCATATGGACATCCAAATAGGATGTAAACTTTATTTTATCCACTGTGGATGTCATATGGACATCCTAATGGGACGTAAATTTTATTATATCCATTTTGGTTGTCATATGGACATCCTAATGGGACGTAATTTTCTTATGTCCATTGTGGTTGCCATATGGATATCCTGCCGGGATAGAAATTTTATTATGTCCATCGTGGATGTCATATGGATGTCCTGATACGATGCAAAGTTTATCATGTTTCTCATGGATATCATATGGGCATCCAAAAGGGACGTACATTTATATGTAAATTGTGAATGTTATGTGGATATCCTAATGGGACGTACAATTATTACGTCCTTTGCAAATGTCATATAGACATCCTGATAAGACACAAAATTTATTATGTACATTGTGGATGTCATACAGATACTACATAAAATGGGAGGTTCAGTTAGCTGTTCATTGTGGATATCATATGAACGACCTTATCGGACGAAATTTTTATTATGTCCTTTGTGGATATCTTATGTACATCCTAATAGGACGTATATTTACGCCCATCATGGGAGACATACAAACATTCTGAACGAGCGCAAAATTCGTTATGACCATTGTAGATGTCATATAGATATCCTAATAGGACGTAAATTTATTGTACGCTATATGGATGTCGTCAGACACAAAATTTATTATATTCATTGTGGTTCATGTAATATCCTCGTAGATGTTGTTTATACTATAATTGAAATAAAAAAATACTGTAATTATATAATTGAGTGTTACGACATGGAAGTCGAGTTTTATTTACATTGTAAAATCGTGCTGAACGCATCTCTAGAAGAAATACACGTATGAGCTTACTGAACCGACTCCTATTATTAGCATCACCCGTTTCCCTCTTACACCTGTTGCATAGTTACAGCGACTGCGCATTGCAATATCTCGAACGCATAACCAACGTTGTGTGGCTTGACTTGATGTTTTTATTGTGGAAAAACGTCTTTCACTTATTCTTCCTTCATTTATTATTCGGTTTCTGTGATTATTTTGGTGGTGTGGCAGAGTTGAACTCGTTTTATAAGTAAGTACAGTTTAGTAATTAGATCAGCTGTGATTTAATATGGAATAATTAATAAATGCAGGAGGCCATTTAATTGTAGTGTCAAAATTAATTTGTAAAGTATTTTTATACTATCTAAAATAATGCTCAGGAAAAAACCAAAACTTTCAAGGCATGAATATTGACGTGCTAAACAAGCTGCGGATGTAATAATTAATGAAAAAGAAAACTGAAACCTCCGTTAAATTATTTTCAAAATACTATTTTTTTTATTGCTAAATGTTGACGGTAGTGTTTTAAAAATGTAATATCTGTTTGTTATGTGTTATACTGCACAAAACCAATTGACTAGTGTTTACGCATGTAAAAACTTATTAAAAGCCATTATTCCTTCTTGCTACATCAAGTAATAAATAATATGTAATTGGGAACCTTATGTAATAAATTTTTATAATTTTTAGACTTGAACACAAATAATTCTGGAATTGAAGAAGAGGAACATATTTGCACATGTTGTCCATTACACGAAAACCCAACTGGTATGAATGAATTTAGGTATTATCTATATTGGCGATAACAATGTTTTTTTACAGACCTTTTTAAATGAACCATTAAACAAATTACTGTAATGAGCGCAACATTGTCTAACATACAGTCTACATTAGAAAAATTAAAATTACCTAATGAAGTGACATGTAATGCTGAAAGTGTATTATTCACGTTGTTTAACATGCCTTTACAAACAGAGGAAGAACTCGCTAAGTTTGAAGGATATTTCACAGATGACGACAACATGAAGAATTCCGTTAGTAAATGTATAATTTTGTAGTTAACTTGATTTTCATTAGGATATGAATTTGAAATTATAAATGGGTTTTTATTTTTTTGTATATGTAATCCAGACTTATCTCCAGAAAATAATAAAAATGGGTGTAATTTCAGTTTCTCTTTTCGTTTTTAGGTAACTGAATTATCGAAAATAGAGGGTGACACATCCGACGAGTTTATTAAAAGAGTAATTAGGGCTTATATCATACCAGTTAGCCTCAGAATACAGCTGGAAAGGGCTAAAAGGGAAAAATATTGTATGCGAAAAAAAATCACCAATCTTCTAATTGGTGAGTATTGTTAAATTATATATAGATTATTCAATAATAAACTCATTACCAGTTGAGATTTAATAATAGCTAGACTTAAAATATTAAGATATTGAAAAAAAATCAATTAGTTAATCCAAAACACCCTACAATTATTATATTAACATACTAATATAATTATTTAATTTTTTAGACAGCACATTTCAGAATAAAATGACTTCAAAGTACAGTTTGAAAGATAGAGGAGTCAATTAAAAAATTTCTAAGGAGGGCAAAAGAAATAAGGGCCTTAGCGGATGAGAAAAGAATGAAGTAGTATGATAACTTGACTTTGTTTTAGTTTTAATTAGAAAAATTATTATTTTCTGAATGTTGGAATGTATTTTAATGAGAGTAATTCTGACTATTTTATGTTTACCTGTTTATCATTTATTTGATGTTTATCTGTTTATTGTTTACATATTTAGAGCACTGCAGAGTTATGTAGGTTAAATTTTGTATGAATTATTTTGCACGGTAAATCTATGTTTTATGTTGTATTTTTATACATATTAACGAATATATATCTAACTTACTGATTTCAATTCACAGTTTCTTTTTAACATTTCCATAGTTCTGTAAATTTATGAGTTCCTTAACTTGTACTAAAGCAATAAATGTACAAATATAAATATGTAACCAAAGTAAACTCTGGAAAATTTGATTATACATATCTTGCAACTCTGTTATGTTTAAAAACAACTATAGTGAATTTTATAATTAACAATTTTGTTCTTTGGGCATTAAATGGATTCAATAAATATGCAATATTCTCGATCATCAAATACGATCATATTTGAGCATTTATCTCTAGATCACATAATGAATGACGATGAGTATTAAGGTTGGAATTTCACCAAGTATCTGACAAAATATAAATTGTTTTCAGCTCTTTTTTCTTGATAAAATGAAAATCATTTACTTATTTTAAATAATATGTAGGTAAAATTACAAGCCAATCTGTTGCCTACTTTTCCTTTTTTAATACCAAATATGAATAAGTGTTTCTTTCGGTATTAATAAAGAAGTAGACTAATCAGTATTGTCTGTGATTTTGCCCACTGTATCAACATTTTACTTAAAATAAGCCAATTGTTTTCGTTCTTTGATATCAATAGAAAAAAGAAGTAAAAAAACGATTTATACTGGATATCTGGTAAAATTCCAGCCTTAAAGTGGGATGTACATTATGGACGTCCGTTGGGGATGTACAAATCTTGTCTGAGGTTGTCACATTTGGACATCCTTTGGAAGTACATTGAATAAAAAAAATAGCTGTAGGATGTCCTGAGGTTTGCTAAGGACATCCACTGGATATTCATAGGACAGTGTTGTATTTATTAGGGATGTTAAATGGACGGTTCCTGTTGTGCATTATGGACATCCATATATATTTTTCTACTGAAGTCCATATATAGTTTTCTTCGGATGTTATATGGATGTCCTTCTTAGGCATCCAAATAATGTTCGAAGTTGTGACATACGTAATACAATTTTACGTCCTTCGGGTGTCCACGGATATTTGTGTACATCCATAGGACTTCCTATATGTCCCCACATGTACCTCCATTGGATGTCTGTGGGACTAGATGGTGCTACTAGGGACAGTTTCCAAATAAACCCGTCCACCGGAATCGTACTGCTGAATGACCGCCCAATCTCCGAACCGCTGGCTGAACCCAGTAGCCCACTGGGAGGCATCTCGTCGACTTTGTCGCAGCCAGAGGAGGAACAGCTAGCCAGTTTCTTAGAAACCGAACTACCGAGTTTTCAGGATGTACAGGGGACGACACACCTGCTATACCACCAGATCCGCCTAGTGCAACCTGAACCAATTAAACAACGATACCGCCCCCAAAATCCCAGGATGCAAGACATCATCAACAAAGAAGTTGATGAAATGCTGAACGCCGGGATTATTGAACCGTCAAACAGTCCGTGGAGTTCCCCTGTCGTAATAGGTCGCAAGAAAGATGGGAAGCCCCGGTTCTGCATAAACTTTAGGAAAGTCAATAAGGTTACCGACAAGGATGCTTATCCGCTACCGTTTATCAACGTCATTCTGGGCAAACTCAGAAAGGCACGATACATTTCAAGCATCGACTTGAAACAAGGATACTGGCAGATCCCCCTCACCGACGACAGTAAACCGGTCACCGCTTTTATCATTCCTGGCAGAGGGTTATTCCAGTTCCGTGTCATGCCGTTCGGCCTGCATTCGGCCCCCGCAACGTTCCAGAGACTACTGGATCGTATCATTGGCCCTGAAATGGACCCATAGGCCTTTGCATATCTTGATGATATCATTGTGCTAGGGGAAACGTTCGAGGAGCACCTCGACAACCTCCGGGAAGTATTCCGCAGGCTACGAGTGGCCAACCTCCAGTTGAATCCCGACAAATGCCAGTTTTGCCGAAAGTCCCTAAAGTACCTGGGGCATGTCGTCACCGCCGATGGGATAGAAACTGATCCCGAGAAAGTGGAATCTATCCGAAAATTTCCGACGCCCCAGAATGTCCGAGACATTCGTAGATTTTTGGGAGTAGCTTCCTGTATTGACGGTTTGTACCGTCCTTTTCACAGATCGTCTCTCAATTGACCCAGCTGTTGAAGAAATATCACCGCTTTAATTGGACCGCCGAACAAGAGGAAGCTTTCGAACAGCTAAAGAAATGTCTGACTGAAGCTCCCGTCTTAACCTGCCCCGACTTTGAGAAACCGTTCTCGCTCCAGACCGACGCTTCTGACCAAGGATTAGGCGTAGCACTTACGCAAAATATCCAGGGTTACGACCAGGTAGTATCGTACGTCAGTCGCACACTGTCAGTCCCGCGGATAAGAACTATTCCGTGACGGAACGTGAGTGCTTGACGATCGTCTGAGGAATAGAGAAAATGAGACCGTACCTGGAGGGCTATCACTTTACAGTCATCACCGACCATTAATCGCTTCGATGGTTACACTCTATCAAGAGTCCGGCCGGCCGTCTAGCTAGATGAAGCGTTTTCCTTCAGCAATACGACTTCGAGATCAAATACCGTAAGGGCACATTCAACCGAGTGGCTGACGCCCTGTCCCGTCAACCCCTACCAAGACCATCCTCCGCACCCGATACCGAGGAACTCTGTGTTGTAACCGAAACACCAAAATGTTCCTGGTACCACCGCAAGAAAGCGGAAGTCGAAGGAAACCCAGAAGCTTTTCCGGATTACTGTATTCGTAATGACCGGCTGTTCCGTCACTTCTGGGATTCAAACGACTTGACCGAGCCCGAGCTGGCCGACCCATGGAAATTGTGTCCCGACCGCTCTCCGCCCCACCGTCCTAACCGAAAATCACGATGTCCCGACTGCCGGCCATATGGGGATTGCCAAAATAATCGCCCGCACCGCCCGCCGTTACTATTGGCCAGGTATGTTTAGGGACATTGCGAAATATGTCCGAAGTTGCCTGCAATGCCAACGATATAAACCGGCACAACAGCAGACTCCCGGGAAAATGCAACCGTCCGCTAACCATGATCCCTGGGAAACCGTCAGCACCGATCTAGTTGGACCGTTACCGCGATCCAGTAGAGGAAATAACTATATAGTTATGTTTCAAGATCGTTTCATCAAATGGATCCAGTGCCGACCGCTCCGTAGTGCCACCACCCGCAACGTAAGCCAAGCTCTCTATGAGGAAGTTATCACACGTTTTGGATGTCCCCGTACCGTCATCAGTGACAACGGCACCCAATACGATAGTCGTGTGTTCCACTCCCTACTAAGAGAATTTGGTATTCAGCACCGTCTCACACCGCCGTACACTCCGTAAGCCAACCCCGTTGCACGAGCCAACCGCACCCTCAAGACAATGATTGCCCAGTACTGTGAACAGGACCATCGCCAATGGGACCGTCACCTGTCCGACTTCCAACTGGCGCTGAACAGTTCAAGACATGACTTTACCGGATTCACTCCGGCATTCTTGAATTTTGGACGTGAGTTAACCCTACCGAACACCGTATATCAAGATGAGACCGAGACCCCGGAAGACACCCGTCGAAGAACCGCCGCCCGTAGAAGACCGTACGAACCGGCTAGAGAAGTTGAAAGAGACCTTCCAATTGGTCCGGGTCAACTTGGCCCGAGCTTTTACCTCGCAGGGTCATTATTATAACCTGCGCCGACGCGAGTGGCGATGCCGCGTCGGTGATCGAGTCATGAAACGCGAAAATCCGTTGTCTTCCGCTGTCCGAAATTTCGCCGCCAAACTGGCACCGAAATATTCCGGCCCGTATACCGTGACCAAGGTCTGGTCCCCGGTCGTGTATGATCTCAAATCGGATACTGGAAGGAAGTACGCGAGAATTCACATCAAAGATCTAAAGCCGTTTGTATGTTCTAGAGTCCAGCCGCAGAGTACGTCCCACCGTCCGTGAAGTGGAGAACGCTACGTCATACTGCGGGTGTTCCGCCCGATCATTTGTTCGTTACCTATCCCCGTCCCGTCCGTACCGGAAACCCACCGTCGCCGCACCGTATCTCGAGGAGTACAGTGCTACTACAACCAGTCTCCGCCGAAAACCGTCACCGTATCCAAAGGAATTCAATGCGAGCTGCTACCGTAATTCCGAGGAAACCGCCTCGAGGAATAAACTTTTTTTTTTTTTTGTTTTTTTTTTTACCAGGATGTTTTTTTTTTTAGGAAGTCTATGGAGAAGGATACCTCCGACCTCCAGGAATAAGGAATCCCACATGTTTGGCAGGGAAGTCCAGATGCGTGGACAGGATAACTTATTAATTTTCTTTAGCATGGTTAGAACCGACCCTGAAAGCCAGAATAGTTTGTTTGGTTTGAAGTTGTAAAAGGTGTACATACCCACAAATAAAGTTTAAAGTGGCCTGTGGGGGGGTATGCGCCTTAATCATGACAGGGCTCCGTTTAAGTTAGTAAGTCCCGAACTCCAGCGTCGACGGAAAGGAAAAAGGGAATATATAATAAAGAAAAAAAGAAAAAAATATATTATTTTTTCTTTTTTATCCGAAGTAAGAGGGGGTGTAACGAAGTGATTATTTTATAGAATTAAATTATGTAACTAGATGCTATTTGTCTGATTCAAATGATATTTTAAACATCGTAATGCCGCGCTCTTAATGGTGGTATTGTCAGTTGCTCATTAATAATAGTATAATTGTTATTTATAAAATAGGTAGTAGTGATCCGTTTGTATACATTTCAAATATGCCGAGCTGCAGACAGTACGTGAATCGCGAAACGCGAATCGCACATATTGTCCCCGGCACTCCTGTGCCCGCGCAAAGGGAAGGACCCCGAGACTGGAAACAAACAAATCAGTTTCCGTCTGGCTGCTGACCGAAGAACCACGCCGACCAGCACAGTAAGTAATCTTGTGAGTATAGAGGTACATAGGTATATAAATTTAATTGCGAATTAAGGTGACGTAGTTGCAATATTCCGCGCATGACTACCGCGTCCTCCTACTTCTGCTTATGACAGTGTTCAGTAGCTTGAGGATTTTTCAGACAAGTTAGTTTCCGTCTGGCTGCTGACCAAAGAACCACGCCGACCAGCATAGTAAGTAATCTCGTTGTGAGTATAGAGGTATAGGTATTTAAATTTAATTCGGGATTTTTCTAAGTCCGTAAAAGGTGACGTATTGCCATATTTCGCGCATGACTACCGCGTCATCTCCTACTTCTGCTTTTGGCAGAGTTTAGTAGCTTGAGGATTTTTCAGAGCGTCCAGGACAGTACGTTGCTGCCGCCAGTACCTACCAGACATGCCGACACCGACCGCTCCAGGGAGGAAGCAGCCCAGGATACGGAAGTAGGTATCAAGGTTTGATAAATAAAGGTTTGGTAAATAACAAGTATTATTTGGCTGGTGTGTATTTTCCGGACATTGTTTAGAGTTTGTAAAACGCGACCGCCCCATCAGTGGAGTCCGCAAGCGTAAAGCCATATACGCCTCATACACTTCCGTTCGTCGTCTGCTTATGGCTGATCCATTATTGCTGGTCACCTTTTTCACTGCTTAATCATCGTATTACCGTGTCGCACCGCTTGTACGCCCGCTTACTGTCCCCGCTCGCCTATAATAAAGACCGCTTGTAGAATAAGTTGTAAATATGAAGATGTATATATAGTGTAAATAGTAATTAGTGTGTAGAATAAATGTAAATATATTGAATGAGAGTCGTTTCATTAACTGTAGTGTGTAAGTTACCTTTTCCCGACCCCTGGCTTATCCGTTTCTTCACTGTAGTTGCCCGGCCTCTATCGTCCCGCCGATAGAGTAAAGTGGTGTTTCTGTACTCTAAACAGAAACTGGCGCCCGAGATATCCGTACTGTGAGCACCGCCGTAGTGTTGGGTGTCAAAGTGACACTTCTGCCACAAGAATAAGTAACAATACTTATTCTTGTGCTTCTGCTCTTGTGTAGAAAAGAAGAGTATGTCACAAATGATTCAGTGTTGAGCAAAATTGGTATACTGAAAGTTTGGGTCCGCAGTCCCAAACTTGTTTGAGTTTATAAAAAATAAATTTGGTAATTTGACATTTAAAATGTCTAATTTAATTACAAAAATGTCAATAAGAATTATTAAAAAATATAATATGAATTATTATTGACGATATTGACGATTATTATTGAATTTTTATGAAATATTTCAAGGTACCTTTGCCTTTCAAATTTAATTCAGGTAAGTCAAGAATTAAATTAGAATGATTTTTTTAGATCAGGATGAAATACAGTTATAGAGAAGTTATGTATGGCCATATCACACATTTTTATTTTACAAAAAGAAAAATATTTTCTAGTCTATTCACTGTAAAAACATTTCAAAAAAAATTTTGCTGAAAGCGACGCCGATGGATGTGGATTCTTCAGATTGTGCTTTTAATATTTGAGGGAATCAAATTTTACAACTAAAGACTCATATAGCAAAAGAGACTGTCGTCCCTTTAAGGTTCAAATATGCAGACTGGAAAAAAATGCTCCTGCAAAATTAATGTTTCGTAGATTTGCACAACAACAAAAAAATTGTTGAGCAAAAATATTGTTCCACCACCGAATTTTTTTTTAATAAAATAAAACAAATCTCATGCTGAATTTAGTTTATTACAATGGAATGTGCAAATAATATTTTTTCTTACACATAATAGTGTTTTTTCATAAGCATATTTTTATAGCATTATATAAAAACAAAACTAAAAAATATTTTACTATATTATAAAATATTCATAGTTAAAATAAATAACGTCAAAATATAATAAATCAAATATCACAATATAACAAATAAATATTAGATAGTGTCTCAGAATAGTTTAAGTAGGTATATATTTCTTGTGATACAATTATTTTAAGCCTACACAATATAAATGAATTCTAATTCTGACATTAAAAGCTTAATAAATCCGGCACAATCTTATTGCCATTGCCACATGTAAGCACACCACAAATTGCATCTTAAAAAGAATTGCATAGAACCCTACTAAGAAAGAGACAGAGTAATTTAATTGGTTTCATTTTTGTTCTGTCCATTTTCTTCAACGATTATTTGCAAATCTGCTTAAATACTCTTTCATGCGATTACATCAATAACAAGCTTAATTGTATCTTATAATTGTGCCTATCACATTATTTTAAAATTATTTAAACAAATCAAATGTTAAAAGATATATGCGATACCGTTTAGCGGTAAAATTTAACTTCAGTTTCGACACAATCTTTGAGCAAATCATCAAACTCTGACAGATCTTCACCAATGTTTTCCAACACTTTTTCCAGTTCCTCAACGCATTCGGCTTCCATATTTCTCAACAATTCTTTGACTTGACTTCCTTTTTTATTTGCTTCAGAATGAAAGGAGTATAAAGAATGAGGCTCCTAGAAATATATTAATTCAATGCTGTTGTACAACGATAAGTTTTAAAAACAATTAATACTGAATCTTTCCCATAGTTTTCAGCAATGTTTTACGTGAAAGAAATGAATGTTATAATTATTACGGAATTACAAGTTAACACCGACTGCCACGCCGACATCAAAAAAATATCTCTGGCACCGCAAGATATTTTTTTCAGTAATATTTTTGAAAATAGTCTTTTATGACTAATTGTATTCAATTTAATTCGTTTTATGCTTTTTTGGCTAGTGTGCAAAAAATATACACGGCGTGAAAGTAAGAAAAATGTTTCCATGCCACATGTATACAGAGAAACATAGCATTTTACCAAAAATTAATTAGTTATTTTAAGTTATCTCCAAATTTACATGGTTTTGTAATTTTGCATAACAATTTTTTTTTTTTTTTTAATAAAGCTTTGTGGTTCAAAATTTTCGATTTGATTTTATTTTAGAAATAAAGTGATCTATTTTAAATTAATTACGAATAAAAAATTAAATTTCAGTCAAAATTGGGGCTAAGATAGCCTCACGCCATGCCAAACAACATCATATAATAAAAGCATATAAAGTGTGCTACTATCTTTTTCTTATTTAAAAAAAAGCATGTTAATTACAATTTGGGTAATTATATTAACCACTTTAGGCTAGGTCTTTCTCTTAATGACTGTAATTCTAACCTCTAAAAGTGTCAAATTCGAAGATGACGGATTCAATGTGACCGGTAAAACAGGCTAACTTACCGAAAATGGAATTATTACCTCAGTAACTAACCGAGCCAACATCCCTAATAAACAAATCACGAAAGACTTACCTCAGCACTGGGGCATTTAGTATGTTTCGAAATAGCTGCATTTTTAGTAAATATGAAAGGTTTAAAAACAGACTTGGCTGGATCTGGGGTGGCTGTAAACCAATGGACACTTGGTCTTGTAGAAGAGAGAACTGAAACCTGTTGGATAAAATAAAAAATTAAAGTAGGGTTCTTAACCTAAAAAATTTTTTTGGAAATTAGATACGTACAGGGTGTCCCAAATTCGAATGGTATCTCACTTATCTGAGGGCTTGTTTAAATTTGGATTTTTGGAAAGTATAATAATCTCTAAAAATCTTGTAAAACTGAAATTCAGTAAATTTGTAATTTGCTTACAACTTTTTTATAAAAACAAACGATACTTTCTAAGAACAACTTTTTATCTCACTTAGTAATATGATCACATACGTAACTCATCAATAGAGATTGGGAGGTTGCGATAAATTCCAAAGATGATTTTTATTTACGTATGTGTGTAGATAAAATCTTATATTGTAAACACCTAATGAAACATTCCCAAACAATATTAAATGATATGAAATATTCTTACATATGTCGGTATTATGCAACAAATTTGTTTTTTTTTTTATAAAAAAGGGGAAAACATTAAAGGTTTTTATCAGGTAATTCGACGGCTTGCTACTATAAAAAACAATTACATACTGACCGTCATCTTGAAGGGGAAAGGCTTGGATCGCCGAGAGTGCAACAGCAGGCGCCCGCTTGCATGTCTATCACATTTACGCCCACTGCCTGATGTTGAAAATAAATACCTCTAAATAGTGTTTATAAAACGTACATAGATACGTAAACAGTACGAAATTAAAGACAACGAAGGTTAACTTTCTTAAAATGTCTTGTTCAATTCCTTCAGAGGATAAAGTAAACTTGTGGATTAGTGGTTTCCCGGAGTTGCAATTTAACGGCACATAATTATATTGCAGTGCTTTTGTGCAACTTCCAAGCAAACATTAGGAGACACATTTCCTCTCAGACAGTCATAAAAAGTGTGTGTGTAGTGTTACTGAAACTGACATGCAAACAAATTTTAACTTACATTTATTGGAAATGATGATTGATTGTAATATATCGTGGACAAAACTAGATAATTCAATATTTAGACAATTCTTGCAAAAGTGTTTTAGTGGACCGTAGAGATGAAAATGACTTGTTTGACCGGTCAATAATTGGGTCAAAAAAGTCAAAAATTCGTCAAGTCAAAAATGAATTTTTTGTCAAAATAGTCAAGAATAAAAATTTGTATTTTCCTGCCCTAAATTTGAAGTTTTCAGCATATTCTAACCTCTAAATTAATGTTTCAATTATTGTGACTGATGTGTTAACCTCTGAACTTGAAATAAACTGATTCTATTTGTACCTAATTTATTTTTATTTTTGCTGGATATAAAACAGTACTTACTATTTTGAGGTAAATACTGTGTACATACCTTGAGTAAAAATTTATCATGTATTTGTAATATACTAATATTCCTAATCCTGTTTAGGATTATGCCAGGAATAGATTCCTTCATTTTGAAGTATTACAGAAGCACTTTGAATAACATAAAAGATTTGTCCAGGGTGTCTATTGAAAGCAACAATATGTGACACATGCTAAAAGGATGCGAGATCACATAACAAAATGTAGAAACTGTCATGACTGGCAACTATAATAATAGTAAAAGTACATCGATTTCTAGTAGTTTCCAAGCAAGTTTTTGAATTTTAATACACCTAGCTAATTATAAACAATATATGTTTCCTTTTTAGGAAAGTAAGTCAATTATTATCTTTGGAAAATGTTGAATCAAAAGCCAAATAACAAAAATACATGAATATGAAGATCTTCGTAGATTCTATTGATGACAAACAAAAAGGGAAAAATAAATACCTTAATTGCACGGGCAATTTATGCTATCTCTTCACCTTTTTTGTTAATAGAAAATCAATCATTTTTTAAATGCCTTAAAAGTGCTCATAGTCTCCACTAAGTAGATACATTATCTCAACTCCTCTATTAAATAATGAGTATACAAAAATTAAATATTATGTTGACCTAAAAGTAAAAGAGGTGGATTCATTTTCCATTCAGAAGATGGACAGACGTCTCAGGAAATTCGTTATTAAATATAATCACAACTCCTAAACCATTTTTTTTTTTTAAGCGATATATCCAAAAACAAATGCTCACTGTGATGAATATATATATGTAAGTTTTATCAGATGTAATAGAAGGGGTAAAGTCCATACTCTTGTAACTGACAATACCAGTAATATGAGGATGGCCTGGGTATTGTTAAAGGAGAAGTAGCTTTCTTTAACTGCATATGGGTGTGCGGCACAAGGTCTTAATTTATTAGCTAAAGACGTGATAAGCAATATCCCATTTATTGAAAAAGTTACGGTTAAAGCTAATAAGGTTGTCCAATTCTTTAGAAATAAGTATCTTCCAAGGCAAATACTTAAAAGAATTCAAATAGATAAAAATGGGAAGGAATCAGCTCTTGTTGTTCAGGTAAATACTAGGTGGGGCTCAACAGTAGTATGTCTGACATCACTACTTACAAATAAAGAATCATTAAAATTAGCTGTGCTTGATAAGTGCAAGAATAGCTGAAAATCTAATATGAGGATATATACTTGATGAAAACAATTTTAGCCTGCATTAAAATAAAGTCTTATTATTCCTGATGCAATGAGTACACCTTTAAAAACTTTAGAGGGTGATTTAAAACCGCTGTCCTTGGTATACCCAAACTTAAAAAAAAAATGAGAAAATCATTGAGGAAAGTTTAGTGAAAATGAGCAGAGTAAATTGAAAGAAATCTGTGAAAAATGAAAAGAATTAATTTCTAATGACTGCCGCATGTTTGTTGAATCCCAAAGTGAATATGAAGAAGAAGAAATTCAACGAGCTATAAAATTTATATACGATACAGAACAAAATATGAAATTAGACTGTACAAAATTAATAATTTTTTTAGCAATAATATTATGTAGGAAGCTGCAAAAAATATCGAGTGCTCTACAACTAGGTGGAACGGACTATGCGGAATTTTTTTTTATGGATTATAGCCAGCCAATTTAAACTTTCCTCCTACTTCTGCCAGTTGTGAACGGAACTGGAAGAACTTCTCCTTAACAAAAACAAACAAACAAAAAAAAAAAAGAAATAGACTAAATACTGAGACTAAATAAACTTGTTTGTAAAATTTAATTTAAGATTATCGACAACCTCAAATGAAGATATAGATGAAATTTACAAAAGAGGAAATGACTAACTAAAGTCTGCTCACATAAGCTTTGTAGCGTTAGCCAGGATAGGAAACAAAACGCGCGCAGA
Organism: Rhamnusium bicolor; assembly: GCA_029963845.1. Taxonomy (NCBI): domain Eukaryota; kingdom Metazoa; phylum Arthropoda; class Insecta; order Coleoptera; family Cerambycidae; genus Rhamnusium; species Rhamnusium bicolor. The sequence continues at coordinate 2,067,477 of JANEYF010002643.1, forward strand.
TAATTGGTGCAGACGGCAGGCAGATATACACAAGTGCAAAGTTCCGATAGCGTTAAATCAATTTTCATTTTATTTCATAGGCATCGGTAGTAGTTGGACGTTTGTAGATTGTTTTTTTAATATGAATTGAATTGTGTTTTCGACGACTAATATTAATATGTAAGTATTAAACCTAATTGTTAAAGACCAATATACTCCCTTAACCTTACCTAGAAATAATGATATGTGTTATATTTAAAATAGACGGTCGACAAAGGGTCGCTCTGCAAACCCAGATAAACAGTTTTTTATGTGCTCATATGAATGAACGCAGTATAATATGGTGTATATTTTAATCACTTTTTTACACAGGTCAGTTCAAAATGCAGCATATTGCTTTACATTAAGATAGAGAAAAACATAACATTGTTTAAAGCAGAAGTATGAAAATTGTGCAGCAAAAAAATTTAGTCCGCTCTAAAGCAGGTAGAATTTAAAATTGTTTTATTTTCTGACATTATTTCTTATAGGTACACAAAATAACAAGTAACGGAAATTTTTAAGACGTTAGGCTTTATTATAGCTAAATCAATTTTTTTTTTTAAATTAGGATGTTCTTATTTTGGCGTAACCAGTCATTTTAGTTTTTTATTCAAAACTTTAAAGAAAATATGTCAATTTTATTTTTGTTATTTTGTTTCTTTCCACTGCTAACCAATAAAAAGCATTTCTTGTTATTGTAAATAAATTTACGTATGTTCACTCTGTTGAAATATTTTTCCACTGATTCAATAAACCTAAAAGGCATTTATCTTAATTCTAATGCCTTGAAATATTTCTCTACGCCTGGTAATAAATAAGTAGATGATATATTTATTATGCCTGGAAATAAGCAATTTACAATACACTCACTACTTTGTCCATTGTAAATCGGGCTCACTAAGCCAACCCACCATTGCAAAGTTTAAGTGAACAGACTATAAATAGCATCTGGTGGCAGTGAAACAGAAAAAGACTCAGGTGAAGATAAAAGCATAGAAGAAATAAATTTTAACAGTGAAACAGAAGCAGATTATAATTCTAAGGATTTCGTTCAAGAAGTGATGAAAGCGAAAATGAAACCGAAGAGATTGTTACAGAAGAAAGTGAGAACGCAAATGAAAACTGTCAGAGTGAAACAAATCTAAATGAAATTAACGACGAGAATGAGATGGATGAATGTGGAGTTGATATACCTGAATCCAAAAATTTAATGATAGAGGAAGAGGAAAACAAAGATAACAATACTGGAGAATTGAAAACGGGTGAAGCTGAGGATACCAAAGAAATCACCTTGATAGATTCTTTTGGAAATACTATATGATATTTGAAATTAAGTAATGGGTTTTGCAGTTGTCATAATAATAATGTTAATCTTTTTTATTTTGAGTAGGTTTAGAGTGATTTTTAATTTTGTGATCTCATTTTTTTATTTGTTTCTAGCCGAAATAAAAATGTTGAATATAATTTATTTTTTTAAATATAAATCACCATTAACTTTAGGATTTTAATACCTATGTATTTGGTATCAAAATGCTTGTCTTGAAATGGGTAATTTATATTCAGTGGAATTAAAAAAAATTGTTTTTGAACGCTTCAATGACCAGTCAAAAATAGTGGTCAATTGATCAAAACATTTTTGACCAGATGTTCAGGAGCCATCGGAAACTACACTAAGAAAAAAATACTTAGTACAGAAATGTAACAGTATTAAACAAAAAAATTTATACTGAGTTGAATGACAAATACGTCTGGATTAGGATGAATGAAACCACCAATGCTTGTGGCTAGAAAGTGGCAAATGTCTTAATGGGTGCATTGGAGGAAAATTATTCAATCCACGGACATCTGATATCATCTAAAGTACTAGACTAGTGTACATTTTTCAATTATCGGGAAACATTGCTGAGTCAGTAAAAGAAAAATTCGAAACTGTTCTGAAAAACAATCCCAGATTTCTTACAATATCAAGTATAGTGGACCTTTTAAATGACAAAGAAGTAGAATTTTCTACACAAGATATAAATATGAATCTCTGAAAATGATCAAATATTTCAAATATGCGCCAATTATATCTGTAGACATTGAACAGTCCTTCTCACAATACAAATGGATTTTTAATTATAGGAGATTAATTCCAGAACATTTACAACAAATATTAGTAACATACTTTTACCCTTGTTGTCGCTTGTTAAAAATACATGTGTTAGTGTTACATTCACCAATGTTTGCAGCCCTCTTCGTATTAACTTTGGATGTTACCGAACTGGCAAAAATAACCACAAGTGTTATATGCAAGAATATTTTACATGGTACATCACCTGGAGACAACCCTGGAATTGACGTCATATATCGTTGCTTCCCAATCTCTACTGATCAGCTTATTTTTTTTTTTTTAATTGGGACTAATTTATTTTCTATTTATTTGATACTATATAAACAGAACTGCTTAACAAAATTGCATCGTACAGTTCTAGAATAGTCTAAAGTAAAACACTTTTTCAATTATTGTTGAAATTTTAAACTAAGAAGGAATAAATGAAATTATTAAAAATTTAATTTTTCTCCGACACATTCATATCCTAAAAACCTATGGCGGTTAGTGAAATTTTGGTTATTTAAAGAGTTACACCACCTTTTTGAAATTTTATTTTACATTCATTTTTCATTGTGCACATTTAAAATGTAATAAACTACAAAAAAAAATCTATATTTTTTTAGCAAAATTTGAAATTCGTTGAAAAATTTTTTTTCCTGATTATGAAAAAAATATTTTGAAAATGTTTTACAAACCGTCTAAAAAATAATCTGGAGTCGTACTGTTTATAATTTTTTTTTACTAAAATTTAAATCACTTTTTTTTTTGCAAAATTTCTTCATAAAAACATTGCTAGTTAAGCTTTAATGTTTTGCTTAGGTTCCATGCTGCAATATTAGGTAATGGCATAACCTAAATTTCATGACCCGCCACTGCCAAAAACCCCAAAAACACAAGTACGCTTACTTATTCAATCTGACATCAACATCCGTGGAAAACATTTTAAAAATAATAGCAAAAATATAATTATTAAGTAATGAAATACATTTCTATACAAAAAAATCTTAACTGGTACATACCTGACTGCCTTGAGTAGGAAATGGGTTATCACAAGATCTACAGATTCCAGATTCAGTATCACGAAGAATATTAAACATATCGGTATTTTTAAAATTATTTGAGGATGTAAATTTAGCCAATAATTTGTCTCCATCTATATACCTTGCATCACCAGGCTTCTTTACACCACTAAAGGCTTCACAGAAGTTAAAATCACCCTACAAATAGGGATAAGTACAGTAAAGTCCGGTTACAACGAACTCGAAAAATTTATCCAAAATTGTTTGTTATATTTACTAATTAACAATTAATTTTACAATATATTTTTAAATATATTTCCTACTCAAAATAAACAAAACTTTTACCAGCTCAAAGTCACATTAATATGGAATTTTTAAGTTTCTTTTTTCACTTATGAATGAGTGAAACTTTATTTAGGTTTAAGTTTGCAAAAGAGTATAAATTTTGAAATAATCTACCGAACTTAAGTAACTAAAAAGTTTGGAATTCATTTATTATATTTACAAAAAAATATTATGCCTAAATAAAGGAAATGGTGTTGTCACTAAGGCAGCAAGCTACCAGCGTGTGACCCATTGCACAATCTCACGTTTGTTGATGATTCCATTAGACTATATTAATAATATCTACTGCTACATTATACTGTAACAATATAGACAAAACGAAAAAATAGTATTTTAAGTCAATGTGCCATAAATAGATGATATATAAAAAACCTGAAATGTATTTTACATTTACTTTACATAATATACATTTTAATTCAGACTGTTGATAACATTTTCATGCGTAGTTTTTTTACATGAGTTTCACTGATGTATCTTAGCCAGTTTTTACATTATTTTATATATAGAAAGTTTTACAAGTTTTTATGTTTAAAGGAAGTTCATTAAATATTTTAGGTGCCATATATGTTATACATTTTTGAGATATTCTTTTGAACTTTTTTGGTATCTCTGCTGAGTCTTATGGGCTGTATTGTGTTGTAATATAAACTGTTTACAATTGTTATTGTGTGTCTGTCATTATATATTTTTTGTAACACTTTGTGAACGTAGGTCTTTCTTAGGTTAAGAACGTCTATTTCGCTATATAAGAGATCTGTTGGATATATATTATTTATGTTTAGCAGAATCTTTATTGTGCTCTCATAGCTAGAGTTCCATGCTGTACTCCCATACTGTAACACTGAATGAAACAATGCATAATATATCATTTTTACATTTTCTTTGCTCATAAATCCTTTCAGTTTTCTTAATATAAATATTGCCTTCCTCAGCTTAGGAGCGATGTATTGTACATGTTTTTCAAAACGCAGGTGAGTGTCTAATGTTATGCCTAGGTACTTTGTTTTTTCTGTTATACATATTTTATTTTCACAGTCACATGTTCGATTTTCTTGGTCACATACTTCATTGTGTAGTATTATACTATTAAATTGTGGTTTAGTGCGAGAGTCCGCGCAAAAAGTAAAACATGTAGTTTTTTCCCAGTTTAGAGTTAGTAGATTAACGTCTAACCAATCTTTTAATTTCTTTAGGGTGTTTATCATTTTGGACCTTAATTCTTCCCATGTACTTCCATTTATCAGGATGACCGTATCACCGGCATAAGATACACATGTTTGTTGTGTCGAAGCTGAGTAGATCATTAATATAAATTAGGAAAAGGAATGGACCCATAACTGTACCTTGTGGAACTCCAAATTCCACTGACTGCAGTCTGCTTACTGATTTATTAACGGTTACTCTTTGTAACCTATTTTTTAGATAACTCTCCATAAGCTTGTACACAGTACCACGAAATCCTAGGATTTCTAACTTCTGCAATAACAGTTCGTGGTGTACTGTGTCAAACGCCTTGCAAAGATCCAGAAAAACACCAGATGTAGGAAGAGACTTGTCTATTTTGGAGTAGACCGTTTTCATTAAAAGTATCATGGCATCTTCTGTGCATCGTTTTTGTTGAAATCCAAACTGATGTGAATGTAGAATTTTGTTTTCGTTTAGAAAACTCATTACCCTGTCCTTTAACACCTTCTCAAAAATTTTTGAGATGCTTGATAAAAGGGATATTGGACGATAGTTTGTAGTTTTTTCCTTGTTTCCTGCTTTATATAGTGGTTTAACATTTGCAATTTTAAAGTGTGATGGGCAGACGCCTGTAGAAAAGATGTTATTTACAATATGCGTTAAAGGTTGCAATATAAATTCGCATATCTTTTTTAGTAGATCTGAAGTAAGCCCATCTATCCCAGGAGCTTTCCCATTTTTAAGTTCCATGATGACTTTTTCTATTTCACTAGGATTAGTTGGTTTCAGAAATATTGAGTTCTGTAAGCGATATTTTTTTCTCATATTCACTTAAATATTTTTCTCGGTTCAAACGTTTTATTTCATCTGCTAGTTGTTTACCAATATTAGAGAAGAAATTATTAAAATGTTCTGCTTTATCTTCGTCATTTTGTAAAATAATACCATACTCCCTCTCTATATTTCCTATTTTGTCATGTTTTATGGACATATTCATTGCACTTTTTACCGTGCCCCAGAATTTACGTAAGTCTTGTTTGTTATTTTTTAGTTGGTTACCATAGTATGAGTTCTTGGCTGTATTTATAAGCTTATGTATTTTATTTCTATATAATTTATACCTGTTTTTTAGATTTTCATCACCTAGATTTATTTAGCTGTAATTCTTTATGCAGACTGTCGCGAAATTTCATTGATTGCATAATTCCTTCTGTAATCCATGGTGTTCTTTTCTTTACCTTTTTTAGTAGTCTTCCGGAGTTGAGTTCAATTAGGCAAATGTGTTTTTATTATGTTTATAAAATTATTCATACATAATTCAGGATCAATTATTTCATTTACACTGTCCCATTTTTCTTGTGAAAGTTCGTGATATAGATACTTGTAGTTAATGTTTGCCATTTCATAAGTTTCTGTCTCTTCTTGTTGTTTTACGTTATCTATTGCAAGTATTACAGCATGGTGATTGGTTATTTTCGTTTTAAGCACATATGTTGAAATTGTGTTTAACTTTTGTGGATTTTTTAGAAGTATATGATCTAAACAGCTTTTTTGATTATTCATTTCTCTAGTATGTACATTGATAAGCGATATATAACCTAGTTCATGTATTGTGTCAAGATATTCATCAATAATACCTCTTGAACGTTAGTTTTAAATTTTCGTCAATTTTTATGTTTTATATTTTAATCTCCCATCCTTCTCAAACACTTTTTAATATTCACATATAATATGTTGTATATTTCTTTATATTAATTAATTAAAATTAATGAAGTAGGCAGCTCAAAACTAATATTTTATATAAATATAATTAGAATATAATATAATGAAATATTAAAATAAATGTATTGCATTCTATCAATTTGGAATAATAAATTAAATTGAATTGAATATCCGGAGTTCATTATAACCATAACAAACGATCTTAAGGAAAAAAATTTCGTTGCTTCAAAGGTCATAAACGAGAGTTTATTAAAAACGGGTTTGTTATAACGGGACCTCACAGTATAAATATCTTGGATAAAATAAGAGTTCATTTTAAAGTTTGTGTCATCCAAAAAGAATACTTATATTTCAAAGTATTATAAATATTTACTAGAGTTCATACCTAAAAACAAAGGTATTTTAATTACTGATTTCTAAAAGCCAATATTTCCATAGATGTAGAAAAAAATCTAAAAAAAAAATGCCGAAATATACAGGATGGCGTTGAATAAAATTAGTGTCGTTTCAAGTTAAACAAATTTAAAACTAAACTTTAATCATAAAATCTTCCATAATATCGAATACACTGAAACTGCATAAGAGAATAAAAATTTTACATCAAACATCTGGTACGAGTGAATTTTCACAAAGATCCTAAAATTTCAGAGCATATTCTCGAAATTTTCCCGGATAAGTCTTTTCACAAAAGATTTGAAAACCTAATAGAAAATTATTTCTTAACACCGAAACTTACCTCTCCATCCCAAAGGCCTTTCGATTTTGCATATTCTTCTAAACCACTGGATTTTTTTTCTATGTTTGTTGTAATAGTCAACACATTAGAAATATTTCTATATCCACCTAAAAATTGATATAACAATAATAAATAGGTTTTAATTTGTTTGAAATATATGAGTTACTGGACCATTATGTTTTGTATATTTTTAGAGAAGTTAAATTCTGGAAATTTGACAATTTTCTGTAAATTACCTTGAATATTACCAAAATTTTTCGAAATTTTCAAATAAACAATTTATCTTGTTTCATGTCAAGAACTATTAAAAATACCATATACAGGGTGGAGCAATAGTGCGTCGGACCTCGATATCTCGAGTTCTACGATGGCTAGAAATTTTTTAAAAAATTGCAAGTAAACTAGATAAAAAAGTTTATAACTGGAAATTATTTTCGAACATACAGGGCGAGCCAAGACGAAATTACAGGACCAAGTGCCTCTTTTTAAATGGAATGCTATGTATATCAGTACATTTTTTGAAGCCTCTTTCTAGGCTCTATTCATTCGTATATTATTATTGGCCTCCCAACCACTTTGATGTAATGAATTTTTTTGTTGAAATAATGCCATCTGCAGATGGATATTAAAAGAATCACCACAATCACAATTATGGGTTTTAAGAAAAACTTATGTGAATACCAGTTACGAGACATCTAATTAATATTTTTGAATCATTTTCATTTCCTAAAAATGTACAGGGTGGCCAAAAATTAGTATTCAATTAAGAACTTTTTAAATTGAATTTTCTCAATTTTTTCAAATGGAGCACCCTGTATATTTTTCAACGATGTGATGTAAAAATGAAAAACGAACATTTTTTGTAAGTACTTCCCTACGGCTAATTGCAAGCATTTTCGTTTTATTGAGCAATAATTACAACATTCAAAAATAAACTTAAAAAAAGGTTTCTTCAAATAACTCGGTAGAAAAATTATAATAAATGTTCCACATGTTGGCCATTTTGATTGACACACATCTCTATGCACTTTTGAAATTAGGTTCCCACTGTTCCTAAAACTGCCGGTGTGATAGATCTAAAGGCAGTTATTATTCTTTCCTTCATATTTTGTACTGTTGTTGGTGTGTCTCTATAAACAATTTCCTTCACGTATCCCCATAAAAAGAAATCCATTTTTGTAAGATCTGGGGATCTAGCAGGCCATTTAGTGGGTCCATTTCTTCCAATCCATTGATGAGGGTAGGTATTATTTAAATGGTCTCTAACTGCATTTAAATAATGTAGTGGAGCACCATCTTGCTGAAACCACATCCTATTTCTAATTCTTCCAGGGAGATTTACCAATAATTGTGGCAGATAGTTTTCCAAAAAATGAAGATAGATAGCTCCAGTCAATGTACCATCAAAGAAATGTGGCCCTATTACATGTTCTCCAATAGTTCCTCCCCAAATGTTTATAGATCATCTGTGTTGGTTATCAACTTGCATAAAAAAGTGACGATTTTCCGAAGCATAATGGAAATTGTGCCTATTAACAAATCCATTTTTATGAAAAGTTGCCTCATCAGTGAATAACATTATTGAAGAAGTTAACATCAACTTGCATTTTACCTCTGGCCCAATTACAAAATTGTAGGCGCTTTTGAAAATCGTCATCAGATAATTCCTGGTGCATTTGAATATGATATGCATGCAACTTATTTGTTTTTAAGATTCGACCCATAGACCGTCTACTTATTCCTACTAATGAGGTCACTTCTCTTTGACTAACATGGGGATTCTCAACCGTTGCCAGCACCACAGAAAACTCATTTTCTTCGTTCACAACACGTTTTATTCTTTCACTTTTTTTATATTCGACATTTCCAGTTTCCAGAAATCTATCAAGAAGATTTTGTAAGCTGCTAACATCAGGAAGCCTTCTTTCAGGATAACGTTGATGATAAATTCTATTGGCAAGTAAACAATTTCTGTCTGACTCGCCCAAAACAAAAGTCATGTCTACAAGTTCCGCTTTATTAAAATTCATATTGTAAAATTCCAAATATTTTAAATTCAATACAAATTGTAACTAACGACCGATAAGTGTGATAAATGCTCCTTTGTACACGACAATTTATATCAAACTGAGGTTTTATTGCTTGTCGAATAACGAAAACAGCAAAAAAAATGTACAAAAAAACATTACAGTAAAGGACTGGTTAAATACTATTTACTCATTTCAATGGAAATGGTCCCACTAAATGGCCTCATTTCAAAATTGCATAAAGACGTGTGTCAATCAAAATGGCCAACACGTCAAACACCTATTATAAATTTTTCTAATGAATTATTTGAGGGAACCTCTTTTTTTAAGTTTATTCTTGAATTTGACACTTATTTATTTATAAAACGAAAATGGTTGCAATTAGCCATAGGGAAGTACTTACAAAAAATGTTCGTTTTTCATTTTTACATCACATCGTTGAAAAATATACAGGGTGCTCCATTTGAAAAAATTGAGAAAATTCAATTTAAAAAGTTCTTAATTGAATACTAATTATTGGCCACCCTGTACATTTTTAGGAAATGAAAATGATCAAAAATACTAATTAGATGTCTCGTAACTCGTATTCACATAAGTTTTTCTTAAAACCCATAATTGTGACTGTGGTGATTTTTTTAATATCCATCTGCAGATGGTATTATTTCAACAAAAAAATGCATTACATCAAAGTGGTTGGGAGATAGCCAATAATAATATAGGTATGAATAGAGGCCTAGAAAGAGGCTTCAAAAAATGTACTGATATACATAGCATTCCATTTAAAAAAAAGGCACTTGGTCCTGTAATTTCGTCTTGGCTCGCCCTGTATGTTCGAAAATAATTTCCAGTTATAGACTTTTTTTTATCTAGTTTACTTGCAATTTTTTTAAAAATTTCTAGCTATCGTAGAACTCGAGATATCGAGGTCCGACACACTATCGCCCCACCCTGTATATACTGGTTTCCCACGGGACGTGAGATTGATTAAATGGGTATCTTGGTTATTAGTGGAGATAGTGAATTTAAATAAGCAAAGTTGTGCAGAATTTTATGCTCATTAACATGGCGTCCAGAAAACAATTGAATTCCGATAGGTTTAGATGTTGTTTAGGTGAAAGTCAAAATCAACTTCATTTTTGTTATCGATTATTTGGATTATTGCATTTTTAAAATCAGAAACATTTTCTCATTTTAAAGATGCAATAGTCTAATATGGCATCCATAATAAAATAAAATTGATGTATTTTTTTTAAAAAACTACTGTTTGAAAGAATAAATTAAGAATGCCACTGTAAAGTCCTTAAAAAATTATTGCAAAATGATGTTAAACATTTTTTAATAGAACCACACAAAAAAGTTACAAGTCATTTTTAAAAATGGCGAGTTTGGCTTTTTCCTAAATAAAATTTAAACCAATCGGAAATCGAATATTGTTTTCTAAATGCTATTAACGGGCATAAAATTCTGCACCACTTTACTCATTTAAGCGATTCTCTATCTCCACTAATAACCAAGATACCCATGTAATCCCACGTCCAGTGGGACACGCTGTATATATGTTATTACAACAAAATAAAAACTAAATTTATTTACCAATTCTGAGATTTTTTTATTTATGTGCTGGGAGTATTTACTCGTCATAAACAGTTTTACATGAGTGTTAATTTTGGTTGGGTAGTTATATTAACACTCTTGCAGATAGCAAACAATTTGTGTAGGAACTCTAACTAAAAGTTCAAAGAAACCATTCATTTTCAATAACTCATAAAGAAATCAGAGTTAGTTAATGTGGAAAGAAAATATTAATTTTGTGAGAATTGGCATATCATTTGTAGGAACGTTAACGGTAAAATTAGCATTACTGTGAAAATGTCTATACCAAGTAAAAAGATTTTCAATACATCTAAGAAAAAGTAATTTTCAAAAATAATTACCAGGAATTTACAGCTACTTAATTTACAAAAATATGTTATATTATTTATTAACGATTAATACTTTGTAGAGGAAAATCGAAAGTTCCGTTTCGGGATACAAGATCTTTTGGTGCCATCCCCTGCACCGTCATAAACAACTTTTACTGTATTACATTAATAAGTATGGTGCCATCTATTTTTTTAATTTGTTGTGTACAAAAAAAAATAAAGCATTGATTTTCAAACAAAAACTCGTTTCCCTGATTTATTTCCTAACTGAATTTAAACTTTACCATTCCGACCTTTATACTAGGTCCCAATAAAAACTGCTGGGACTAAATGTTAGTTATGGGCAATTTGAAAATCATGTAAGATTATTTATTATCCTCAAATCTACTACTTATATTTTTTAAGGAGGCAAAATGTTTTATTGTAAGGTAATAATAAAAATTAAAGCTTAATAGTATATTATGCAATGACCATTTAATGATAGCTATTAAGACATGAGTATGAGAATTACAATACCAGCCATAGGCGAGTATCTTAATAGCCATTAAATGTGAGTTGTATGTACTATTTTTTCTATGCCCAGTCGTAATTATGAAAAATAAGTACTTAAATTTAAAGATTTATTCAAATTATAATGAAATTATGAGTTGTTATAACTAAGAAAATATTACTTTATCACAAACAAAACATAGAAATGTCAGAAAATTAAGGTTTAATAAAAAAAAAGGAAATTTTAGAATTATTCTTTTTTGATTCATAGTTATATTCTGGATATTACAGTTATTAAAATGCAACTGCGGCACTTCTGGCAGTTTTTGCTGATTTTACGGGTTTGCGGTTTTTGTGGCCTATTCCACAGTTTCTGGTGGAGTTAAATTCTCAATTTCACTCTTCCTATCGCACATTTTTTACCGATTTTATTTGCAAAAAAGCACAAATCTTAGGAATTTACAAGGTAAACAGTAAATATGAACTGTCAAAATTGAAAAATTTTTAGACATGTCATGTTCGGGACAATATTTGATATTGACTGAATAGTGCTGTGATGTTGCATCTCTATTGGTTATAAACTTGTATCTTAATGAAAAATCTGTATCATAATGAATTTCATTAAAGTACAGGTAGTAAATGTCTAATAAATCAATTGGGAGTAGAGAAAATATATTCTATGACAAAGATCTTTGTTGAAACTATGAAATGTTTATCACAAAATGGATTACAAGGAATGACACTTACTAGTAACTTGAACAGCTGCCCAATGTTTCCCAGATGTTTCCAAGACCCAAGCAGTTATAGGGTCAGCAATTAAAAATGAATTATGATAAGCAAACCCAGGATCATTTTTAGAGCATGGACCGCCTTGTCCATGCGTTTCTAGTAATTGAGTTATTATTTCTAAAGCTTCCGTAGCATTTGAACTTCTTTCTAAACCCAACCTATGATAAAATGAGTATTAGTTGTGTTAGAAAAAAACTTAGTGAAATAAGAAGCATTTTGAAAATATATCATAAAATAGAATAAACATTACAGGTTTATATGAACAGTCTGATTTTTAATTATAAAAGTTTTCAAAAAACGAGGTAATATAAACACTACACAAACTCCATAGAAAAGTTAATAGATCTATAGTAATTATTTCCAACGGCTTATGGACCAAAAAATTCAGTTGCGATGAGCCTTATCTTTTTATCCTGCTACTGGGGGGTTATTATTCTTGAGCCGCTGAAAACTTTTCAATATTGAAAAGTTTGCAATAAATAATTGAAATATTTCAATTATTTTTAGTTTTTGTATTCTCTAAAATTTCAATATTGAAATATGATTTCAAATAATTCTTGACAAATCCCATCAACTGAACAATAATAAATTGGTATTTTTGTGACTATATTGAATTGCAAGTTGTCAATAATATTATTTCAAGATCGATTGGGTTAACAAAATGGCTAGGAATATTGTTAAAGATTTTTAATCTAAAGTTTGTTATAATTTCCTTACATTTTTCTTATGGTATGGCAGGAATTAACTTAATTTTAATTATTTGGGCTGTGTTTGATGCTGAGGAAAGGTATCTTGATTTATTTTTTTCTTTTAATTATAATTTATCATTTGCTTTTTATTTAGCCATTTGACATTTTAAGGAAAAATTTAAGATTCAAAGGGTTTTTAAGCAATATTTAGTAAGAAATATTGACAAGAGTGATATAACTGTAACTATAAGTAATTTGGCCAGTTTTACTGATTATATTGTCAAAACATGATGGAGGTTAGGTAGATGTTATCTATACTGACATTCAAAAAGCATTTCACCAACTACTCCATCGGGTCGGTGGAGCAGTTGGCTGGAGTGTGCGCTGGCAATCTCTCTATCGTAGTGCGAGTGCGAATTCTGCTACCAGCATTGTTAATGTTGGTGGGAATAGTTGTCTGGTCTTAACTCTAATCTGTTAAAATTGTTTGAAACATCTTTTAAACAAAGAGCAATGTTTTTTTATAATAGTTTTCCATCTAATTCGTTTTCATCCACATCTGTAGGCTCTCAAGAGTCTAACCTCGGACCACTGTTATTTCTATTTATTGATGATTTAATTAAGAGAATAAATTTATTTGTCACCATAATAAATATTTGTCATCAAACAAAATCTTCTGATTATGAAATTCAATCCCAGAAATTATTTTTTATCTCATATTAACATAAGCGTCTCCAAACATGTCTATCTAAATTTATAACAGTTTGTATCCAAAATAAATGAATAATCATCGTAACTTATGTCCAATGAATCTGTTTTACGTTTGGAATAATAACTATGTTCTCAAAATAATAGATCTGTCACCAAATAAAATGTTTCAGAACCTTATTACGATGCATGTTTTATTCTTTTTTGCCCGCTTGAGGCAAAAAATGTGCCTATTAGCCAAAAAAAGAAAAAGAGGGCGCCCCACAAAATCAAAACCAGCTCTTATTATTCAGTGAGTTCTTTCGCATAACTAAATTTTTTTGTTCAATTATTATTTTTAGGTTTACCGTTAGTTTACTATTAGTTATGTCTATACATAACGTACGTAGTTTTCATAATATTTAAATTTTTAATAAATACAAGAGTTTAAGAAATTTGTATATTTATTTAACTTCCAATTAGGACAGACATACCTGCTTATCACAACAATTACAGATCATCATCTGATTGTCATACATTTATAGACAATCATTTTGAAATAGTTTGGTGTTAACAAGTTGGTGACAGATCTATCATTCTGAGAATAAATCTAATTATTTGGTGACTAATTACGTTTTCGGGTGATTTACCATAAATTTATAGATAATCATTTTGAAATAGTTTGGTGTTAACAAGTTGGTGACAGATCTATCATTCTGAGAACAAATCTAATTATTTGATAATTAAAATCATATTAAATTAGTGACCGATAAAATAACACCCTTTAATTAACTTACTAGATGGTGACGGATTAATGTTTGCTGATGACATAAAAATGTATTCCTCGATATGTACTACAGATGACTGTTTTAACTTGAAAATTAATTTGGAATCAATTACATTGGTCACCACAAAATGTTTCTGGCTGGGAATTAACTAATTACTTTTAATTTTGGCATAATAAAAACAAATAAAACCTACAAAACTCTTAGTTAGCTCTCGCTTCTAAGATATTACCTCTCGTATGGTTTATAGAGGAATACTAATTCTTATAATTTACCCTATGGTCTTTGTTTACGCAAGTCGTGTGGCAAATACATATTCTACAAAATTCTAGGTTATAAATGACTCAAATAAACGAGAATTTTCGAGGACCCTATATAAAGATGACAGGCTTTGTCATTACGTAAAGTTAGTTTGCAAAGAGATTTAGTAGACAAGAAGAAAGTGCTGTATTTAATGAAATAGTTTTAGTAATGTTTAATAACAATGAAATGAATTTCTTTCCATTTGTATTTTTACTTTTAATTTTTAAAGAAAAATAACCATCTTCTATGTTGTTATGTCTAGAGCAAGAACTTTAAGTAGGTCACAGGTGATAAGCACGAACAGGTAAACAACAACTACAGGTGGGTAAAAAAAGTGGCGTCTGGTGAAGCGTCTTAAAAAATCGGGAAGTGATTACAATACCTATACAGTTAGATAGATAGAAGACAGTGTTGAAAAATATTCAATTAGTAAGCCTGCTTTGGGTGTGTACATAAAGGGAAAAAATATCAAAGTCATATATGTGACATAAATAGACTTAAAGCTCAGTTCAAACTTATTAGCAAAAAAAATTTCGACGACTTTGATGCCGTCAGAAGTGTCGACGTTTTTTATGTTGCAAATAAGTTTGAAATAAACTTTAAATACATTACATCCCTGTTGCATATTTGTATGTTGTGTTTGTAAAGTAACGAGGGCACGCCTCATCGTATTCACAGTTAAAAATTTTGTCATCAACTAGTACATATATTTATGCACTTTGTTTTGTTTTCAAAAACCTGGCTATTTTTCAACAAAATCGAATTGACCATGATCATGAAACAAGATTTAAACATAATCTTTGCCTGGACTTCCACTACATGATATCAAAAAGGCCTTTATTTTAATGGGTGTAAAATGTTTAATGCATTACTTACTGACATCTAAAAACATCTCTATTTTCAAAAAAAGATTCTACAGTTATTTGTATTTATTGCACATTTAGACAGAAATAAAGAATTATTATTATTTTTATCCCTTTCCTTTCTACCCTCACTTTATTGTAGATAGGATAACATTAACTACTGTGCGTTATTTACCATACCCCTAATGCATGTTTGATTGCCAATCCTATTGTTCCTTTGTAGGTCCTAAGATAAGTACCTAATAATCTGTTGCCAATTTAAATATGAACAGATTTCCAATTTTCTTGATAGATTGAAAGTTCCAACTACTTTTGAATATTACATTGAGGAGAAAATTGAATTGGTTTTATAAAGCACTTACAGTATTCTTCTAATTACAATAATTGTAACCAGAAGAATACTGTAAATACTTTATACAACCAATTCAAATTTCTCCTCAAAAAACAAGATGGAGCAACATTTTTTAAAAAATGTAATATTCGAAAGTAGCTAGAACTTTCAATTTTCATATTTGTTCCAAACTAATGTACTTGTCCTATGAATATATTTGTTGTAAATTACCAGTCCAAAGATCTCCTAATTCCGTTTAGCACTTTTGAAGATATTAATATTTTTGTAGTGGCATGTTTTTGAAATTGCGGAAATTAAAATTTAAAGTATTTCCATACTTTGCGTCTTTTGTGTTCACTAAACGTATTTCCAAGAAGTAAAGCAAAAACTTAACCTAATGAAAATAATTTTTTGTAATAATGACCAAATACCTCCTAGTTGTATGATTATTATTATGACGAAACTTTTAAGAATTTTCACATATTACAAAATCTGTTACATTATTTATTCTACATTACTTTTTTTACCATTTGCCATGTTGTTCTTTGAGAGACGATTTATTTCGATTTTATTAAGAACTTAAGACATTATTCTAGTTACAAGTTTTCTAGATTAAAAAATTGGCCGAAAATGAGGTAATACTGAAAATACAGTTTTTTTGGATCATTCCTATAAAATTATTTTCGCGTTTTGCAAAATTTTATCGCTTGATCCTTATTCCTTAACCTGGACCTGATGAATTGATGAATGAACGCCATAAAACGTTGTGACGCCTTCTTGGCGTTTTCGACGGCAGCTCTTCGCCTGGAAGCACTAGGCCGGGGTAAGGAGCCTTTATTGTGTCTAGAAGGTTGAAGGTTAGGCGCCACTTAGTTTCATCAAAAAACTAAAAAAAGTTTAGCAAAAGAATGAAATAAGAATTTACTGAGATATAGTTGTATAATGATTTAGATAACAGTTAACTCCACTCAATAAAAAATAGATATTAACATTCGAGGTATTTTCCGTTATTTTGACCCCACCGGTAGTACTACCCGCGGTTTACACTTTCGATCTTATTTATTTATTATGTAGAGATTACGGTATGGTTAAATTGTGAACAAGAATAATTAAAATAAGAGTACTAGAACAAAATTACTAGACCAACAATCTTCCTGCGACGTTCCCTCCGGTTTTATGAGGTAATTGAATTTAAATTTCGTCCTATCCTGGGGTAATTATATTTATAAAAATTGGGTGGCTCTGACCTGTCTAATTTGGGGTAACTTAACGTCCTGCGGGCACACCATTCATCGATCTATTCCCAAACCATCCAGAAGGGTATATTCTCGATTGTCAATAATTGATATTGCCCTAGACCAGTCACCAGTGGATCACCACAATGCAGCTATGGGTATATAGAGTCGATAAAAAAAATAAAAAAAGAAAGAAAGGCCGACAGATCTTCTATTAAGAATAGCCTTTTCACAAATCTATCAATTAATAAATCAATAAATCAATCAATAAATCAATAAAATAATTTGATTTGATTTGATTAATTTATAAACGAGCAACAAAACAATTATTAATCTCACTGTGGCGACGGGTTCATATATCTACTTTTTTCTCTAATCGAATCCATGTTCGATCTTAATTAATAATGAAAAACTGTTTTAAATGGCATTTCTTAATTCGCGCAGGTGACGTAGATCGGAACGTGCTCGCAGGAATTATCCTTATATTCGACATAATTAGACAACCAAATATACAGGCCTAAGTGTAGTACTTCGCATTATTAACTCCCATGTCCGTTATTCATTGTTTACAGGGTGAAGTCCGAAAATACCGTTATAACGTGGATAAATTCAAGGATACATTTTTACGGCCGAGGTTTTTAGACTAATATTTAACAAAAAACATACTTATAGGACATGTTAGTGTGGAACAAACATGCAAATTATAAGTTCCAGTTACTTTTGAGACACATTTTACTTTCTTATACCTAATATAAGGAAGTATAGTAATCGTGATTTTTGGTGCACTTATTCTAAAGGCCAGACAATGAAAAATTCGGTAATGAGAAAAATTGGCCAACTGAAACGGGGTCCACTGGGCCCAAACTTTTTTTGTATTTGACTTTACAAAAAACATATTCTAAATGAAAGATTATAAATCATGTCTACTATATCAAGCGAATAAAATATATTTTCCAAGTACTTAAATAAAGCTGATGTAAACTGAATTTTTGTATGCATTTAACCTCATAAAATGGGGTTAGGATAAATCTGGCAGTTTGACATTTGAAATATCTAATTTAGTTACAAAAATGTCAATGTCAATAAGAACAAATTATTAAAATATATGACATGAATTATTATTGACAGTGTCGAAGGACGCTGATAATTAAATATTAAAAATTTTTTATGAAACATTTCAAGGTACATTTTTAAAATTTAATTGAGGTAAGTGAAGAATTAAACAGAATGATTTTTTTAGATGAGGATGATATATACTCGTATAAGAAAGTTATGTGCTGGCCACATCAGATATACTTTTTAATTTTCACCAATTTGTTGTTTATGAGAAAATTGACTTGGATTTATAAAGCATTTACAGTATATTTCTGGTTACAATTTGAGTCCAAGATCGAGAAAATCGGAAAAAATTTGAGAAGCTAAACAAAAAAATTCCTTTTTTTTTTTTTTTTTTTTGGACCACCCGATAGATGCGCAGTGTCTTTTGTAAGGTATGTTTCTTGAGTACATTATCAAGGGCGTGGGCGCCGTAATTAAACAACTGCATAAGTTATAATTATTGAACGGGAGGCAGCGATAAATGCTAGATATGACTTTTACGTAGATATATTATATTGTAAACAGAAACACCTAATGAAATATTCACAAACAGATGGGCCATTAGCGCGTGTGTTCATATGCTGTGTTCTTAATATCAATCTCCTAACGATTTTTTTTCAAAACTTTTTTTTTTCGTTCCAAGGGATTACGATTTTTGACTATGGTGGTAGGCTTCCAAAGTCGACAGAGGGTGTAGGGGTGTTTTTTCATTTATTTTTTCTACATCTACATCCCTTCACGAGTTATAAGGACTTTTTGGTTTTGTCAGTTTATGCTTTACAGATTTAAAATTTATTTGTTTAAAGAATTTTTTCAAACTTCTTTTTTTTGGGCTGAGACTCTTGCAGAGGATAGCAGGTTGCCAAAGTCGACTGCAGTTATTTGGGAGTGTTTTTTCATTTACTATTTCTATATTTACATGCCAGTGTGTATTTACAGCAATATGCCAGCCTTAGTCATTTGTCATAGATTTTATTTTTTGTTTCACCTATTTATATCATAAATTCTTGAAATACAATCTGTTTGTTTTGATTGAATGCATTAATAATAATCATTGTGAAATAAAATGTCATTTAAACCATTTGCATATTACGATAAGCCTATACCTATTTCCAAATAAACTAGGATAAAACTTTTCTGTTGTCAAACATCGGATAAATTCCTATTAAAACTCAATATTTTTATAATTGGCTGCGTTAAGATAGCTAGCCTCACATCACTGTGTCAGTTACTGCAAAGAATTCAACCGATTATTTATTAATAGTGTCACAAGTAACCGACCATAACCAATATTGTTAATAATGTCAAAGCTGGTCTTAATTCAATATTAATCTTAAAAAGTTGTCCATGTCAATAAGAATAACCCCCATTAACACATATTTTAACAACAGATATTAATGATTATATATGAATAATTCTTTGAGGATTACCAATTTCAACAGTCGATACTATCTTCTATCACTATTTTCAAGTAGTTTTCTATTGATTCCAATTTTTATTAAAATTTATGGTATGAATATTAAAAGAAAAATGATACAAGTGCTAAGTAGTATTATATATTCAAAACATGTTTTCATGGTAACTTTACCTAACCAAATCCATTCCAAGAAGTCTTTTTACATGAGGGTCGTGGTCTCCATCATTATCATTCGTAAAAATGGCTTCATTACCGATAGCAACACCACAATCATTTGCCCCCATTTCAGCACCCCACATCCAATTGGGTTTACTTAAAATAACAGCCTTGGTAAATCCAACAGATTCCACTTCAATATAAGTGCACTAAAAATAAATTTTACTTTAAAATATAATCAACCAAGTCTATTCATGCGGATACGTTTTATTTTTCTATTTGAATTAAAATGATTTCAATTGAATAGGAAGAAAAATAGTAAATCAGCAAATGGTTACGATTGAACTTCATATTATTAGTAAAAATTCACACTTCCTTTCTTCGAAATGACAAAAAAATTGTGTACAAAATATTTGTAGTTATAATCAAGAGAAAGTAGGTAGAACAGGAATGTGGTTTTAAATTTTACTACTACTACTAATGTGATATCAATAGTTATTATTGGTAAATCACCATTTAATATTGCTACAAATAGAATTCTATAGAACCTCAGGAACTATAGTTTTATTTTAATTTTAAATATTATTACCTATTCATGTTTTAAATAAAACTATAAAAAAAATATGAGGTTACAACACTAAATAAATGTTAATAATGCAAGTAAAAATGAAGGTCAGAACAAGTAAACTACGGTAGAACTTTGTACCAATACCTACAAATCTAAACCTGCTAACACCTAATACATTTGGTTTTAATTTTGTTTTTATATATGTATATGCTTAATAATGAAGGCAGGAAATTAAGTGACTTGCTTATATACTATATCATTTAATTTATAGAAGTACAAAATAATTCATAAGCTTCAGACTAAAACATACTCTGCTTTTACTTTCTTACATAACACCATGGATAAAAAATCTGGGTTTATTTGCAAACTAAAAACACAAAAATCACAAATCAGACGTTACTAAAATTGCAAAATCTTCCTGTAGTAATCTCACCATAATACAACACACACTTTTTTAGAGCATACTTTATTCATTTTTAGTTAACGAAATACCTTGTAAAATACTATTTGAGATAGATAATTTACACAACTTTATACGTCTAAATAAACAATACATAATAACACATTTACCTTTATGGGTTCTGAAGATTCAGTTGCGGGAATATAAACTACTTCCTGTATTTCTCCTTGGGGTCTATCGGAGTTTTTGCCAAAAACAACCCCATGATTGGTCAATGGTGGCAAGACCACAAAAGTATCACAAGATTTTGGAGGCTCCATCTGAAAATGAACAAATTAACAGAATCTCAAAATTAGTCAAAATACAAATAATAGAAGTTATCTATCATATCAAAATAATGGTACTGAAGAAAAATGCAAATATGTAATCGAACAATTTAATAATTATATTAACCACACATCTGTTAAATATTGCAATAGTAGACTAAATATTATTAATATAATTATTAATAGGTATCGTTATTCCTTATGTTTCAGATATTATCTAAAGGTTCTGAAATCTACTAATGTTACAAAGACATATCTTCATACTTACGCTGCTAAATAATTACTTTTTGTAATAAATAAATAAATTAATTTAACACAGGGCACGAATTTCTCAATATGATCACCACAATTGACAGTTGACTACTTAACTCATCCCAGTGTCGCCAACAGTGGGAACCCCTCCTCCACTAAATGAGAACATCAAAACCACCAGATTTCCACTAAAATTCACATTGGCGGCTCAAGGTACCCCAAAATTAATAATGCTACATAGACCTTAAAAAAGATTATTCGTGGATAGTGGTGAAATGCAGACGTTAATGTAAATAAGCATAATCTATATAAAAAAATGATAATGGACAGGTATAATTTTCTTTAAAAGTACCTGGTGATTTATTTCCGCACAATATTCATATTGTCAAAAATTAAATATACATATATTCAACAGATTCAAATTAATGAAAATATCTAATCGATTCGGAATATCGATTCGAATCGAATTATCTAATTGATTCGAATCGAAATATCGAATCGAAAAGAAACATCGAATCGATTCAGTCTATCCATTCGAATCGGCATATCGAATCGAATCAGCCAATCAAATTAAATCGGTACATCGAAATTAACGTCGTATCTAAATAATTAGTGTTTTAAAAATTCTTCAACACACCCTTTACATAGAAAGATATATTTTAAAAATCTATGCTTGATGACGATATATAATACCTGCCTATTATTTTTTGTACATTTTAAATGATAGTGTAGCACTAAAAGAACAATGTATTTGTTTACCGTGGTTTGTACGAAAATTACTGTTAAACTGACAAAAATTATACTAAGTAGGTAATGAGTAAGACAGGCATTCTTAGTACAAAAACATAGAGGCTTTGTATGCCACTGTGTAGTAACACACAAGTTATAATATTATATGAAACACACCCGGCATGATTTTTTATTTTTATATTTATGTCTCACTATTTAACTGGCTGATCGAAGCACCGAATTGCGATTGCACTGCGTTTCAACTTCAGTACCCCATTCTTTTAACACTATGATGAATGCAAATCAAAAATTAAATTATCAATACAAATACCTAATCTATATCTATTCAAATTATGATTCGTCGTAATTTCGATTCGATTTGGTTCCATACAAATCGATTCAATTCGATCCGGCTCCTTGAGAATTGAT
This sequence comes from Rhamnusium bicolor, assembly GCA_029963845.1. Lineage (NCBI taxonomy): Eukaryota > Metazoa > Arthropoda > Insecta > Coleoptera > Cerambycidae > Rhamnusium > Rhamnusium bicolor. The sequence goes on from JANEYF010002643.1 coordinate 2,090,095, forward strand.
TCGCGATTCAATTCGATTTGTTAATCGATTCGCGATTTGATTCGATTATTATGATAAACGATTTGATTGATCGATTCGATTCGATATTTTTGCGAATCATAAATCGATACAATATTTCCCTAATCGCACAGACCTAGTCCTAACATTTCATTATAATTGGTCCATCTATTAGGTGAATCGTTCTCAGTAGTCGCCATATATTTTATAGTTGCATGTGGCTCATATGTGCGTGGATCAAGGGAGTGTATATAGCACTAGATTTATTTGCATTTATGTTTACTTATATGCGCATGTATACAAAACGCCCGTTCAAAACATTTTAAATCTTAATACAGAGTGCTTATCCTAAACCAAGTATGGTTTTATAATTTACTCTCCAAGTACTCTACGAGTATTAGTAGGTTTAAAAAGAGGCATGTATAGGCCATTCACTATAGGTGGGCCCCTGTACTATAAGGGTTTCAAATCTGTTTTATAGAATTCTTCCAGACTATATATGTTTGTATTATATATAGTCTTAAAAATAATAAAGCTTTGAGGATATCTTATAGAGCATTTTTAAACTAAAATTGATAATTGCGGGCAGCACTGTTGAATATGTTCACCTCTATTAACACAAATTATACTATAAAGCAAGCCGATAGCAATATTTTTGGCAGTACTGAGAGTTGGCTTTGCTGTTTGCATTGTGGGTACTATTTGCATGTTGTTTGGATCTTTGCGTTTGTAACAAATTGGTTACGACCTGCGTCCGCAGCAATGCATTTATAATACAAGCAAATATAGTGATACGTGTATGTCCATGCAGGCTAAGACATCTGATCGAAAGTTAATAATTGGTGGAACAAAGACACAATTATGAACCTATGTCTCAGCTTCACTGACCAGCCTCACCAAGTTGGCATCATCTGAAGGGGATTAAAACTAACATAGTATTAAGCATCTCCAGCAGATAACGCCAACTTGGTTGGCGAAACGCGCGTCAAGTGCAGTATATGGTGTTTTATGGTGTTTCGTGGAAAACTACACGTCCGTGTCATCTTCAAGTACTTAAATAAAGCTGATGTAAACTGAATTTTTGTATGCATTTAACCTCATAAAATGGGGTTAGGATAAATCTGGCAGTTTGACATTTGAAATATCTAATTTAGTTACAAAAATGTCAATGTCAATAAGAAGAAATTATTAAAATATATGACATGAATTATTATTGACAGTATCGAAGGACGCTGATAATTAAATATTAAAAAATTTTTATGAAACATTTCAAGGTAAGTTTTTAAAATTTAATTGAGGTAAGTGAAGAATTAAATAGAATCATTTTTTTTAGATCAAATTGAACTGAGCAACACTTAAATTGCACTTTTGTTTTAACTTTTCTCTAATTGGCCGCCCCCTGAAATGACTGCCTTTATTTTGTTAGTTAATCTCCAATTGCAATGTTTATACTCGTGTGGCATGCATGCATGATATGGGACTTTTTGCACATTAGTCGTATTGTAAGTAAATTTTTTGTAAACTTGCATCTTCCCCGGGAGGGGGGGGAAGATTTTTGTTTTTGAATTTCCGGGGGGCGTGGGTATGCGGAGTGACAGATATCACACCTGAGATAACCTTACAAGACATAAAGGAGTCTCTGAAAAAGGTCAAATATTTTATAAATATATGCGCCAATTTCATCATCAATAGAAATGGATTTTTAATGAGATGCGTTGGAGATTAACTCTGGAACATTTACAATAAATGTTAGTAATATACTTTTACTCTTGTGATCGTTAGTTAAAAATACATGTGTTGCTAGCTTGTAGGTATTAACTTGGATGTTCGAACTCGCCAAAATAACCACAAGGTAAGATAATCGTGTAATGCATGAACATATTTATGCGGACGCGGTGATACCTAGCGTCAATCCTGTAATTGACGTGATTTGTCGCTACCTCGATCGATAACTCCTGAGACATTACTCATTAAAACTATATAAAAATCATCTCTTATATTTTTCCCGTACGAAGTACCGTTTTGGAGAAAAATTTAAAGAAATATTTTACGTCTTTTACTGCATAATTTCTGATTTCATCAATATTTGCAAAGAAATTAAAAACGTAGCTAAAGAAATTTTCATGGTATGCTATGAATTAAATAAAATTTACAAATTGTCCCTGTCAATTACGAGTTATGAAATGAAATTTAAAAAAATATGTATTTTTAATTTTTGAGAATTTTCAGTTTTTAATTTGTTTGCAAAGCCTGTACCTTATAAATGAACTAAGCCATTTAGGATGTAAGTGTATATGAAGTTGGCGGATGTTTTTTTGAAACACCCTGTATATTGAACAAGTTAAAAATATGATATTTGTAACAAGTGCACAGTCTCACAAAAAAAAAATAACAACCCAAAATAATTATTATAAAAAAAACTGGAACCAGTGGAATCTATAGATTGTGGTTTTTCAATAATTTATATTAATATAAACAGATAGTTTAATTTGAAACTGTACTGATCCAAGGAGGTCTATTTTTGTTTTTTATTGCGAATGGATTTCTTAAAAAATATCAGAATATTCCACTTGTCCGTCCATTTTTTATGTAGCTGCAAATAATTGGATGTGTTAGTTAGGTAGTACCAGTGGCGTATTCGCAGACATGATGGGATACAAAAATAATATAGAATACAAAAACTTGAATAAAAATGTGTGCGACTGTGCTAGAGCAGACGCCACTATACCATTTATATTTAAACATATAAATAGGCCCAAGACAATGCTAGTTTGTATAAACTTTAAGTGTTAAAAAATATGTAATATTCCTATAAAATAAAGAAGTTAGTTAATTAATACATGTTGATTAATGAATTAGATACTCGAGTTAATAATTTTTTTTTTTTTTATTAAATGCATTTTTATTTTTTTAATTTCGTTTGAGACCATGAGGGGATATTCACCCCCGTAAAAACGCCACTGAGTAGTAATGTAATGTACCTACTTAAAAATATTCCCAAGTTCACAAAAACCATGCACGCTAGAAAAACCGTGCAGGCTAGTCTTGTGAAACCTTATATCTATATATTTCATGCCTATTGACTATAACGTTATGAACAATTGCACCATTGCAACAAACTCTGAGAAAATTTTTTATTAAAAAAAATCGGTATAAATGTGTGAGAATTGGTAGATTTCTATTAAAATCGGTAAATGTATCGAAAAATCAGTGTGTATAGCCCCCGGATCCACGTGCCACCACTCCTGGCGTGATTGCCCAAACGTGCATGGCACTAGGTGAGGCACTGACAGTATTATTGCGTCTAAAACTAAAATAACGACTAATGCCACGGAATACTGAAAACTTTCGTAAAATGACAAGAACTACCAAAAAATTCCGCGTACTTCCACACACGTTTCCACGGACTACCAAAAAATGCCACGCACTTCCACACACTTCCACAGAATAGCAATAAATTCCCCAAAATTCCACAAAATACCACAGTGATTCCCCCCTCGGTTTTTATTTATGTTTTTGCAGGGTTCTGGAGGGCTATATCCCTTGAGCCCGGCGTAAGTACGACGCTGGTTAATAAAACCTACTTTTTGTTATTTATTAGCATGCTGTTATAAAAAACTAACTTGAGCTTTAAGCTGAGCTTTAAGTAGAAGAAGAAATTTTCGAAATGAAATGTAAAAGCAATATGCAGAGATTTTAATAATTTAGGCCACCCTATACTAAAGATAACTGGCCTCGTGAGTGCGCAAGTCGTCGATACACGTCTATCGTATTTTTCTCTATTTCACTGTTCTACACTGCACTGACTGATTCCTCGAGTAAAGACAACGCCGTTGCCGGTGCCAGTTTGGTCTTAGTGGGTGATTTTTAATTTATCGTTTTTGAAAAGTGTAAAAATGGCTTTGTTTCGTCGCATAACACCTACAAGATTGGCAGACTCACAGGTATGTTTACCCACTATTTCTCCGCTTCTTAACCTAACTTTCAGTTATAATATTGAATAATTTTAACTGGTAAATATCGCGGGAGAATAAGGTCTGAAGATTTTTTTGGCAACAGTTTAATTGTGCAAAATTTTATCTCGATTAACTACACCTAATATCTTATCCTTCAGTTTTTTGTTAAAAATCAAGTCATGACCTTTGTGACATAGTAATGTTATTTTGTAACATTGAAGTACAATAATTAATTAAAAAATATATCATTGTTCATGTGCTTAAAATTTAATTCATGTGAAAAGTAGAACTGCTTCAAGACAAAATCGCAAAATTTTCGTGGTTACGTAAGAGAAAAAAAGTAAAATTTTTATAACTTTGGTATTTAGTACAGTTTTGGAAATGAATATATCATTCAATGTAGTATTGATTTTGTAGGATAAAACAGCTTTACTATACGTTACATAATAAAGACAAATTTTCTATAATAAAGAACCAACTACCTATTTATTTAAAAGCCAAGGTCCAATAGATGATGAGCGCATGACTTACTTTTTATGTTTGTAATAAATATTTTTTGCCGAAAAAGTACCGAATTGGCCTACGTATGTAGGTATCTATATTAACAAAACTAAATTAAGGTGATATACAAACCACCGCCTACCGAATAAATGATAAATAATTAATTATCTTAGGTGGGTAATATCATTCATATGACAGGATAAAACCACAATAATTTTCCAATCTTTTTAATAGTAAGTGACGTTCTGACATTGATATCGCGTGATATAATAATTTGTGTGATTGAAGTTTATTACTTACTAGTCAATTTGTACATACAAACTATTTAGCTTGTTTTTATGTGACTTTCCTAGTTTTAAACTAAGTTCTAAGTTCCTCGCATCTCTTTCCCGCTAAAGCAAATACCTATGTACTTTCAGTTACCTAGTTAATTATAATTACTTACTTTTATTATATCATATCTATAAGCATGCTTAGAATTAATAAAGATGTTCATTTTGAATTTTCTATCGTCTTAAGCTCGAGCTCAAACTACTTGTATTTAGGTTATATAATTTTAATTTTTACAAAGTGGGATAATCCTAACTGGTAACTTATTATTATTTACATTAACACCGCGAAATTAGTGCATATTACACTAAAACTACTTTGTTTATGATTTTTATGAATTTAAATAACAGTGGCGTAACCAGAGGAGATATAATAAGGAACTTTTCAACGCCTTTAGCATCGTCTTTAGTAATATAAAGGTGTGACGTTAATTTCTGACCAAATTGGTATATGTATCCAAAAATGTTCATCATTAGTGGCCAGAGCGGGTTGAAAAATTTGATGTGACACGAACTGTGAATTAGTTTCCACAAATACTTACCGATGTTTAAATGTGATATGTCTTGGAAATTGAAAATCATTAATTTCTTCTTTTAATAAAAAGCGAAACATCTTTCGAAAGGGATGTAAAAATGTGGATCTGCAATGTGTAAGCACGTTAAAGTTAAAGATCCCTACACACGACAAGGTTGTTGTGTTGCAGTAGTGCACAAGATGATCTGAAGAAGGAATTCATGCACCTCGGGATGTTGGAAGTTTACTACACATAGAGCAATTGAAGATATCTGAAGGGAAGCTATAGTTGGTGCTCTCAGTGGTGTTGATTTACCACAACGTTTTCGGCTACATTCAATCCGTCAATTTTTTTTACCTGCTACTGACGTAATGGGACCGTCAGGGTACAATGGCGAAAGAGCAAACTGTTTATATGTCCATGATGGTCAACGGCAGGTTACGTGGAGAACATCCTAAGGACAGTTTATTTTTGGACGCCACACCACCCTTATACAAGGGGTGCTAATTGGGGGTGCTATTATGTATGATGCCAAGTTATTTCTTGTCCTTCCTGGAAACCTAAATACGGAAGGTTACAGTATTAGAAATATATTAGAGCCTATTGCACTTCCTTATTGTCCTTCTGTGGTAAGGGTTACGATATATTTCTTAGATAATGATCGGTGATTCTACGACCTTTACGCTCCCAAGATCTTTTACCTATAGAATCTGTCCAGAATATGATCAGATTGGAGCAAAAGTTGATAATTTACCTCATCACAAACAATGTTGATGACCTTCGACGTGCGAATCTAGATAGTTGTTATTGATTTTTCTTTTATATTTTTGTACAGAAAATAACATATTTGAAATTTGTCAATAAAATTCTTCGGTTTTTGCTGTATATGTATATGTGTAGAGTTTAAATCTGGGGGTGTTCAACATTCTTAAGTAGGCATACAACATTTTAAATATATTTAAGTATTTTTATATAGAAACAAATACGTTAAATATTCTTTTAAATAAATACTTTATAAATATTCAAATAAATCAATATAATTTTACTGTTATTTTTAATAATACCATAAAATATAAAATTCTCCCTTATTTGTCTACCCCAGGTTTTGTTTATTTCCCTGTTAAAGCGGGTAAGATAGAAGTCCTAGAAATCGTAGGTGAAACATCTGCGAGAACATCTGGTATATTTTAAAAATTTAACTGTTATGTACTGTAGTAATACAGTGGCGTAACTGAAAATTACGCCCCGCGAGATTTTTGGTCAGGCTTTTTGTATATGGTAGATATTATCGCCTGCTGTAAAACCATGAAAAAGAAAGAGAAACATTTACTTCATTTATTTAGACAAAAATTAACATATACGAGTATGTAAACTAGATATTAGATAATATGTTTATAAGATTATATATAGCTTTATGGCGGAGTTTTCAGTGGTGTGAGCTCTGTTCAGAATTCCCATTTTCTATTTTTTGAGTTTCTTAAAAACAACAGATTCAAAATTACTCATAATATTTATCATTGTAAAACGTACCTGCAGATACCATTCTATATTATTACTGTGTATTCTGAAGAATAATATTTTCCAGCAATCGATTCATACCACTAAATTTTTACATAAACAGTACATTTTAAAAGCTTGTACAAAAATAAATAATTTAAATACTGTACATACCTTCTAAATTATGTATAACCACATAAAAAAAACCTCATAAACAGAAAGAAAATAAATGTATTTTTCACAAAACCAAGAAGATACGATTTTGGCAAGTAAAAATGACATATGCAGAACTTAGTTTATAGGGCAGTCTCTACGTCTTTTAAGGTGCCATTATTTTAACGATAGACTAGTTTTGTGAAAGAATAAAACTAACAATTTTACAGAAATAAGAAAGAAACTTTTATCGTTAGCCATTACTTTAAGAATGACCAGTACAATTACTTTTTTTATAAACTTTAAAATATCGCTCAAGTGGAAATAGATGAAGAGATATTTTGTATGGCATTATTAAAATAATATACCTATGTTGTATAATTTAAGCACGATCTCATATAAATTCTTAAATAAATAATTGTGTTTTCATTTCAAATAGAACTTTAGATAAATAACGTATACTTACTTACCTGTTAGAGAAGGTCGAAGTAAGGTATTCAATATGTTTAAAATTAAAAACAATTTTCTTATGTCAATTATATTTTTTTGTGAATATTATTTATAAATTGAAATAAAATAAAAATTTTGTTTTTTTTTTAATAGAGGAAACTTTAAAAAATGATTGTTTAAATGTTTAACAGTTTTCTAATAATATATAACCCAAAAATTATTGTTCCTATTAAAACTAATTAATTTTAAATATGTTGACAATGTTAAACGTATTCAAAAACTAAATCTAAACACAATCGCGAAGTATATATATAAATATAGTTTTTTAGTAAACTGTGTTTTATAATAACATCAGAAAATGTTACAAGGGTGTTTTGATAAGTACAGAAAAAGAAAGATTAATAAAAACATATATCTTTGGTGTTTTGTGTTTTATATAAAAGTTTTATTTTTTACTAAATAAATAATTCTTATTAAACGAGGTGTCTCAATATCATGTTTATATTTCTGATGTAAAAAAAATTATTACATGTTTATTTTCTACTCATAAATAATTAATAATAGTGATACGAATGGAATCGCCGACGATAATACAATTTATGTAATAGAAAAGTCTTAGACCGGATTTATTAATAGTTGGAAAAATTTTGTTGGGTAAGGGTCCTTATTTTGAGACAAACTACTTCAAGGCAAGTTGATAAAGTAGTTTTTCTCAAAATAAGGACCCTTGCCCAACAAAATTTTTCCAAATACAATTTATGTTTTAAGTGATAATATTAATAAACAAATTTAACTAAAATGTTCCAACTACTTGAAATGTAAGTTGAAACACCAGCCATCATTTCCAATAAAGGCCTGGTAAAAGTCCAGCAAAGGCCCATACTTTGGTGTTTACTGGGTGTAAACGGGAACGGGCCGCTAAAACGCGCCGGTGCGATTTTGCCAACATGAAATAGACCACGCACTATGTGTTAAATTGCGACAAATCTTTGAAGTTTGTCCAACGTGGCTGGGTGGACGCACCTAAAAGCTGAGACCTTCTCGGCTCACGGGGTATAGCTACGCCACTGTAGTAATATGTATTTTTTATCTTAATTTTTGCAAATAAAGCTCCTCTTATAAAAATTTTTGTCGGTGCCTAAGATCCATATTTTGTAGCCAATTTTATTTTTATGAATGTTCCTGGCCACATCAGATAAATCAACAGAAAAATAATAGGCCTAAAATTATCACACGCCCTAGATGTGCGATTTCGATACGTGGGGGAAAGTGTAAACTGAACGGCATTTCTACATTATACATCCACATTTAGAACGGTTAATTCGATAGGTGATCATCTGCTTAACTTTACAAAAAATGCAATTTTATTCTGGGTACCTGTAAACTTTTCCAAAGGGAGTTATTGCCATGAGGCCATCCCCATTATTTCAAGATTTATTTGTTTACGACTCTTAAACTTGCAGGTATATAATGTTGGACATTTTGGTAGGTATTATTGTTAAGCAGCTGCAAATTGCATTTACATAATTGGTAGAATTTTAGGGTTTTTATGAATAATAAAAGTACAATGCTGATGAACACAGCGTTTCAAGAAAAATATGTTTTATGTTTAAAAGCTTGTATGAGTATAACGTGCCTTGCATAATATTTTTGATCTTTTATTGTACAGTAACATATTACGATCTTGTAAATTGTAGTATAACATCGAATATACTGAATTGGTCCCGAAGGTCTTACAGATCCTTCTTGATGTGTAAAAAACAAATATTTAACCAAGAAAATTAAAATATAAATAAATTTATTAATAAAGTTACAGTTAGGCAAAAAAAAACTACAAAAATTCTTACAAGATAATAAATATGAAATGGTGTCTAGGGTTCAAACGTACTAAGATTATTTATTTACTTACTAATATAATAAGTTTACGGATGCAATAGAATTTAATAAAAAAATTGAATGATAGCAAAAAGTAGTTGTACAAAATTGAAATAAGCAAAAGAATAAATATACAGTGTGGAACAGCCAAATGGAATAAATTCTGGGACACGTCGATTTTGGATTCGAAAATGACATCCTGCAACGTAAAAATTGCATCCCTAAATTTAACCCCCTTCGAGTGGCAGTTGCAACCCCTAAATTTTTAAATGGGAAGTAGGGGCTTGTGATACCTCATGTGATAGGTATTTTCATTCCCTATTTAAAAATGCTATGGTTTTAATATTTATTGCAAAAATTAACGGTCTGCTTGACGAAATTCGCTACAACAAACGAAAAACATAAAAACTTACAGCATTTTGTTATTGCAGGCTAGCAAAAACAATTTGTGTTCTTTTTCAACATTATCAACTAAAAATAAGACATAAAAACTTATCAAAATTCTTCATAGTTGGCATTGCCAGGATTAATGAAAACGCCGTAGCTATTTGCTATTTGATTGACAGCAATAAATAATGGTCTGTTTTGCGTATTGTTTGAATTTTGCTAACTGCAATTCTTAAGCATGGTTTATTTAACAGAAATGCTTAAAATAACAATTATACAGATGGTTGGTTACGGAGATAGAATGCGATCACAGGCCAAGTTTCTTGCCTATTTCAAGAAAAATTTCCTGATTTCCCGCCTATATCCTAAGGTACAATTAGCAAAATTGAAAAGCAGTTTCGCGAAAATGGACATGTACGGCAGATAAAAAAACTTCCAATGCAATGAGTAACGATACCAAATTAGATAACTGCTTGAATTTGAAGAAGACCCACATAGTTCAAGTCGACAAGCAGCTTGAGTATTGAATATTTCCCATTCAGTCCTCAATTACTCGCCTATTAAAAGAAAATAAAATGCATCGCTATAAACTGACCCCAACTTAGGAGCTTAATGAAGACGATTTTGGTAGAAGAACGTATTTTTCGGAACAAATGATGCAAAGGTTAGATAATAATGTTATCCAAATCGAAAATGTTTTGTTTTCTGATGAGTCCATTTTTACTTTTCATGGCCATGTTAATCGTCAAAACTGTCGATACTGGGCTAATGAAAGTCCTCACTGGATGAGAGACTTACATATGTAAAATCCTGAAAAGGTTAATGTTTGGGCAGGGATAATTGGAGACCATGTCATTGGTCCCTTTTTCATTGATGTCAATTTGAATGGAGATAATTATTTAGCTCTGCTCCAAAATAATGTAACAACTTTGGCAAACTTATATCCTGCTCAAGCAAACCCACAAGTTTCAGCCGATGTGATATGGTTCCAGCAGGATGGAGCACCACCACATTACCGAATCAATGTCCGGTAATACCTCGAACGTAACATTTCCAAATCGGTGGATAAGGAGGCGAGGATCGCTAGAATGGCCAGCACGTTCTCCTGATCTTACACCCTTAGATTTCTTTCTATGGTGATATGTAAAAAGTATGGTATACAAAACTAAGCCAAACGATATAGCTGACTTGAGAAGAAAAATAACGGTTGCGGTAAGGTCGGTCACGCCTCAGATGATGGAAAACATTAGAAAATTTTTTTATTTAAGATTAGGATACTGCCAAGACGTTCAAGGAACTCATTTTGAACATCTCCTACGTTGAAATAAAGGTTTTTTTAGTTTGCTGTAGCGAATTTTGTCAAGCGGATGAATTTATTTTTTTCCTGTTAATTTTTGTAATTAATATTAAAACCATAGCATTTTTTAATAGAGAATTAAAAATTTTTCAAATGAGGCATCACAAGCCCCTACATCCTATTTAAAAATTTAGGGGTTGCAACTGCCACTCGAAGGGGGTTAAATTTAAGGTAGAAATTTTTACGTTGCAGGAAGTCATTTCCAATTCCAAAATCGACGTATCTCGGGCAAATCTGGACGTTTAGTTTGCCAATAAATCCGATTTACAAATCGAAAGCAATCAATAATTCTGTAGTATTAATTAACAAATGAACTAAATGAACTAAAAACCAAATGTGCTTTAACAAGTAGTCTACATATACTTCGGCAATACCAAATGCTCTTTATTAATTTCTTGACATGTAAGATCTTTTCGAAACTAGCTATTTAAAGCCAACGAGGATAACAAAAAATAATATGACTGACGTTGTAACCACCAACTCAACAACGGTAAAATTACGAGATATTTGGAATTTGGACATTTTAAGCGAGTGGTAGTACGTTCACCAATTCAAGTTGGGAGACTAATATTTGTGTACTGACTTTTAAAGATGTAATACATAGTTGAAAACATTCGCAGCTTATCTTTGGTAACTTAGGTATCTAAATGGTACAAGGTTATTCATTATAAATTACCCACCCCTTATCATCGTTATTATTGCCTATAGAAAAAAAGTTTTAAATAAAAGTTGTGTGGTTGTGACTGAATTTTGTTAAAATGCTATCAAAAGTACAGTAGCGTGCAGATTTCCGGGGATACAAAAAAATAATATTTTTTTTAATGGGATACCCTGTATGTTACTAAATTTTTTGGAATGATCCTTTGTTCTTGGTTTCAAAAATATACCATATGTTACCCCTACCATATACCGTTTTTGAGTTATTAAACGTCGAATATCTTAGTTAATCTAGTTACTGTAAATATGAAAAAGTTAACATTATTAATGTGAGCTATGAAAAATACAACTATTATGTTTGATAAGTGACATTTCATTAATGAAATAATGAAAATGATTTACAGTGAGGTAGAAAAAGTCCAAATATTTACTTGTTTTATATACAAAATAACAAAAATAAACGTGCAGCAAAAAGAGCATATAGGGTGTTGTATCCAAATCGTCCAACACCATCAGAAAATACGTTCAAAGATATTTACCGAAAGGTCAATAATACCTGCAGTTTTAGTAGAAAAAAAGCGTGTAGTTCAAGCAAACCAGGAAGAACAACTAGATATACTGCTTGATTTCGAAGGTAACCCTATCCATATTTATTCGCGAATGGACTTTTTCGAAATATTGTATTATTTTTTAGAAAATTCTGAATGTAGTATAAATAATGCAGTCGATCAATTAGGTAAAAGTTATTCCAAAATCCAACATACGTTAAAAAATAACAGCTACAAACCATATAAAATTTTACCCGTACAAGTTTTAACAGAGGCTCATAAAAGGAAAAGGCTGAACTTTTGCCGCCAAATGATTTAAAAATTGAATGAAGATATAAAATTTTACCCATACAAGTTTTAACAGAGGCTCATAAAAGGAAAAGGCTGGACTTTTGCCGCCAAATGATTCAAAAGTTGAATGAAGATCCCGATTTCTTTACTAAAATGTTATGGACTGATGATTCATCCTTTTCTACTGCAGGAGTTTTTAATAGGAAAAAATCGAAGGTCGTAAGAAAACAAGCACAACAGAAAAAGATTGGTAAAACAAATAAAAAAATCAGGAAGAAGAACTGTTAGCGTTTGGTGTGGAATTTTCAGAAACAAAATTGTTGGGCCTATATTTTATGATTATACTTCAACTGGAGTTACCTATCTGGAAATAATTATCCCAGAAGCAGAAAATAGGGCCTCCATTCGCATCTCGAGAACCAATAGATATGAAATAGGTTAAATTAGACAAAAGTTGTCTAATTACTGTCTCTTAAAATCCGTTTAGACGTTTAGAAACTTTTTAACGAATCCTGAATTATCCTGAAAACCGAAAATCCGTAAATTCAATTTTCTCAAATATTTGAAAAATGGTTCGCGATAACATACAAAAAAGATTATTATGGTCTTTTGTTGTTATCATGAAAGATAGCCATGTGTGTCACGTGATCAAATGAGTCTAGAAAATTGCATATTTCTATCTTTTGTCCTTTAGAAGTTATATACAGCCATTTTAATGCATAACGACATTCATAAATTCTGTTAAGTATCTATTATTTACGTGAATATACATACATGTATGTCGTTTTCATTTTATTGTCGTTTAGTTAACAGATTTATGAGGAACAGTAAAAAAATAAAATTACCTGTGTCAAATGTGCTCAAACAAACTTTCAATAACAATGACAATAATATTTTTTTACTTACTAAGTCAAAGAATAAAAAACAAACAAGCAAATATACAAGAAACACTAATAAAAAAATTAGTCAAATGCTATCCTTCATGTAGCATTTCCGTATTAATCGTTGAAAATCAATAAATATTTACCCTCAACTGTGCACATCTTAATAATTATTTTTAAAAATTGTATTTTTTTTACCTTAAACTACTGATCAAATGATTCTAGATACAGCTGCAAAGAATCATATATATTTTTTTATTTAAAATTTACAGACAAATTACTGTTTAGCGACGACAAAGCGACGCCTGACGGGCGATGTAGATCTCCAATAATGATAGTTTATATGTGTTTACACTTACTTATCTCCCTTAAAATGACGAAATAAGTTTTCGATCTTTTTAAATTAAATGGGCCTTAGATTTAGTAAAAACGAATTTTTCTTCTGTCGAATTACCTTTTCTCTGAAACGAGATGCCTACTCTAAAGCCCGGTCCAGACGCACAGCTTTTTACAACGTTTTAGTTCAGTTAAAAACGTTGCAGTCAAGTCGTCATGTGTGGACAGGAAAACGGAGCAGTTTTGAGAACTGTGTAAGGACAGAACACGCAGGCAAAAAACTAAGAACCGGCATTAGGACGCCCTCATCGCTAGGATAGCCAACATTAAACTTTAAGAGCTGTTAAAATGTTTCTATGAGAAGGAAAAATGAAAACAAGTGATTCATCTTAAATACCATATGGATTTAATATACAAGGTGTCCCAAACAAAAGTAGGCACCCTGAATAACTTTGGAGATAAAATTTTTTTGAAAAATTGGTGAAACACGTCGACCTTGTTTCCAAGGGGGACATATTTTAATGTAATACTTGTATATCTATCATCATCCCTCTACCCTACACGGCCATCACCTCATTTTTTTTAACTTTTATCGATTCGTTCTTAAGGAAAATAATTTTATTTTTGATGATTACACAAAATCGAAATCGTTTACAAAATCTAAAATACACGGCACTGGGTATTGGAATTATAAAAAAACTACATTTTTTAGTGCTCTCAAATCAACACGAGTTTTTTTCGATAAAAAACACTTTCCTTGTCCGTTTAGTTTTGGAATAATAAAAGACTCATAAGTATTTGATAGTTTTTGAACATTAATTTGTTCACAACCAATTTTAAATCAAGATAAATTTTATCAGAGTGAATTTTCAAAATGGTTTATACCCTTCAGGAGAAAATCGAAATTGTCAGCATTTGTTTTAAAAACGATAATTGTGCTAGAGCTACGGAGCGCATATTCAATAGAAATCACCCAGATAGAAGGGTTGGTTCTCAGTATGTTTTACAATTATTGACAAAATTTATGGAAATAGGCTCTGTAGGAAACAAAAAGCATTAACCTCAGCGACCGATTAGGAATGAAGCAGTCGAAGGGGCAGTTCTGGGTCATTTGCAGATGGATAATACACAATCGATCAGGAAAGTAACTGAGGCTTCCGGTGTATCACGAAGCAGTGTTCATCGAATTGTAAATGCCCACAAATTTCATCCATATAAATTTAAATTGGTACACGAGTTAAACGAAGATGATCTCCCTCGTTGGATTGAATTCTGTGAGATCTTTAGTGAACAATTAAACGGTATTGCCAATCTACTGTACAATACGTGTTTTTCTGATGAATCGATATTTCAGTTAAGTGGGGAGGTAAACAGGCACAATTGTAGGTATTGGAGTGAAACCAATCCACATTTGTTCATGGAAACTCATACCCAAAGGCCTCGGAAGTTAAATGTTTGGGCTGGAATCTTAGGGGATCACATTGTCGGGCCGCCTTTTTTTCCTAACAATTTAAATGCCGAAAGGTACCTCGATCTGTTAGAAAATAACATCGACCCAATGGTTACCCAAATCCTTGAAGGAGATGATAATCTTTTAGAGGGCGAACTGTTTTCTCAACAGATTGGGGCACCCCCACATTTTGCTATAGCAGTCCGTCAATTTTTAGATAATCTGTTTCCTAAGCGATGGATTGGAAGAGGTCTTGTGGAGTGGTCCGCTAGGTCACCCAATTTAACTCCCTTGGATTTCTTTCTGTGGCGACATTTGAAATCGGAGGTATTTGCAACAAAACCCGTATCTCTGGAAGAGTTACGTGAAAGAATTGTTCGAGAATGCCGTTTATTGAATCCAGATGTGTTCAGAAATATTCGTACAGAATTTCAAGACAGATTATACTACTACATTGAAGTCGGTGGGGGTCATTTTGAACAATACATACGATAATTTAAACTGCTTCTTTTATTTTTATTTCCCGAACCTAAAATAATGAAACAATTATTTCTCAGGAACGAATCGATAAAAGTTTAAAAAAAACACAGTTATGTAGAGAATTGAAAGACCTTTCAAAAGATGTATCACTCGACCCCTTTTGCCATTTAAATTTTTTGAGGGGGTGGCCGTGTAGGGTACAGGGATGATGATAGGTATACAAGTATTGCATTAAAATATGTCCCCCTTGGAAACAAGGTCGACGTGTTTCACCAATTTTTTAAATAATTTTTATCTCCAAAGTTATTCAGGGTGCCTACTTTTGGTTGGGACACCCTGTATAAAATAACAGGCAATATCGATGACTTGATGAGTATTTTTTGTTTATTAATAAGAAATACGAGTGTTTCATTTGGTGTCGTTTTATGAAACTAAATAATCACATTTCCTATTAGTAAAAAACAATACTCATTACTCTCATTAGTATTGCCTGTATTTTATATTTTAAATCTAGGTATTTAGGATGAATCAGTTGTTTTTCGGTGTTACTGACAGACAAATTTTAGCAACGATTTACAGATTTAAGTTGAACACCTAGAGAAAACTCAGCCTTAACATTTCAAAGAATACGCGGCGAAATTTTGAGTAATAAATAAATAATTTATTCTGTGCAACTAGTGATTTTAGCGAAGTCAAAATTACAAGCGTATATTATTACATCATACATAAATTGGCAGTGAAAATAGGTAATAATTTAAGGTAATCATATCAGATAACTGAAATGAGAAGTATGCTTCATTCGACAGAATGCGTTTGAATCTTGCGTGAAAATTATTCTTGGGTAAGAGGTCATGGTTGGTGACAGCTTATTAAATAATTTTGGGCCATAATTATTTGTTGTATTTCGGCTTTTAATTAGTCTAACAAACCTCATTGCCATTTGTATGTCTGGTATCGTATTCATGGTTTCTCCATCTGAAACATAGATATTTTGATTTGTTTAATATTCATAAGCTCTGTAGTGATAAAATAAATAACTAACTGTCAAGGTGTATCAGATATCAGCTTTATAAATCTTTGGTTAAAATTCTGTCTAAATGCCATATCTGTCATTATTCTCATAGCACGTGTCTGTAGCGAAAATATTCTGTTAGATGACTAGAGTGTCTACAAATCAATGTGGCATAATATAATACACTTTGAAATAGTGAAAAGTAAACTGTTTTTATTAGGATTAGAGGTAACTCTGCTATTAGGTTTCTTATCATTTCATCAATCAGATATATGAAAGTTGACTTTAACTGATTAACTTTCATATGTTCGCTCTGTACCAATCAGAATCTTTCCACTGAGAACGATGCATTCCTACAGTAAATTATTTGAAAAATAATTTCTATTTATCATGGTCGTTTGATCAGGAAACAGTAGAAGTGAAGTGTCGTTTACATAATTTTTTATATAGTAGATCGTTAACATATTTTAAAAGTAATAGAGGCCTAGTTTGGAACCTTGTGGAACTGTAAACTTGACATCATATACAGTTACTTGATATCTGTCAGTAAATATGATTTTAAATGGTCGACAGTTGTATTTAGAGACGGGATTTATAAAGTTTAAAATAAATAAAAATAATACTAAGCTTTTAAACAATTATATTTAGAATTATTGTACATGCTGATGCACACTGTCTGCCCCTAAAGTAAATTAGGTACTCTAATTTGAGCATTTATAAAATCCCTTCCACTTCTGTACCTGGGTCCTGTTTTTTTTTCATTTATAATAAAATACGTTTAAATGTCAAAATGGATCAAGCTCCTTTGATAATTTTCATACGTCCAAATTTTCAAAAGCACATAGTCCCCCTATGGAATTTCAGTATGCTGATGACGATAATATACTGAAATATTCTTTCCGAAATTTTTTTGGTAGAATTGATAAAGCTGATGAAAAAAATGTCAAGTAGCAGACTGAACCTTCGACGATAATGTTTAATTGACACTAATGGAAAAAGTTTTTACATATTGGAAAAATATTTTTTCATTACATGACCATATTCTAAAAACTCAAAGATTTTTTTATGGGAAATGTTGTGAATGATGAACTTATTATTTTTTAAGTGCCTTCAATGGTTTTCAAGGTTACAGACTACACAATATAATTTAATTTAGCTTATCTCTGAAGATACTCAAAGATTAAAATAATACTTAAAATAATTTAATATGTCATTCCCCCCACTATCGACAAGCCCCTTTTTTATAGGTATAAAACTGAAATGAAACATTTTAATAATTAGAATAGATAATCACCTGTTACATAACTATTATTGCCTTTATTAGCTAATATGTATTTACAATGTAAAGTGCGATAGAAATTATGACCAATATATTTTTTTACAATCCATTATCAATAACTGGAAATTCATAGTTGAACGATATCTACAACAAAAATTTATTGTCACAATTTTAAATAGAATTACATTTTAGCACACTTTTTGACATATCGTAAATTAAATTAAACGAACAAAGGCTGTAGATAATTATATGGTGCGAATAAAATATCAATATTATAAATATTATAATTGCTTCATCACCTTTCAAGTGAGGTGTGTGCATTCGCGAGAAAACTTTTTTTTTGCATGCCAACACGATTCACGTCAAATTAAAATTTTTGGCGCAGATATTTAAAAATAAATTTAAATAATTTATAGAACAATGCCGTAATAATCAAGTAAGGTACGAGGAAACATTATAAGATGTCATAAATAAATAACTATGGACAACAAGTGATGTTACCTTTCCCTATCAAGTGCTTCTTTTTTTCAGCTGATGATTTATTACTTCTATTCAGAACTTCAAACAAAAATGTGCATAACATAATCCCTTTTATAACATACAAGGGAGCTATGAGGAAAAGTGAAATACAAGCTGTTTTGTAGTAATGGAGACGCCTAGTATGCGCATACAAACGGATCACAGGAAATTTGCAGCGCATTGTATTTAGTTGCGTAACTTATTTGGTTCCGTGGTCTAGAGGTAACGTACTTGCCTCGAAACTTCGGGGTCCCGTGTTCGATTCCCGCTCGAGGAACTGGGATTTTTCTGTGAGAGAGATTAATCGTAGTATAAGTCGGATATTGGGTGTGTGTCCATTGTCTCTAAATGTGTAGCCCTTTCCCACACAAGGTCATTCCAGACCTTCAGGAATAAAGGGGGTTGTAATTTCATGTGGTGTTATTAGTCATAAAATTATAAATCAAACATACGTTAGTATGTCCAGAAAGGATAAAGTAAACTTTTCTTAAGAGTACACAATTTTGATTTGGACTTTCGTTTCAGAGATAATACGAGGGGAACGTAAGAATTGTCTAAACCGTTCTGAAAATATTAAAAATATATAATAAATTCGCAATTTATCTCTTCTTTGCCGTATGCTTAATTAGTTTTTTAACTTTAGTGCCCTTTTGCACATGACGATTTTTGCAGGCCTCGAAATTGTGACACAATAGTAAAGGGTGTTTCAATAAGAGGTTGCATTTTGAAATGCCTGCCATTTATATTATGTCAAGAGTAGAGTCATCATTAGGGCTGTCAAAAATGTTCCAAGGGACAGTGGCGTACGCGAAATTAACTAATACGAGAAACAATAAACTGTTACAATTTATAACAATGGATGTAAAACTTACCCTCTTAACTAGCTTGATGAACTAGCTTGCTTATCACAAACTGGAGAAGATGTGTAGCCATTTTGCAGCATCAGGTATGTTTCTATGGTTGTCTCCATGAGTTATGTTCGCTTTGGTGAAAATATATTCTTATATTTTGTTCAACGTCTACTGATGTAATACACGCATACGTAAAATAGTCTTTGAACGCACTTAACGGATCTGGGGCTGCACCATCACATATTTGTCTTAATTTGGTAAAACCGGTGTCTTTATTTAACACACTTGCGAACTTTTCTTTAACGCGTTCATTTGTTGCGTCACCTATAGCGTGTAGCAGTAGATTTACTTCGTCCACTATTTGCAGTGACTCCGCTAACGACAACGCACCGTTTTCTAATTTTTTTATGCTTTCATGTAATGGTTTATAGTTCTTCGCCATATTTTTTAAAGCTGTTTCAACGGAAATATCTTCGAATTTTGTTTGGCTTTCCTTAATAGCTGCAGCTTCATCTGGATTGAATTGTAGTATCACAACTTTTATTTGTTGGAAATATTCAGCATAATAAAAAGCTGCCTACAACCATGTTCCCCAACATGTGAGAATCGGCTGTGGTGGTTCAGGAATAACAGGACAAATTGCTATGAAATACACGGAGACGTTTGGGAGATTTAAGAAACATTTTTTTTTGTACTTGCTACTAATGCATCCACCTCTGGAGAACCTTTTCGAATAGTTTCTGCCACAAGATGTAAAGCATGCACTTTACACGTAACATGTATAAACGTACAACCTTGTTCTTGCAAAGAACGGCCTACCGAACGCATTGTCACGGCGCCATCAGTCACAAACATCAACACTTGACTTTTTTTCGCATTTTATAATATGGAAAATTCACTATGCGTGTGTATTGATATTGATGGTTTAATGCAGAAACTTAATATCGAGCATTCCCCTTCTGATTGGCGCTTATTCAGAGGTTCCTCCAAATACAGTTTAAAAGCTGTATTACTACATAATGGAAATTTAATACCATCTACACCAATTGCCCTTTCATTAACAATGAAAGAGGATTATAGTATGAGTATCGTTTTAAATAAAATTAATTACAATAAATACAAATGACAAATATGTGGGGATTTAAAAGTAATAGCTATTTTAGTAGGGCTTCAATGATTCTTTACAAAATATTGCCGTTTTCTTTGTTTGTGGGACAATCGTGCAGTATAGAAAGAACATTGTCTGAAAAGAATTTGGCCGGAATGGAAAACATTTGAACCAGGAACTAGTAATTTTAAGTATGTACCCCTTAAAACTCTAAAAATGTTCTTTTGCCACCTCTTCATATTAAACTTGGGCTAATGAAAAATTTTGTGGAGGCTATTAATAAAGAGGGTGATGGGTTTAAATAGGTGGCGCAGAATCAAGTCCCCGATTTGTTTTTTATATAAAACTAAGGTTAATTAAAAAACAGTCATATTATGAATCAAAAATATTTATTTAAACCCTAAAAATTTCTTTTGTTACACACTAAAAATAATGTCGACCAAATGGCATTAATGCAAAAATGAGCTCTTTTTAAAGCATTTTTCATAACTTTTTCCAGCATTTCAGGTGGTATTCTGCCAATTTCTTCCCGGATGTTGCCTTGTAGTGCTTCCAAGGTTTGAGAATGATTTGCAAAAACCTTATCTTTGAGATACCTCCATAACCAAAAGTCAGGCATAGTTAAATCGGTAGACCTTGGCGGATATGCCATATCGGTGTTTTTAGAGATGAGGCGCCCAGGAAACATTCTATTCAAAATGGTCATTGTCTCACGGGCTGTGTGTGCTGTGGCACCATCTTGTTGATACCACGTATCCTCCTGATTAAGTTCTTTCATTTTTTGGAATTAAAAAATTCAGCAGCATGCTTCTGTAGCGATCTCCATTTACCGTAGTGGTTCTTCCTCGATCGTCCTCAAAAAAATAAGGCCCTATTATTTTTCTAACACTAACGTCACACCATACGGTAACTTTTGGCTCATGTAGCGGTTGCTGGTGAATAATTTGTGGATTCTCGCTACCCCAGAAGCGATGGTTTTGTTTATTTACAGCTCCATTCAGGCAAAAATGAGCTTCGTCGCTCATTATGATTTTGTTCCAAAATTCATCAATTTCATTTTCAAGGTTCACCATAGCATTACAATATTGAAGTCGTTTTTCAAGGTCTACAGGCAGAATTTTATGGGTTGCCTGTATCTTGTAGGGGAACAAGTGTAAGTCTTTCACTAAAATTCGCTGTGATGAACGTTGGCTAATGGTTAATTGCGTAGATCGTTTTCTTGTTGATGTTATTGGCCTCTCCATCACATATCTACGTACACGGTCTATATTCTCCCTTGAACGACCCAAGTAACAACTCTAATATACTTTTGATTTATTTAGGTTTTAAAAGTGCTTTAACATGTTCAATAAAATGATAGTGGTTTTAAAATTACCTTAAGATAAACTAAAAGTTCTTAAAGACCACTGATTCTTATGCAAAGGATTTAATGCACTCTTTAAATTAAAATAATAAAACTGTTTGCTCCTAATGCCCTATTGATCTTATACTAGTTTTATAATACTCTTGACATTGGCTATTTTAAAACTAATTTGCGTTTTTAAAAAATTAAATAGCAAGTTGGTTTTAAAACAATCCATTTTGGAACAAATGGTTTTAATGTAGTTTTATGGAGTATCCTTGATGTAGTCATTAAAACCCAT
This sequence comes from Rhamnusium bicolor, assembly GCA_029963845.1. Lineage (NCBI taxonomy): Eukaryota > Metazoa > Arthropoda > Insecta > Coleoptera > Cerambycidae > Rhamnusium > Rhamnusium bicolor. The sequence continues at coordinate 2,112,167 of JANEYF010002643.1, forward strand.
TAAGAAAACTATTTTATCTTAAGCCTATATGCTCAATGAAATTCCACATTAAATCCTAAAACATAGTTTTTACTTTTTAAAGAGTAAATTAAGAATATTTTAAAGTTCAAAGGTTTTAATTTAGTCAATTTGATTAAAAGAAATGCCTGTTGGATTTTTGATGACTTTATTAAAACTAATTCTACCCCCTCCATAATCGGAGAAAACACGCCATCTGCTCAATAAACTGATTGCTGATTTAGTGAACCAGTGCAGTCCGTGTACCTACTTTATGCATGAATGAAAACTAGAAGACATATTTAAAATGGAAAATATTAGTGACAAGTATTTTAAATTAAAACGAAGTCACTAAATCCAGCAATCACAAAACCGGCACAATTTTAAGGTTAGGATTTCATACGCGCGCCAGATCCCTTTAAATCAATAAGGCCATGAGTTTGAACATATTAAAGCAACTCAGTTTTAAAAGGAAGAGTAAATAAATGTCTGGGAGAGTAATTGTACTTAAAGTGGTAAATAAAACGCTATTTTAAGTCTTGTAAGATTTAAAATGTTCTATTAACTTGCAATCAGTTTTTATCTAGACCACGCCATTTTTTATATAAGATACAGACCCGCCATGATGAATATTTTCAATAGCCAAAGAAAAAAATATTATTGAAATATATGCGCTTTACATCCTCTTAAATAACTGAAGGACGGTGTGTCCAAACATGCAATTTAATAAAAAAAATGCATTTGGATGTTTAGATGCAAAAAAAAAATTGACGATATTTTTAAAAAATTTTTAGATAATAAAAAAACATTATATTGGTGGCGCTCGAGTTATGTAGAAGTATTTTATTATATTTTGTCAGAAAAGTGCCATCCGTTGGTAATTTTTACCAAAATAGTTTGCATTTGAATATTATTTTTGATCAGCTTTATATGCGTTACGTTTAAAATATTACCACTCTGCCCCATTAGAGACTTGCCGTTGTTTTAACTATTTCACGCATAGAGTTGTCCGACTTTAAAACAAAATAAAACCCTTTTAGGATTAATTATAATGATTCTCAAGGCAATTTAGTCTGCTGCAATTTTATTTTAAATGCAAAACGTTTTAATACATAAATTTAAGGTTGCCTTGAAGAACTCTTTAAGAATATGAAATTAAAACTAAATGGTTTTTAATATAGTTTTAAAATTTAGTCTTCAAGACCCTTTTAGGATGGGCCCTTTTTGGCTAGAAGCTGCTTTATGGTGATCCTAAGCTTGTCTTGAAGATCATTTGGTTTTATTCGAAGTTTTATTGTATAATTTTAAAGCGACCTTGGAGATCTTAATAAGAGCATTAGTGTTACCTGGGGAGCTGAACGAGGTCTGCCAATATGTGATTTATCAGATGTGGACCCAGTTTGTTCAAAATTTGCAGCTAACCGCCGAAATGTCTCCGCAGATGGAACACAGCGTCTATACCATATTTTCTTCGATATTCTCGTTGGGCTAAGATAATCGACAAATTATTTACATAAAACATTTGTACAATTTCAGCGCGTTCTCGAGGCGTATATCGATTCATAATGAATTTCCCAAGTGTCTACTTTACAACTGATAAAAAAAACTCTGACAGATATCAACTACAAACGAAATAATAGCAACATTCCATAGGGGACTTGATTTTGCGCTACCTGTTACTTAAGAGAACCGCCTAAACAGTGTTATTTTTATTTTCATTTGGCTCGGTTGCAGAATTAAGCATAATGGTACCTTTTTAAATTATGGTTTGTTATTTTTTAAAGCAGCCTAATATTGTTACAAACGTAAATCAAAACGTATTCCTTCATTTATGTAAACATTGTATTACGTAGATTTACGTAAATTAGCAGAGTAAACGCATAAAGATACGAAATTTATTATGGCGAATTATACTAAACATAGAACATAATATTTTTATTTTATAAACGATTATCTACATAATATGCAAGTTTCAAAGGTCCATGTTCTTTATTCAATCGCAACTATGTTAGTTCTATTTTGATACCATTCAGCTCGGTCTTTAAATACTTTTCATTTTTAAAAACATCTAACCTTGTATATTTGGAATATATGTAGTTGTGTAAAATAGCGGGATATAACACGTTTGGCGCCCCCCCACACAATTTTAAACACGGCTCCTTTAGAATGGAAAATATTTTTGTTGTAAATGAACTCACAAGTCCTTGATGTATTTTTATAAACAAAACAAAAAAAATTGTTTTAAAATACACTAAGAAATGTTTTAGAGGCAACAACAAAAACATCTTAAAAATAAAATTAAATTAAAAATCAGAAAATTTAATCGGCAAAAAACTTCATACCTCATACTTAAGAAGATGCAATCAAGGCTCCAAAAGCATATAAACCAATTCACCACACTTAGGTACTACATTCCACATTCTTAACCATAAACTGCAGTTAGTAGATAGGGTTTGATATTATTGGATAATTTAGTCGCTAACAAAAGTAGTTTTCACAAAACTAAAACACGACGTGCGTTTCGCCAACCAAGTTGGCATCATGTGGAGACGATGAAAACGGTGTTAATCATATCGAGATGATGATACTTGGCCGACGAAATGCGCATTGGGTATATTACCAAGTGATGTTATTTAACGTATGTATTATAAAATTATAATAATGTTATACAATAATATGCATCTCAAATCTTTTTAATCTTATATTATATCTCTGAGCTTGAGACCTCATTAGTCAGACACTGTCCGCACCGCGGGATCTGCAGGGCCTTTATATCCGCCACTGATTGTGTATCTGATTTAATTATATTATCAATGACTAAGCCTGGCCAAGTTCATTAATCCTACAGAGACGTACTGAGTATGCATCATATCATAATACTTGAATAAGTATAATAATAAAAACAAAAATATTTTATATATTGTGATGTATGTTTTTGTACTATTTCGTTCGCTTTAAATTCTTTTTTTATGTATTTCCTTATATGTTGTAAGCTTAGTGCTGCACATTATTATTAAACTGTTAAATGACGTTCACACATGTACATTGTATATCTAAGTGATAACTAATAATAAATAAATAAATAAAATGGAAATAAATTTTATTAATACTGGTACACTTTATAAAAATATGTACAAAACTCACCTTCTTAAGCAGATTTATGAAGTAGCTTGGTTGTCGTTATCACAAACTGGAGCACTTATATAATAACTGTGTAGCATCAGATATGTTTCTACAGTTGTCTCAGTAAGCGATGTTCGCTGTGGTGAAAAAAATGTTTGTATTTTGAAAAAGACCGTTCGACATCTACGGAAGTAATACAGACATAAGTAAAACACTCTGTGGACTCACTTAACGCAGCTGTAGATGCACCACAAATTTGTCTTAATTTGGTAAAATCAGGATCTTTCCGTAATACATTCTCGAATTTTTCAATAACGGGCTTATTTTTTGCGTCATTTATAGTCTGTAGCTGTGTATTTACGTCGTCCATTATTTGCAGCGATTCCACTAATGACAACGAAGTATTTTGCAATTTTTCTATTGCGTCGTGTAGTCCTCTATAATTGTTATAAATAGTTTAGTTTTAAAATCTATTTCAAGGGAAACATCTTGAAAGCTTGTCTGGCTTTCCTTAATAGCTGCAGCCTCGTTAGGGTTGAACTGTAGTATCACAGCTTTTATTTGTTGAAAATATTCAGCATAATAAAAAGCTGCCTTCAACCACGTTCCCCAACGTGTAAGAATCGGCTCTAATGGTTCCGGAATACCAGGACACAGTGTGTGAAATGCTCGAAGCCGTTTAGGAGATTTGAAAAATACTTTTTTTGTATTTGCTATTAATGCATCTACCTCTAGAAAACATTTTCGAATCGTTTCTGCTACAAGATGGAACGCATGCACTTTACACGTAACATGTAAAAACCTACAATCGTCTCTTTGAAGAAAACGGCCCACCAAACGCATTGTCACAGCACCGTCAGTCACAAACATCAACACTTGACTTGTTGACAGTTCAAATTTTTCGAAAGTCTCCAACACCACCCGCGTAATTGTTTCGCCAGTACACGCAGTTAGTCTTTTGCTAGCTAGTAAAAGTGGAAATGTTGGTTTAACAGGGTAGAGTACACATACTATAACATTTAAAATAGAATTTTTTTTACAATCTGTCGTCTCGGCAACACATAACCACAGCCGAGTATTTTTTAATGCACATTTATCCTATTTACACTGTCTTCACGAACACTTGGTACATATCTACGTAACGATGAACGACTTGGTAAATTCACCTGGGGATTGTATTTATTCTAGAACTCCCGAAATGCTGGTTTATCCAATATGCGCAGAGGAACATCACAGGCAATCAGCATTAACAGTAAATCAAACATAAACTGAGGTTCCAAAGAAAACACGCCATTTTTTTTATTTTTACGCCTGTTACTATTGACATGAATTTTGCAGCCGTATTTATTCCAGCACATTAAGTCTTGATCACACACTTTAAAAATTATTTTACATCCATCATAGAATAAATCCGGAAATTCACCGATAAATTTATTCACTTTATCAGCGTACGGTCGTTTTCTACTCTTTACGCTCAACATTATTTATTATTTATTAGTACTCTATGCATCGACCGACAGATAACTGAAGTGTGTCGTGTCATCGTCATCGTAAACAAGCGCGCGATGGCATTGGTATTGCGCCCGACCCTGAATCTACCATCGCTTGGCAAGGCTTACTTATTATATCTCTGAGCTTGAGACCTCCTTAGTCAAACACTGACCGCACCGCGGGATCTGCAGGGCCTTTATATCCGCCACTGATTGTGTATTATATTATCAATGACATATTTATTATAACAAGACAAATAATCTCTTTGTTCTATTTGAAGACAGCAAATGTCAAAAATGCGTATAGACAGTACCAGAGGGCGACACTGCTTTCTTGCTTTTTCTTCATTAATACTACTGGTCTAAATTATTTGACACATTTAGTGAAACAAGTATTATTACCTAATAAAATGTTAAAGAATAATATCAAAGCAATATGAAGGATATTTTAGTGTCGCCCCCTGGTTTTGTACATATTCATTCTTGAGATTTGCTGGCACAATTAGAACAAAGAGATTATTTGTCTTATTATAATAAATACGTCACTGATATTATGTAGTTTTAACTATAGGTACGTCATTGTTTTATTTTATAGGTAATTAATAGGAAGTAATTGTCTACTTCATTACATTTACATAAGTACTGGTAATACATAAAATCTAACCATTTAGTTAAAACATTCAAATACTGCTCATTTTACCTTGATTTTTTTTTAATTGTTTAGAAATATATAATCACTACTGGTTAATTTTATTTCTCTCTCTATTACAAATTAAGTGTTGTTTTTAGAACTCAACAACTAGGAAAGACATGCATATTTAGATAAAGAAAGACATGCATATTTAGATAAAGTGCTCACTTTAACTTTTAGCTAGAAAAATTATTTTAATGAAAAATACCTAGACAGGTCAATATTTTTTTATTATAAACTAATGCAAAAATTCATTTTCAGCAAGAATAATTATTTTAATGAGAGACAGGCTAATTTTTTATCCTAATTGCGCATATTTTGAAATTGAACTCCAACTTACAGAGTAGTCCATGTTCGAGTTATGATGTCATCGGATATTTTTTAAATAGTACCTACTATCTTTTTCTAAACATATCGAAAATACTATAATGTATTTATTTATTTATTTAGAACAGCACCCAAAAGGCTGAAGCCCAATTACAGAGTCGGGATACACATAAACAGTGTCCAATACAAATTTAATAACAATAACAAGACATAAAATAAAAAAAAATAAAAACATTCAATAAAAAAATTATATACATATAAACAACATTAAGTAATATAAAATATAGATGTATAGATATATCACAGTGATTTTCTTAAGATCTTCCTCATAGCTTTATTGCCGAGTACAAATATATCACAGCAGGCTTGAATGTCATTATAAATATTACACATTCTATACAGTGGCGAGTTCGTCAGATTATTGGTACGTGCTGTATCTGGCAGATAAAAAGTGTTGGCTGTCGTCGTGGTGTGAGATGGCACATTTAATGGTATGAGCAACAAGAATTCAGAATTGTCCATGCTGCCAGAGATTAACTTTTGGAGATAAATGACGCAATTAATATTTCTCCTCTTCCCTAGCGTTTCCAGCTCGTACAGTTTTAATAACCGAGTTTTTCGAATATTGAGATCATATTCTCCTACGTCCTTGTGGTAAAGATATCTTAGAAACTCATTCTGGATTTTTTCTACACTGTATATATGGCAGCGATATTGTGGACTCAATCAAAATTAACGAGGCATATTCTAGGTGACTTCTCACAAACCAGATATATAGTTGTTTTAAGCATTTAGTGATAGTAAATTGACTAGTGTTGCGTACAATAAAACCATACATTTTAGAAGCTTTATTTGAAATATTCAATATGTGTGCTGAAAAGAGTTCCGAGTCAAATGTCACCCAAAGTCCCTCACCTCCTCAACTCGATCCAATTCTGTTCCACCCATGTCATAATTGTATTTAAATGGTATGTTCTTACGGGTAAAAGTCATTACATTGCATTTGCTTATGTTGAAACTAAATTTATTGTTAACAGACCACAGATATATTTTACTCATATCAAATTGCAACTTATGACTATTATTCACATTATCTATTCTGGAAAAGATTTTCAAATCATCTGCAAACAGCAAATGTGATGATGTATCTAGTTCATCTGTTATGTTATTTATGAACATAAGGAACAGTAGTGGACCAAGGTTGGAGCCCTGAGGAACCCCAGATGTGGCAATAAATAACTCTGATACATGACCGCGAATGAACACTTGCTGAACTCTGTTTTGTAAATATGAGGATATAAACTTAACTAAGTTGCCATGAAAACCAAGTTCCCTGTGAAGCTTGTCTAAAAGGAGGCTGTGTGAGACCGTGTCATGTTTTTGTTAGATATATATATATATATATATATATATATATATATATATATATATATATATATATATATATATATATATATATATATATATATATATATATATATATATATATATCCTGTATGTTGGAGTTCAATTTCAAAATATGCGTAATTACGATCAAAAATTGTCTCGGGAGTTTTCATTAAAATGATATTGTTGAAAATGAATTTAAACAACACTTTTAAATGGAATATACTATTTTTTTCTAAACATATCGAAAATACTATTGCACAAATGTCAGTTTAAAATGCTAATTCGATGTAACACAAAGTTAACGTCAACTCGAACATGGACCATCCTGTAAGTTGAAGTTAAATTTTCAAAATATACGCAATTAAGAACAAAAATTGTCTTGGGAATTTTCATTAAAATAATTTTGTTGAAAATAAATTTATACAATACTTTATAGTAACAAAAAACTACAATTATAGAAAATGCTGAAGAGTCAGAATAGCTGGAGCAAAATAGCTCCAACGTGATAACTCGAACATGGACCACATTGTAGATTGGAGTCAATTTCAAAATATACTCAATTTGCGGGGATTTTTCATTAATGTAATAATAATTATTCTAGCTGAAAATTAATTTGGGTAATACTTTATGGACACACTGTATTAAACATATCCAGGATTAGATACATTGTCAATAAAGTTATTAAATTTGATTAGCTTGTAAGCTTATTAATTTTTATTGTTCATGAACTTGCATTATTAGCACCTTGTAGTGCACTCATAATCCAAGTTCATTAATAAAAATAATTAATAAGCCTATGAGTTAATCAAATTTAAAATACCTTACTAATATACCCGCTTATTTTTTCAATTTTATAGGTTAATTAAACAACATTAGTAAAGTTGTATTAGTAATTAATATGTATATTAGTTAATATGAACGCACTTTAATTCATTAAATCTAATTAACTGAAACACATTTTTTATTTCATTCTGTGGTTACTTTATTAAAACAAATTTCAGATTTATAGTTTCTTAATTAATTAAAAAGTCATTAATTAATAAAGCTATGTTAGCAGTCCCGTGTACCCAAAAGATTTACACCAACCTATATAGCTGCTATTTATATGTAAGTTGTTCTGCCTATTTACCGCACAATATTGTACGATACCTAGTCCACAAAAGAACAAAAAATGTTAAAAATTATAATATTAATCATTACGAATGAATTAGAACTTAAAAAGAAAGGGTTTACCTAAATTGTTATTTTATCTCAGTAGATCTTTCTGATTAGAAATGAAGTAGCAACACAAAATAAAATAATTAGCTGGCTATTATTGACTAAAAACAAATAAAAAGCACACTGACTGGCAATACTTGTACGAAGATAAAAATCAGATGCTGATAGTATTAGTAGAGTGCAATATAGATTTCAATGAATCTCCCAATCAGAACGAAGATACTCATTCAAATATGCGATTTTTTTCGTTTTCAAGTTCCCACTCTTAAAAAAATTATTAATAAATCAAAAGGGTGCGTTGTGTACTAGCTACAGATGCGTTTTTCCATGTCGAAAAATGCTCTTCATGTCAATTGTTTTTTTTTAGGTTGCTTTGGTGACAAAAAAATCTCACTATATAAATTTTGTAAGAACTATTTTTTTAGCTCAATTTGCGAACAACTAATTTTGAGCACCATTTTTTTCAATATGGATGCCGGAGCTTGGAATTTACATCTATTCATTGATAACTTTTTGTATCACTGACGTAGTTTTCCACGAAACACCAAAACACTATATACTGCATTCGGCGCGCGTTTCGCCAACCAAGTTGGCATAATCTGGAGACGATGGAAACTAACCTTATGCTAAGAATGTATCCTATTTATACCTAAACTATTGTCACGGTTCGGTGATCGCATTTTGGGCAACACTAGATTTATCTGTTCTGCCATATTTTAAATGGGTCATATGTTCTTTGAATCTAGTTTGAATTGATCGTCTAGTCTGTCCAACATACTTTTCATTACAGTTTTTACAGCTAAATCCCCGACTTTTCGTTTGTTTCAACTGTCTTGGATTGCCTAAAAGTTGTTGTAGTTTGTTTCCCGATAATGCACCACTGTCATACCTACATCTTTAAAAATCTTACCAAGACCACGGGTGAATCGAGGATCTAATGAAATCGATACAAATTTCGGATTTTCTCTTTCATTTTGAAAGGTCGAGGAATTTCGAAGCGACTTTATATTTTCGTTTCCTAATTATTTTATCAATTAAACTTACATAATATCCATTACACGCAGTTATATCCTTATTCAATGCCTTTACTTTTTCAAACCTCTCGTTATTGAGGGGGAAGCTTAATAGACGATGGACTAGAAAATTAAAACTCGCCATTTTGTGTTTAGCACAATGGTGAGAATAGTTTCGGTATAAATGAGGGGCCTAGTTTCAAAGTGTGCAATCTCTAAGTTTGCTAAATTTTCAGGAAACCGAAAAAAACGAATAACTTAATTAAAAAACGTTTTTTCTCCATACTGATTTTTTAAACCTATTTATATAGGTATACAAAGATGATTTACCAGGTTTTTGCTTAAAAGGACAAAAAAAAACGAAGATATTTGAAGAAAACTGTTGGAGATTGTACAGTATGAAGCTAACAATTGGAGATTGCTCGCTTTGAAAATAACTTCAAAGTAGTATTAGATGCCTTTATTCCTTTTTATTTAGATTAAGGGTTTACAAAAAAGGAAAATGTTAATAACTATTGATCATAGTCATTTTAAAAATATTAGTATAACACTTAAAAAAGTAAGTCTTAGGTAATTCTAAAAAAGTAATATTTAAAAATATTAAAAAATAAAAAAATAATTGATTGCAAAAAATAATAAATATTATTTAAAGAAAGATTAAAATGAGTCAATTAAACTGCAACATTGACTTCTTCTATAACATGTTCGCATAACGTGTCTTCCTCAACAGCATTATCTGGATTGTATCTCCCTCTAAGACAAATTTGTAAAAAAATTAAAACGTGATCATTTTTCCAATTATTTCCATAATGAGCAACTAGCAGGTTATTTACATCAGTTTGCTTTTTGTTGCCGAGAACATTCCGCATTGGAATTTTGGTGGGATACCTATTTGGCGTTTTCTTAGGGCGAAAACACAACACAGCGGTGCGACGTCGCATCGCAAAAACGACGTCGCACGGCGATGCGATGCGATGACGCAACGTTAAAACTTCATCGCCACGGCATCGCAGAGAAGACGCTTCTAGTGAGATGTGGACCGCACAATACGTGTCCTACGGCTGTTGCAGGCCACAACACTGCGGTGCGACGACGCATCGCAAAAACGATCATTGCACGGCCACAGAAGACCTATACCAGAAGCGACACGTTTGATGTATGTATGGCGTGTTATAATTAAATATAAAAACCAAATAATGTACCAAATCTTGTACACACGCAACCTGTTGGCACAGCAGACTAAGTCGCGTATAAAAGACCACCAGACTTCCGTGATTTGTGCGTGCAATGCTTGAGAGAATCATTCCCGATCTCATAAGTAAAAACACAACACTGCGGTGCGATGTCGCATCGCAGAAATCAACGACGTCGTGGAAATTTGCGATGCGTCGTCGCACCGCAGTGTTGTGGTTTCGCCCAGGATTTGTACTAAGCGACGTCGCATCGCAAATTTCTACGACGTCGTTGATTTCTGCGATGCGACGTCGCACCGCTGTGTTGTATTTTCGCCCTTAGTGACAAGTCGCGACAGGATATTGCACGATTTGAAATACACCGTAAAATATAATGCATAAAACGTGTTGGAGATTGTACATTTTGACTTAAAAAAAGCCATTGGATATTGTACACTTTGAATCATACTTGTGAAAGGAGATTGTACGTTTTGAAACTAAACCTAATTTTCAAGCTTAAAAATACACTTGAGTTTGTCCATTTTGCTCGAAAATATTGAGTTATTCGAATTCAGCGCTGAAAATTGCATATGAAGCGACATCTATCTCATTTTTCATGAAGATTGTACACTTTGAAACTAGACCCCTCAAATAAGATACATTCTTAGCACAAGCTTAGTTTTAATCATCTCCAGATGATGGCGAAACGCGCGTCGATTGCAGTATATAATGTCTTGGTGTTTCGTGGAAAACTACCTCAGTGTTTCTTTACGTCAAAGGTGCCAACCCACTACAGAACTTTTTGTATATTAAAATATCTGATGTGGCCTTCACATAATTTTCTTATATCAGTATATGTATGTCATCCTGATCTAAAAAAATCATTCTATTTAATTCTTAACTTACCTCAATTAAATTTTAATAGCGTACCTTGAAATGTTTCATTAAAATTTTTAAATAATTATCAGCGTCATTCGATACTGTCACTGATAATTCATGTCATATATTTTAATAATTTTTTGTTATTGACATTGACATTTTTGTAACTAAATTAGACCTTTCAAATGTCAAACTGTTAAATTTACCCTAACCCCATTTTATGAGACCAAATGTGTAAAATATTTCAGTTTACATCAACTTTATTTAAGTACTTGGAAGATATATTTTATTTGCTTGATATAGTAGACATAATTTATAATCTTTCATCAAGAATATATTTTTCATCTGGCCAATTTTGCTCATCACCGAATTTTTCATTGTCTTTGGCCTTTAGAACAAGTGTACCAAATTTAAAAGCTTTATATCAAAAAACTGTGGGTGATATCACGATACTATAGACATGCGGATAGATTTTTTTTTATAAAGTTATGGTTTTTCATTATAATTCCTCGAGATTCGTCCAGAATTGCAATAAAATTTTTAAATTTGTTTCCCGAAATTGTACCTTTTTTTCTTCTTTCATTCATTATGTCTCTTCTGGTGATACCACATTCACCAAATTTAATGTGTCACCTAAAATGTTGTTGACAATCTTAACTGCCAAATTTGGGAAGTCTCCCATTAGTATTTTTTGAGTTGTCGCAATCACACGCACGCACGCACGCACGAACACACACACACAGACAGACATCATTCGAAAAATAGTGAGAATGGATTCAGGAGGGTTCAAACCGTAGATATCAATCAAAATCTCGAGGTCAAAAAAAATCTCGATTACTATACTTCCTTATATTAGGTATAAGAAAGTAAAAATAAGCCAAACTGAGCATCTATGCCAAAAATTAGCTGTGTTCGAAATGTCTAATTTTCCGTTACTACTATAGAGAAAGAAAAAAAATAAAGTGTTTCATTGAATAAAAATAATATGACTTCAATTTGTAGTAAATCGAACGTCCGAATATAATCAGTAATGGATTTAGAAATTCTGGCGATTAGATTTAATAGTTGTTAGTTGCGTATCTTTCTCAGCATGATCAATACCTTCCACTTGACAGAAAGATACTATGTATATTCCTTTCTGCAGAGTCAAGTTTTATACACTTTGGGCAAGTAGAATGAGTTGAAACTATTGAAAAAGCGCTAAAATTGCTAGTGATCGATTTGTTGTGTGTGTGTGTGTGTGTGTGTGTGTGTATGTGAAGCGCAGATCTTGTAAAAAGGGAATAAAGTCAATTACATGTATCAAAATAAAATTAGAGCCCCGTGCATTTTTGCATCCACTCTATGTATATGCTTATTTCAATATAATAAAACCGAATGGGTTGTATCTTGGAGTATTTTATTCGGAAATTGTTTAAGAATGAAAATATTTTCGAGGCCAAGTACCTTCATTTCCGATAATTGACCTTAAATATTCGAGTTCATATAATTTTACTATAATTAAAATAGTATGAGTTCTTATAAAGTATTTTTATTTTGCATAATTTATGAGATCATCTGATAAAAATAAACAAACTAGTTAGGAATAACTAAAGATTCTTTAGTGACGGAGAATCTCTTTTTTAAGGAATTTAATTTCTGCCCATTATTATTACTACCGGGTGAGCCATAGAAAACTGGAATTTTTATACTGCTTATACTTGTTTATCTTTTAACTGATTTTAATGATTCTGATTCCAAATAGTAGAGTTTTTTATTGCCTTAAAGATGGCGGACGATCCTGAAGTATACATATGTATTAAAGTCATTTCTTGTCTTGGTTTCAGTATATGTTTCTCTAACCTGAAATTTTTTTAAGTACGTGTACTTTTGGTAACATTTTAAAACCTCATTTTTTTATATGCAAAATGGCTAATACTTTTGAGGATTATTCACAAATTAACAACGACTTGTTTCTTGGCATATTTTCGGCAACAATGAAATCATTAGTTTCATCCTTCATTAACTTTTGATGCAGAAATCAAATAGGTTTCATAGTGCACTAGCAGAACAAAAGAAGCGGGGATCGTTGACAGTCTCTGTGACATTTGCTAATAAAATAAGATCTATCCTTATATGTCTTGATTCCAATTTCATGAAACATCACACATTTGAATAATTTGCAGGAATCGTGGAGAAATTCGGTTTGTGACATGCTGAATTTATCAATTACAATTATTTCTCTTTCTATAGTGTACATAAATGAAATATACAGCATGATTATTTGCTACGGGGAAAAACTTCAGGTGGTGACTCCAGATTCTATTCGGTGAAATAAAGGTCATATACAGTGTGTCTCACTTAAGAATGTAACAGCGTAATAATTATTTTGGTTTTTGTCCGATTTAAATCAAACTGGTCTCAAAAGATAGGGGTCACCAAGGTCTATTTAAGACCACAAAATCACTTTCCATCTTTAAATGCAACGCCATCTACGATGCCAAATTATATTTATATTTTTGAATCAAAAAATTTTATTAACAAAACTTGTTTGAAAGCATTCAAAACCCCTGAATACGAAGTTAAGTTATATTCTAAAAAAATGAGGTTTTGCTGAAAAAAAATCATTTTAGGCATTTTAATAAAAATTATTTCTAAATTTATTTTTTTGAAACACAATTTACACAAATGAATAATAAATACAACAAAAAAAATTAAATGTTATGTTCTATCAAATCTCCAACAGCCCTAATGCATGCCTCAATCTGCTTTCTGTTGTTGTTCATAACTTTTCGGAGGGTTGCAGGCGTAATTTCAGCGCAAACTTGCCTAATCCGGTTTTCCATTTGTAGTCTATTTCGTGACTGCGTTTTTTAGACTTCATTCTTTAGAAAACCCCCATAAAAAAAGTCCAAGGGCGTGAGGTCAGTTGACCTCGGAAGCCAATTAATAAAAAAGGGCTATTTCTTTCAATCCACCTCCAGGGAAAGTTGTCGTTTAGCCAATTCCGTACTACCATTGCATTGTGGATTGGGGCTCCATCAAAATGAAATATCAGATTGTTGTATGCAATAAGGGGCAAGTTTTCAATTTCGATTGAAAATTCAGTTTGCAAAAAAAATTAGAAAACGTTCCCTCAAAGAAATATGGCCCAATTATTTGTTCATTCAAAATACCGCACCACACATTCACCTTTTCTGAATACTGGCGTCGACAGTTCACAACCCAATGAGGGTTTTCAACGGACCAATTTCGAGTATTTTGAGTTAACTGTGGCATTAGTTGTAAATGTCGCTTGATCTGAGAGTAAAATATTTTTTTAAAAAATAAAGGTTCAAAAACTCTCCCTGACACCAAAAGCAATATTCCAGCCGCCTTTCTTCGTCTCCCTCTTCTAATGTGTGTAAGAAAATAGGCTTGAAGGGACGTAATGTATTTCGACGGAAGCATCGCCAAATTGTATCCTTGGGTGCATTTAAAATTGTGGGCATTCTTCTTAGGCTACACCTTGGATTTTCTCTCACAAGCTGAAGAATTTCTGCATCTCTAACATGATCCCTCACACGTTGTTCTTGTTTGTTGCACACTTTGCCAGTTCTATTGAATAAATTATTAATTCGCCAAACTTTTACATGGTCTATTGGGGGTCGATCTGGAGGTCGATTATTAAATTCTCTAGCAACTAATCTAACAATTTCTACTTTTTCCACAGTTGTAAGCATTTTAATTGAAATAAAATTTGCTATAAAAAATATAATACAAAAAATCAGATAGAATGCCAACAGATTTCCTTGATAACTAATCTGACATTTACAAAATTATCTTTTAGTAGAAACAAAGGAGCCAGAGCATGCTTATCAAAACGAGAAATTTGGGACTGGAATTTTTTTTTATCAAAATCTCATTTTTTTTAGAATATAACTAAATTTCGGATTCAGGGTTTTGGAATAATTTCGAACAAGTTTTGTTAATAAAAATTTTTTGATTAAAAAAATGCCTACTATTATTTTTTGATTTTTTTTCATATAATTTAGCATCGTAGATAGCCTTGCATTTAAAGATGGAAAGTAATTTTGTGGTCTTAAATAGAACTTGGTGACCCTTATCTTTTGAGACCAGTTTGATTTAAATCGGACAAAAAAATAAAAGAATTATTACGCTGTTACACTCTTAAGTGAGACACACTATAGACTTGTGTTCGAAAGTTAGTCCTAAGCAAAGAGGGAGCTATTATCCCTCAAAGATAGACCCTGAATGATTGTTGTTAATGTATCGCTTGGGTTCTAATACTAAGATATAACTAAATCTAAATTTCACCAACCACCACGGTTCGACAGCTATGAAATGCACAATTTGCAAAAAATTTTATCTTCATCAAAGGTAAAAATTAAGACAAAAAATTAGTAACTGATTTTTTGTTGCAATTTTTTTTTTATATGCTTTTGAACATTTGTCCCAGCTCTAATAATGATATTAATGATTGTAAACATTTTGTTTATTTATAATCATCACATCGTTAAAATTTTCAGTTTAATAGACATAATAAGTCTACGATACAGTATAGTATGACGCAACCCATGACTCGCCAAAAATTATCTTGTCAAAGTGATCCATATATGTTTAAGATATTCAGTGTACACAGGTGCTAAGTCTTTAACCTGTAAAGATTATTACTAAAGCGAGTTAAAAGACATTTTTAAGCGCCAGGTGATGTTCGTTTAAAGGTTGACAGTTCTGCAACATACATGTGTGCTACTTTAACTGCTAATAATAAGTACAACTACATTTAATCAGATTGTAAACAGTTGTCAATAAAAAAGAGACGTCATAATAATCGAATAACAAAAATATATTGTTTAATATTGTTTACCATGATATTTTCATATACTTGTGACTGGATTCATTCTTTTTTTCTGTAATAAACCAGAAAGCTTCAAAATAATAGTTCACGTAATTCAGAAAAATTAAGTGTTAATTAATTATGCTAAAAATAATATTTACCCAATAATGTCTGGACGTGTCTGCATGTATACGTTCAGATACTTACATATCGGTTGCCATTCCAGCTTCTTCAAAAAAAAAAAACATGTCAAATTAACACTGGGGTACAATAAGCTTAAGCTTCAGTACAGCGGGCAGTCAAAACCGCAACCCGTAAGGAAAAAAAATACTGACGTAGTTTTCCACGAAACTCCAAAACACATACTGCACTCGACGTGCAGTTCGCAAGTTCTCATCATCTGAAGATGATTAAAACTAAACTTATGCTAACAATCTACCCTATTTATATCTAAACTATTGTCACGGTTCGGTGAACTGTGACCCACTAACCAATAAAACGGGTTATTTGGGATAGGCCCTGTCACTATTCATATAATTTTTACACTTTGTGATTTACAAGCTTTCAAATGCATCATCCAGCTATCGATCGATTCAACGATAATTTCTTCGAACAATATGAAGAAACAGCAATGGGTAACTCTTTGTCACCATTTTTGCATCTTCGTCGATTTAGCAAAAGCCTTCGATACGGTTAGCCACTCCCAGCTTTTATGTATATTGGAGGGTATCGGATTTAGAGGAACTTCATATGAACTAATGAATAGCTATTTAAATAATAGGAAACAGTGCTTGAAAATAAATAACACGTATAGTTCCATTGAAACAGTTACATATGGAGTTCCTCAAGGAACAGTCCTAGGACCGATACTCTTCAATATATACTTAAATGACTTATATAAATTACCAGTAAAGGGTGATATAGTGAGTTTTGCAGATGATACTGCTGTAATATATAAAGCCCCAAATTGGGAATCTTTAAAAATAACCGCAGAAAATGATTTTAAACTTATAATGGAATGGTTTGATAGTCGGCTTTTGACAATTAACTACAGCAAAACTCACTACATGCCCTTTACATCATATTCGAGATACCTACCAGATTTTGACACTCTTCTTATCCCGGCCCACAATACAAATGTAAACATCTCCTTAGTGCATAGTATTAAGTATCTAGGTATAATAATAGATTGTCATCTAAAATGGGATATGCATATAAATCATGTAATAAAAAAATTGAGGTATGTTACATACAGGCTTAAGTATTTATCCCGAATACTTACAATTTACCAGATGAGGATACTATACTATGCATTAGTTGAAAGTCATATAGCATATGGGATAGTTGCGTGGGGTGCAGCAACAGTCATTTGAATAAACTAGAAATTATACAAAAATGTGTCCTAAAAAATAATGTATCAAAAAAGCTTATACATATCCTACTAACGACCTATATTTAGAAACAAATATCCTTGACCCTAGACAGCTATTTTTTTTAGCAGTTGTAATCAGACAACAAAAACATAGACATGAATTAATCGATATTGAACACAGCTATAATACTGGATATAGACAAAATGCTTCGCAGATTCCTAAACCAGAGAAAAGTATTTTACTAAGAAGTTATATTTATCTAGGGCCCAAACTACATAACTTAATTCCACTTGAATTTAAAGAAATAAACTCGATTAATGTATTTAAAAAATAAAATAAAAAAATGGTTGCGCCAAGTCCCTAGATTGCAAATTCATCAATATGTAGATTGTAAAAATATTTATATTGTATGAAGAAAACAGAATTAAAATGTGTACATTCGTATGCATATGTATGTGTGTGTATATATGTGTATACATATGAATATATGTGTATGTGGATATACATATGTTCATATGTGTATTGTATGTATATTTAACAGTGTTTTTTTCTTTTTTACTTTGCTTTTACTTTTAATTTTTTTTGCATAGTTTGCTGACTGGAGAAAACTTTTCCACTTTCAAGGTCCGCCTTCTGTGGGATCATTTTCTTCATTTACTTACCATAATGGGATTATATTGTTTAAAATTACCTTTACTTTGTATTTTCTGGGTGGTGAATAAAGAATATTATTATTATATTATTATTATTATATTATATTCATTGCCAGTCTCTTTATGAACAGATTAGAGACGGAAGCAAAAGAAAAATTCGAGTATTTTTCCAGGGTTTGATATTGACAACTTTGTATCTAAATTAAACAGTCGTTTCGCGTAAGTTAAATTCACATATGAAATTGAAAACTCTGGACAACCACCATTTTTAGATGTATTGATAATTAGAAATAATGAAAATAAATTAGAATTTGACTAGTAATGACTAGCAATGAATATTCTGTAAGTTTAATTGATAAAATAATTAGGAAACGAAAAGTTAAAGAGTCAGTCGCTTCGTAATTTCTCGACCTTTCAAAGTGAAAGAGAAAATCCGAAATTTGTGTCGATTCCATTCGATCCTCGATTCACCCATGGTACTGGTAAGATTTTTAAAGATGTAGGCATGGCAGTGGTTCATTCGTTGGGAAATAAACTACAACAATTTTTAAGCAATCCAAAAAATAAAATTGAAACAAACGAAAAGTCGAGGAGTTACGAAATTAGCTGTAAGGACTATAATCAAAAATATGTTGGACAGACTAGACGATCAGTTCAAACGAGATTCAAAGACATATAGTCCATCTCATATATAGTAGAACAGATAAGTCTAGTGCTGCTCATCATGCGTTTGAGAACAACCATAAAATAGATATTGGCAATTTAAGATTAATTAGGAATGTAACAAATATTAAACAGCTGGATGCATTTGAAAGTTTGGAAATCACAAAGTATAAAAATAGTATGAATAGTGACAGAGGCCCTGTTCCAAATAGCCCGCTTTATTGGTTGGTGGGTCACGGTTCACGTAACCGGTGTGATTTTAAATGTCACGTAAATTCTATGCAACATAAAACTAAAACAAATGACGTGCCTTCGACAACAGTTTATGTTCGATTTACTCTTAATGCTGATTGCATGTGATGTTCCGCTGCACATACTCGATAAACAACAATTTCAGAAGTTCTGGAATAAATACAATCCCAAGGTGACGTTACCAAGTCGCACAACGTTGCGTAACTATGTACCAACTGTAAACAACTTGTAAATAAGATCAAATGTGTACTAAAAAATACACGGCTGTGGTTATGTGTTGACGAGACGACAGATTGCAAAAAAAAAATCTATTGTAAATGTTATAGTACGTGTACTGGACACTCTTAATCCAACATATCCTCTGTTACTAGCTAGCAAAAGACTAACTGAGTGTACTGGCAAAACAATTATGCTGGAGACGTTAGAAAAATTTGACCTGTTAATAAGTCAAGTGTTGATGTTTGTGACTGATAATGCCGCGTTAATGCCTTTCGGTCAAGAACACGATTGTAGATTGGTACATGTTAACGTGTAAAGTGCATGATTTACATTTTGTGGCAGAAACTATTCGACAAGGTTTTCCAGAGGTAGTTGCATTAATAGCAAGTATAAAAAAAGTGTTTTCTAAATCTCCTAAACATCTTCGCGCATTCTACAGCAAGTGTCTCGGTATTCCCGAACCACCACAGCCGATTCTTACACGTAGGGGAATATGGTTGGAGGCAGCATTTTATTATGCTATTTGATATTTACAACAAATAAAAGCTGTGATACTACAATTCAATCCAGACGAGGCTGCAGTTATTAGGGAAAGCCAGACAAAAATGTTTCTGTTGAAACAGCTTTAAAAACTATTCACAAGAACTATAAAGGATTCGCCATACAAAACTTACAAAACAGTGCATTGTCGTTAGCGGAGTCACTGCAAATAGTGGACGAAGTAAATCGATTGCTACACTCACCCAAAATATCTTCGAATTTTGTCTGGCTTTCCTTAATAGCTGCAGCCTCATCTGGATTGAATTGTAGTATCACAGCTTTTATTTGTTGGAAATATTCAGCATAATAAAAAGCTGCCTGCAACCATGTTCCCCAACGTATAAGAATCGGCTGTGGTGGTTCAGGAATACCGGGACACTTGCTATGAAATGCACGGAGACGTTTAGGAAATTGAAGAAAACACTTTTTTTTGTACTTGCTATTAATGCATCCATCTCTGGAAAACCTTTTCAAATAGTTTCTGCCACAAGATGTAAAGCATGCACTTTACACGTAACATGTATAAACGTACAACCTTGTTCTTGCAAAGATCGGCCTACCGAACGCATTGTCACGGCGGCGCCATCAGTCAAAAACATCAACACTTGACTTTTTGACAGTTCAAATTTTTCTAACGTCTCCAGCACCATCCTGATAATTGTTTCGATAGTACACTGACTTAGTCTTTTGCTAGCTAGTAACAGTGGAACTATCGGTTTAAGAGGGTCCAGTACTCGTACTGTAACATTTAAAATAGATTTTTTTTACAATCTGTTGTCTCATCAACAGATAACCAAAGCCGTGTATTTTTTAATTCACATTTCATCTTATTTACCATATCTACGTGTACAGTTGGTAGATAGTTACATAACGTTGTGCGACTTGGTAACTTCACCTGGGCATTGTATTTATTCCAGAACTCTCGAAATGGTTGTTTATCGAGTATGTAGAGCGGAACATCACAGACAATCAGCATTAATAATCAAACATAAACTGTTTTGTCGAAGGCACGACCTTTTTTTATTTTTATGGTATACACTATTTACGTGAAGTCCACAATCACGCTTATCCCAGCACATCAAATCTTTCTCGCACACTTTACAAATTATTTTAGCACCATCATAGAATAAATCCGTAAATTCACCTATGAATTTATTCACTTTTTCAGCAAATGGCCGTTTTCTACCCCTGCGTACGTCTGCCATGCTTTATTATTAAATTAGTATCAACAATACAGTACAACAAATAAAATACAAAACACAAAAACAATATGCAATACGCTCAAGTGACTTAACGTGTACACAACTCGAAAGCTAATAATAGACTAAACTGGAGAAAGAGTTTCGCGGTCAAGGTGAATGCCAGTGACAGTAAGTACATTTGTACTCTACGACCATGATACACAGAAACGATTTGCAGCTTTGCTTATTATGGTGCGTACGCCTATGTCTTGCGGTGCATTTTTGCTAACTCTATGCTGATTAGACACTTACATATAGACATAAGTTTGGACACTACTGCATATATACATATACTCCTGTCTATCTCTACTCTGCTACCTCAATAAACCTGTATTGCAACCATGTCTAATTTTCTTCACCGTCCCCCCCCGGGCGGTGTCACAGTATGAATTTATTCAAATTGAAACACCATATATTATTATCTGTGTACAGGGTGTGCAAAATCTGAAGAGATTAAGGGTTAATTTTAGTTCGTTACTTTTTGCGGAAATGCAGGACATTTGTATTTTGTTTATAACAACTGATGATTTCTTTAGATTAGGATGATATACACTGGTATATGAAAGTTATATGCTGGCCACATCAGATATTTTAGTTGATGCTCCATGATTTTTTTTAAATACCATAATTCCAGAGAAGAAAAAACAAATAGGACCATATTTTATTCAATTCGCATACATTTGTACAAAACTTGCCAAAACCTTGATATAAATGAAGTTATAAACGAATGTGTGCGAAATAGAATCGACAGTGACCTAATTGAGGTGTTTGGCATTTATTTCTTTTTTTTAAATAAATCTGTGAAAACACTAAACAGTGTAAGTGTTATTGCACATTAAGTAATTAAGATAAGAAATAAGACAATTTTATCTAACTGCGTGGAATCTTATTTATGTATATAGAACACTGATATTTTATATATAGTATACAGGGTGTCCCAACCAAAAGTAGGCACCCTGAATAACTTTGGAGATAACAATTTGTTGAAAAATTGATGAAACACGTCGACCTTGTTTCCAAGGGGGACATATTTTAATGTAATACTGGTACACCTATCATCTTCCCTCTACCCTACACGGCCATCCCCTCAAAAAATGCAAATAGAAAAGGGGGTCGAGTGATACATCTTTTTAAAGGTCTTTCAATTCTCTACATAACTGTATTATTTTAAACTTTTATCGATTCGTTCCTGAGAAATAATTGTTTCACTATTTTAGGTTCGGGAAATAAAAATAAAAAAAACAGTTTAAATTATCGTATGTATTGTTCAAAATGACCCCCACCGACTTCCATACAGTAGTATAATCTGTCTTGAAATTCTGTACGAACATTTCTGAACACATCTGGAGTCAATAAATAGCATTCTCGAACAATTCTTTCACGTAACTCGTCCAGAGATGCGGGTTTTGTTGCAAATACCTTCGATTTCAAATGTCCCCACAGAAAGAAATCGGGTGACCTAGCGGGCCACTCCATAGGACCTCTTCTTCCAATCCATCGCTCAGGAAACCGATTATCCAAAAATTGACGGACTGCTATAGCAAAATGTGGGGGTGCCCCATCCTGTTGAAAAAATAGTTCGCCCTCGTAAGATTATCGTCTTCTTCGAGGATTTGGGTAATCATTGGGTCGATGTTATTTTCTAACAGATCAAGATACCTTTCGCCATTTAAATTGTCAGGAATAAAAAAACGGCCCGACAATGTGATCCCCTAAGATGCCAGCACAAACATTTAACTTCTGAGATCTTTGGGTATGAGTTTCCATGAACAAATGTGGACTGGTTTCACTCCAATACTTACAATTGTGACTGTTTACCTCCCCATCTAACTGAAATGTAGATTCATCAGAAAAACACGTATTGTACAGTAGATTGGCATTACCGTTTAATTGTTCACTAAAAATCTCACAGAATTCAAGCCGACGCGCGACGATCGGGATCATCTTCGTTTAATTCGTGTATCAATTTAAATTTATATGGATGAAATTTGTGGGCCTTTACAATTCGATTAACACTGCTTCGTGATACACCGGAAGTCTCAGCTACTTTCCTGATCGATTGAGTATTATCCATCTGCAAATGACCCAGAACTGCCACTTAGACTGCTTCATTCCTAATCGGTCGCTGAGGTTCATGCTTTTTGTTTCCTATAGAACCTGTTTCCATAAATTTTGTCAATAATTGTAAAACATACTGAGAACCAACCCTTCTATTTGGGTGATTTCTATTGATTATGCGCTCCGTAGCTCTAGCACAATTATCGTTTTTAAAATAAATGCTGACAATTTCTATTCTCTCCTGAAGGGTATATACCATTTTGAGAACTCACTCTGATAAAATGTATCTCGATTTAAAATTGGTTGTGAAGAAATTAATGTTCAAGGACTATCAAATACTTATGAGTCTTTTATTATTCTAAAACTAAACAGACAAGTAAAGTGTTTTTTGTCGAAAAAAACTCGTGTTGATTTGAGAGCACTAAAAATGTAGTTTTTTTTTATAAATTCCAATACCCAGTGCCGTGTATTTTAGATTTTTTAAACGATTTCGATTGTGTGTAATCATCAAAATTAAAATTATTTTCCTTAAGAACGAATCGATAAAAGTTAAAAAAAATATATATACAGTTATGTAGGGAATAGAAACACCTTTCAAAAGAAGTATCACTCGACCCCCCTTGCCATTTGAATTTTTTGAGGGGGTGGCCGTGTAGGGTAGAGGGATGATGATAGGTATACAAGTATTACATTAAAATATGTCCCCCTTGGAAACAAGGTCGACGTATTTCACCAATTTTTCAAAAATTTGTTATCTCCAAAGTTATTCAGGGTGCCTACTTTTGGTTGGGACACCCTGTATATTTAAAAGTTCGTTGCATGGAAACTCTCCCGTAATTCCTGCTGTTCAAAGTTTAAGGAGAGAGAATCCAACGTTATAATTAATTTTTTTTTTCAAGGTTGTTATTTATACATTTTAGGATTTAAAATACGATATGCCAAGGAAACTTTCTATTTAAAAAAAATATTAATGACTTATTTTTAATGTCATCACTTATCAATATAAAATGGATTGTTTTTTTTATCCTGTAAGTTTGAAACATTTATTTATTAATAACTCTTTAGATATCTTTTTTTGAAATATAATAAAATTTATAAAAAAATATTCGGTTTTTTTTTTCAAAACTGCAAACCTTTCAATTGTCATTACGTTACTCTGGTTGAAGTTACACGGCCTTTGTAATACAGTATAATTAAAACCTATAAAACAATTATAAGTGATTATTTATTAATTATTTTTAAACGTTACAAACCGAAAATAATTGTTAAAAAATAACCCATATGATTGCTTTCCTTTGCTTTTCCGATCGTAACCAAAAAAATGATATACGTATATATTAAAAAATATGGGACTAGTTTATTAAAATTTGTCATGTTTAGAATGTTTAGACCATATAAGAATATCTAAACACATAACTAAATAATTTTTTTCTTACTCTTCATAAAAAAATTACTAAACTTTCGGTTTATTACGAAATATTTTACTCCATTTTAAGGCTATGTTTTCACCTGGTATCCGATTTAAATCAATAAAACTCTGTTAAAATTTTTCTGATAGTAATATCGAAAAAAAGAAAACAAGTGGTTCATCCTAAATATAATATTATATTTATAGATTTAATATATATAGTTATAGGCGTATTTTTTTTTATTAATAGGAAATACGACCGTTTAGTTTCATAATATCACATCAAATAAAATTTTATTTTTATATTAACAAAATAAAACGCATCTGTATTGCTTGTAATTTTATATATTAAATCCGTATGGTATTTAAGACGAGTCATTTGTTTTCATTTTTCGTTCTCATCACTAGAACATTTTTAACAGCGATTTAAAGTTTTATGTTGGCAATCCTGGCGACTAGGGCTTGCTAACGCCGTTTTAACATACAGTAGTAGTACATTTATATAAAGTGAGTATTTTGTAGTGTAAAAATAATTATCACACCATACTCATGCTAAAGTAACCCATGACAGAATATTATTTTTTATGTGTTTTTTCTTTTCAGAAACTCGCTCCACAAATTTCACTCATTTTAAGGCAACTTAGTGATGCATCCACTGATCTCAAAGCCGTTTTGGCAGCCAAAATCCCAAAAAGAACAAGAACGTGTAAAAAATTTTCGCAAAAACTATGGAAGCCATAAAGTTGGAGAAGTTACTGTTGATATGGTAAGCAAAATCAAAATTTGGAAACTATAAATAATTTATCTCTGACACATTTATCTTTTAATCCTAATAAATGTGTAGTGTTCGGCGGTGGATAGAATCTAGATGTCGTAAAAAATCAAATTTAAATTAAAATAAATGAGGGTGATAATGTCTACGATTAAATCAACACAAGTGTAATAGTTGTAGCATATGACAGTTTTTTAAATTTAATCTACGGTTAAGTAAAATATTATAAAAAAGCCAATCTTAACTTAACACTTTTGTATTCTAACAGACATAAAATTTCGTATCGCTTAAAAAATTTTTGTGAAACATTTGTGTTATCACAAATAAACTATTGCACTTCTATCTATGGACTTTGTTTAGACATTGCTAAAAAAGCAGATTACAAAAATATAAAATTGATGTAGGCATAAGCTAGGCATTCATTAGAGCATATTTTCGTGTATGAACGGTTTACACGCAAATATGATCAGATGCATACGGGGTATAAACGCGCGTGTATAGTCCCAGCAGACACGAACGCGATCCGCAACTTGTTGGTCTTTGTAGATGCTCAAAGGGATTTTACGCGTAAACTTGCTCAGCGTGGACGGAATTTTGATGTAAATAGTCGCCTGTGTTATGTGATAAATACATATGGATAAATTTTTATATTCCTTTCAGACATTCCCTTCCGTCAAACCACTCGCAATTAATTTACACACACGACTGGAGCAAGGATTTGCGCGCACAAACAAAAGGTTTTATTTTATTTTTATTATTTTTAGTGAATGAACGTATTTGCGCGCAAATCATTCGTTCTCGCAAATATGCTCAAATGAATACGCAGCTTTATATTTTTTGGTCTTCGTAAATACGATCGGAAATACTCGCTAGAACAAAAAAACACGTTGATTAAAAATAAAATATAAGTAATAGGGCTAAGTTACATCTGACAGAGTTTGCGCATACTGTAATATTAATTCCGGCTCCATGTTACTTATCCCCTATTGCAACGATGGAAAAATGTAATTTTAAATATTTTGTAATATTTACGTATAATAAACAGCGTTTGGAATTAAAGGGCTTAAAAAAGGCTTCGAGCACTCTGTGTGCTTAGATCACTGTGCTTGAAATCTTTTCCAATTTGCGACCGGCTCCGGAGAAAGGGACCTTTTACCTAAATTTTTGATTTTAGGGTTTTGATGGTTTCAATAGAAGTGAACCCTCTATTTCATATGCAATCTACCAGAGTTCGAAATATTCATTTTTAGAGCTTCGAAAAGAACAGTGTTGTAAAACATTAAAAGCGTATTTCTCAAAAAGTGGATTGTAGGCATAAAGGTCCCTTCCTTTGGAGCCGATTACATTTGAAAACTCGGTGGTTTTTAATTCGAACACTTTAGCAAATTATAGTTTCAACTCTTTGTAGGTGCTCGAAATAAAACTCAATCATTTCCAAAATGCCTAAGGCATTTTAACATTGTTGAAAGTGCTCTCATACTATCTAAAGTACTTTCAAGCATTCAAGCCCTTTCAAAGTGCTTTTGGTTGGAGCTTTGGCCCGAGGTCAACGTGGACCCACTTTCTATTGGTGCGTGACCTCTGCAATTAGTCTGCATTTAGTTTATTGTAATGGGCCAGCCAGGGTCACCAAAGTACCCAATTGTAGCCTATAAAAAAAATCTTCCTGTACAAGCTGAAAAGATGCAGTTTTTTTTTATTTTGAAGTACATGCTGCCGAGAGTAATGAAGCATGAATAATGCTTCATTCGTTTTATCATGTTAGGAGTACTAATGCTACAAACGTAGATCTGGAAATTTTGGGATATTAAAAAGCGACCAAAACTAATTTAGAAACTATGAATAATTATCCCAATATCAATAAATTAAAAGTCCACCCGGGCATGTAAATTCACGATTTTCATTGGTACCATCTGAACCCCTAAAAGGGGGTGATATTTACCCCAAAATTTCAAATATCAAGAGCTGCCGATGGACACATCGTTTTTGCACCAAATAGTAATGGGTGGTACGGCCAGATCGTATAGTTACACCGTTATTTATTGTGGTTGTTACACCGACAGATTGACCCCTAATAGTACATCAAAGATATACAGGGTGATGCGTTATATCTCGTGGGAAAATAATTTCGGGATAGTTAGATCTCGTGGGAATTAGATCTCGTGGAACGCACTCCAAAAGTCGAGCTATAAACGATAAACAAAAAAAAATGTTTTACGCTGGAACCTGACACACAACAATGTACGTAAAATTCGAAAAATTATCTGCGCGGTTTGTCAGTGCCTGCCCATGTGAACTATTTAAAACTTGCACGATTAATCTCGGTCGATGTGGAACGTTCATTTTCCTTATACAAACGTATGTACAAACCAACTCGCTCAATTTTAACAGCCACGAATTCAAAACGAATATTAGTGACGTGACGGTGTATGCTAATGCGATGGCGGACTTCAGTCATTCTGAAAAATACATAGTATTTCATTATTCATTTTATACTTTTGCTTTTATTTGTCTGCGTGTGTCTCTCTGTCAACCATAAAGGTTGTAGCCACAGATTCTGGACTCTGGCGTAGTATCCTAAGGAAATGAGCATTCATCGGAAAAACATGTTAAAAAGAAAGTTCGGATTAATTATCCGTTCGCTTATAGCAAATAGTAAAAATTACTGTGTTCCTGTATTTTTCACATAAATTAAGAACATCTAATAACAAATTCATAGTAGAGGGACTCTCGCCTTGGCGTCGCCTTTCGTCGCGTGTTTTCAATGTGATCATAAATAACTAGCCCTTTATCAATAAAAAAAATATAATAGCTGGAAATGCATTATTAGCTGGTGCCGGAAATATTTGCCATTTTTCAGAGCCGTCAGTTATAGTTATAAAATAAATCGTATCTTTTAAAGTCCTTATATAGTTAAATTAATTGATATGTACTGTCCAGCCGGCGACAGAAGGCAAATGAGAGTATTGTCGATAAATCACCAGCTTTCTGCGAAACCATATACTAGGAATATAATATTTCTCCCAATGAGTAGGTGCGGATGCAAACGATCAGAAAAATTTACCATGCGCTAATTCATTTATCTCATTTACGCTTAATTGTGAATCAGAAATCACATTCAGTCCGAGGGTCTTCTTTCGCCGGCTAGACAGTATGCGTTTATTTATATACCTGTAAGATATGCAACCAGTCGTGCAGCCTGGATATTTGCGGGAAAACGGGTTTGTCCCATATAATTTATAGGCAACTAAGCACGTGTTCCAATGTTCCTTGACAGTTACCTTGCCTATACGTCCGCGTAGATTTTACATTATTTCTGATTAATTAGTTACTTTCGCGCAACTGTAAAAACAAAAAAAATATTAAATCATTTTAACACTCGCCAGTTTGTATATAATCCACAGTGCAAAGTGTTATGTTTGTTTTTGTAATTATATTAGGAAAGGTAATTGACATAATAAATATTACATATTAACATGTAATCGAATTGATGAGAATTATAAGATACAATGTAGAAAAAAATTAACGTGTAATGTTGATTTAGGGCCAACCCAAGAGACCCTACCTCTTTTTCCACTTATATTAGTGTACATTTTTAACACCACAATTTGTAAATTGGCAACTAAAGTACGAGTATAATATTTTTCAAATAATTTAATTAATCCTGGAGTGGCGTTTCGCCAACCAAGTTGGCATCATCTGGAGATGATTAAACTTAGTTGGCATCATCACCAGATGATGCCAACTTGGTTGGCGAATCGCGCGACGAGTGCAATGTATAGTGTTTTGGTGTTTCGTGGAAACCTACGTCAGTGTTAATTTAATTAATATACCACTTGTATCGTATTAAAAACAACACTCTAGATATTTACGTTTAAAAGACTGAATTTTGGCTCAGAATCACATAATATTAAGAAATAATTATAGTTAATGGATTCAAAAACCAAGTTTTGCATCTACCTTATGCAAAGACCAAGTTTTGCAAATAAAATGTGCAAATACCAGCAAAATAGTAAAACAACTTATGTATGAGGCAGTACTAGCTACCAGTCTTGGAGTCCGGCCTAATTTCCTTTCCCTGATTATTAGATATAAATAGATATAAACAAAAACATGTTTGTTAATTCTCATTCGATTGCCAGTGTTTTTGTCACAAACAGTTTATCATATCTAAAAAATGATCAAAATCATTTGCCACATGAAGTACACATTCTGTAGCAAGGAACCCCGTTGCAGGTAATCAATATTTATATGTTTTCCTTTGTCTTTTTTTTTGTTTACGCCTTCTAATAATAATTCTAATAAAATTAAGGCGTTACAGATTCCATATCTATTGCATTCGGTTAACCAAAAACTAATGCACTGAAAATTTGGATGATAATGACGGGTCAACTTTTCATGTAGTTCAAGCGTTTTATCGATCATTTTATAAAATTGTCGTAGGTCATTCATGATATTAAAATAAATAAGTAAGTGTTATGTATTTTGTTTTAAACATCTACTTTTTCAGCTACAGTCGAATTTCTATAACTTAAACATCTATATCTCGAAATTCTCTGTAACCCGAATTTTACCTCGTTTTAAAAATATTTTCTTTAACTCAAATTTTCTTTAACTTGACAGTGTCGGGGGGGGATTTAGGAGATTCGAGTTCGACTGTATTTGCCGTGATAATTACTGAATTACAAAAAAAATATGTATATGGAGAATACACGCAGCACAGATGTCACAATAATATTATTTTTAATGTCTTTCTTGTTCAAAATGAGAAATGGAGATAGCAGTACAAACGGTACTTTAAAAAAACATTCACAAATATGTCTCGTCAGTGTTACTTTTTTCATAAATCCTTGAGCAATTTTGAGAACTACATTTGAAGTAGTAAATATTTTTCTATAAAACTGTCCTACATCATAATAATATAATTTGCTATTACACAACAAAAAAAAAATTATATAAACTTTATTTTGTACAGTTTACAGTCGAGTTCTGCCGTAAATATGTCCTATATTTACGGCAGAACTCGACTTTTCGGTCTGTCACTAAGTTTTTAAAACAGGAACAGTTTGCACAATCCCGCTGGAAACCTCACCGAATAAAAAAGTGTTTTGATTGGCTGTCTTTATAATCTTATGTGAGGAGCATTCACGCAAAAGTGAACAAATGTAATGAGTCATCTCTCTAGCCGTTCGAAGTATTAGCCAAAAATAAAAGAATCCCTGTTAAACAAGATATTCACGTTTTAGTTTTCAACCAATGAGTAACAAATCCATGAGTTATTTTTTATCGTTTATCAGGGTTGGAAAAAATCATGATTTTTTAAAAAAAAATCAAAATTCAAAAAAATCTGGTTTTTTGATTTTTTTGATTTTTTTCAGTTTTACTCGCGATTTTATCCATACATTATTTTTTTGTATTCTCTAACTACCAATTTGCTGCACATATAAATTATTCACGTCACTAGAAAAATTGTTTATGTGGTCTATATAATCATACAAACAACAAAAAATCAGCGTTTTCCTGTTCCGCAAGCTTGGCGGTCGGTTTAATTAATTTCATAGATGCCGAGGCGACGCGCGACTGTCGCTTTCAATTGGCAATACTTTTATTGCAGGAATTTTCCTGTTATAAATTGTCTGCATAACAGAATATAAAAGGGAGGATAGTTCGTAAGGTGCTTCATTTGACAAATTGTATTGAGTCTGTGCCCAAGTTAATTAAAAGTGAACAAGTGAAGTGTAAATTAAAAATGAGCGGAAGGAACAAAGACAAAATTTGGGATTATTTTATAAAAAAAAAAACAGAAAAAGGAAAAACCGGTAGCAGAGCGGTGTGTAAAAATTGCAAAAAAGAAATGCAAGGACTTAGATAAAGATTAAAAGACCATCATGAAAAGTGCAAGACCAAGACATTACCCGTAGATACAGAAGTCGCTGAACCAAGTAATGAAGTTGATTTAACTGCAGATATTCTAAATCTAAATAATTATTTATTTTATATAAGGGGATCTCGCACCACCCATAAAACTAAGCATTAAAAACCAAAACATAGTGTGTTAATATGTATGATAAACTTATGTGACACGGTTTAAACATAAACAGGGTCTCAAAAATGATGTTTTTTGAGGTTTTTGTCGATTTTGAAAAAAGTATTTTCTCGTCTTCTATTAAAATATAGAATAATTTGGGGTTGAGGACAAGTCTTTATTGAATTAGGCTATTAAGCATTAAAAAAAATGAAAAAATAAAAAATTGTTTTTACTTTCTGTCTGAAAAAATCAACAAAGAAATCGCAAAAGCTGTATTTGCAACTGATAGTAGCTTTAGGTCTATGGACAATCCGCAAGTGAAAAAGGCGATCGAATTATTAAGACCTGGTTATAGACCCCCTTCAGGAAAAACAATATCTACAATCCTTTTACAACAAATTTATGAAGAAGAAAAAACAAAATGTCCACAATGAGCTTTTGTGCCACAATAACCATTGAAGATGGACACGCATTCTTATATGAAACAATAGACATCTGAAAATCCTCACACAAGCAATTATTTAACTGAGATTGCTTACAATTTAATTTTGTCTTGTAAATCTAAATACAACTTGTAACGTGAAATCGTTTGTAGTGTAACAGATAACGCAGCGAACATGGCACTTATGAGAAGAATGATAAAAGATAAATTAAACGCCAATGTTAGAGTCATAACTTATGGATGCTCAGCTAACCTTCTGAACTTACTCTGCAAAGATTTAGAAAAAAAGGATATATCAAAGAACATATTACACAAATTAAGTATTTCAGAAATAATCATCTGAAGAGCAAAATTCACGTAGGCCTAGGGAAAAATTAGTGCTTCCGAGTGACGTGAGATGGAATAGTATGACAGATTGTTTAGAAATATATGTAAATCAGTGGGAGAAATTGTTAAAAGTATGTGATGAGAAATAGCCAATATACCAAAAAGTTTCAAACATTGGTCTGAAACGAGCAGCTGAAGATTACCTAAATATCTTAAAGCCTATAGGTGTGGGATTTAAAAATTACAGAAAAAAAATGCTTTCCTATCTGACGCAGTAGAAGTATGGAAGGAATTAGAAAGAATATTTAAGGAAGAATTAGAATTACCCTTGTCTCAGCTACATATTTTTAAAAAACGATATGAACAGGCACCTACGCCGTATCATTTTATAGCTTACATTTTGGATGTAACTACTATAAAACCAAATTTAAATTGACTGCCGCAAAAAAAAGATCAAGCGTTAAATACCATACAAGAAATGTATGAAAATGTGGTTTACGACCACTCATTATAAAACTTCAAGCAAAAATGGAACCTTTTGCAGTAGTTATGTTTTGAGAAGAGGTAATATGCAATGTTACCTTACAGTGGTGGATTTCACAAAAAAACAACCCTAATATTGAAAAACTTCTTCCTATACTAAAGCAATTTTTATGTGCTGTCTCTTCATCAGATTCGGTGGAAAGAGTATTTTCTACATTTGGGCTCGTTCACTCCAATTTACGAAATAAATTAGAAGTGGAGAAAGCAGGACAATTAGTGTTTCTATATAAATTTTATAATGAAAATCAATGTTAATTGTTTTAGAAACTACCTGTTTTGTACTAAAATGTTTCTTCTTATTTGTCAAGAATGTTAATGGTTGATTTATATTTTGTAATAAATAGTATTTTTATTTTCAGAATTTTTTTGATTTAAATCATCGATTAAATAAAAAAATCACTTGATTAAAATCATGGATTTAAATAATGATTTAAATCAAACGATTTAAATCGGGCGAACCCTGTCGTTTATTGGGCTTGCCAAATGTAGTAAAAAGTAACAAATCCTTTTAGCAGATATGCACTTGACAATATTAATCATGCAAAAAGGAATAAATCCTGAGTTACTGCAGGGCCACCGAAAAGAAAGCTGTATCTTTTAGGCATTGAGCCATCTTGTATGTGCTAGTGTAAATAATGTTTGTGGTATGATTCCTTCATTGAACTCCATACTAACGAATAGTATGGAGTTCAGTGGTTTCCTTAGGCGGTTCCATTGCAGCAAACTGGTATGCGATTTTATTGGATATTCCTAGACAATGAAAAACACGTGTTGCATGTTTCTTTATTGCGTCAACTGCTGTTCGGTGTTTGAAATTCGGATAATTTATCGGTTAAAAGAAAACAAATCCAGAAGCCTAATCAAGTAAAACAGTACAAATCCTTGCAAATGCAAACAAATCCATATCAGATGTGCAAATAACTCAGGTAATGTTCGGCAAAATTTTTCAAAATTGGTGAATTCCTTAATGTTTTTTAAATTTTTTTAAGTAGGACCACAGAAAAAATCTCGTTTTGTACAAAATTAACTAAAGTGGATTTATTCATTTTTGCGTGAAAGCTGCAACAATTCTGTATCGATAGGTAAATGCGAAAAATCTATCGTGTTTACAAAACGAGGTTTTTTTTACGAGTCTTCATACTGAATAATGTTTAGGTTTAAAATATTGTAAAATGAATGTCGGTACAATTATTACATTAGTTAATTAATATTCAATTACTTAAAAACAAAACTACAGAAAGTGCAACGAAAATTGGTAATAATAATAACGTGCATGTCCTTCAAGAGTCGTATAAATAAAAAGTTGTATAATCAGAATTTGTTTAATTTTTGACATGATTATCAACAAATTTATATTATATAATCAAAATGTTTATTAAAGTATTATCAGCATTAATGTGCCTAGCATAAGTTATTTATATTTGTACAATTTTTAGGATTAGCGGTCAAGTCAAACTTGACCCTGTTCTCTCATATTCATCTTGACAGTAAATTTAAACATCAAGGCATGAACTATTGTTATGATTTTAAAACAATAAACAATGCTCTAGATAACTTTTTTTAGATAAAAGTCAGCGTATCATGACAAAAACGTGTCACTAATTTGAGAAGATGCTGATGGTGAATGGTATACATCTTGTGTTATCTTTGCTCAGACCTTGATCATTAACACACTTTTTTAAATTTGACAAACGTTATTTTGATTGGTGAATTTCCGAAATAAGTCTAAACGCATACGTCTGACCTATGCGTTTAGACGTAACCTTTTAAAGGCAACTGTATCATGCGATTAAGTTTTGTATTCTAATCAGACATTGAATTTGAGTACAATGTTGATACGTCTTGATGTTTATTTATGAAAAATGGCGTTAACGGCTTTTAAGAAGAAACTGAAGAAAGCAGTATCATGAATTTAAATTTAGAGTAAATACCTAGGTAACGTTAATTTGGAAAATATGTTTTTTAACAAATATAGCGTTATATCAGTAGGGAATTCTTACCGATTCTCGGCCTCCCCCCACTTCTACCCCCCACCCCTAATTACGCTAATTACTCTAATTACCCTAATTACTCTAAGTGCCCCCCCACCCCTGTAATCACCCTAAGTACTCCTAGTACCCCTCCTGTGTAATTACCTAAGTACTCTAATTACTGTAAATACTCTATTTACCCTAAGTACTGCAATTGCGCCCCTCTACAGTAAGTACTGTAACTACTGCAATTACTTCTCACCAATCAGTGTAATTATTCTAAGTACCTCAAGTACGCATCACCCTTGTAATTACTGTAATTACCTTAAGTATTCCAATTACAGTGAATACTCTAATTACCCTAAGAACTACAATTGCACTCCTCTACTGTAAATTCTGTAATTACTGCAGTTACTTCTCACCCACCGCTGTAATTGCTCTAAATACTCCAAGTACACACCAACCCTTGTAATTGCTGTAATTATTTTACGTACTCTAATTACAGTAAATACTTTAATTACCCTAAGTACTCCAATTGCGCCCCTCTACTGTAAGTACTATAATTACTGCAATTACTTTTCACCCACCTGCGTAATTGTTCTAAGTACTTCAAGTAGTTAATCCAGATATCCTAAATACTCTACCCTGGCTTCTGTAATTATTCGAAGTACTCAAATTGCCGTAAACACTTTAGTTGCCGTCAGTACTCATACCGTAAGCACTGCAATTGTCCTATATCACTTTAATTACCTTTAGTACTGTAGTACAGTCATGTACGAAGAGAAGTTACTATTAAAAAATCTTTGGTTGTGTGGGATTTGAACTCTGGACCCTTCGATTACCAGTATCATACCTTACAAACTGAGCCATCGACCATTCCAATAGTTAATGGTTTTAAACTTCTACCTGCCTTTAATAAGACAGAAAGCAAGAGAATTGAAGTTTAAATATGCGAGAGAGAGTTGACTGTATACTGCTTCGTAAAAGGCGCCTGCCGACGCGATACAATGCATAGGCGACTGTCGAATTCAGCCGTGTGGCAGTAGCGCAGAGCAACTGTCTTTGTCGTCTATCAGTTTTCTATTATTCCATCACTCTCTGCTACATTAAACACAGGTTCTCCTTAAATAGATGTCCCGTATATAAAAATTTAAAACAAGTAAAAGTGATATTTAGAAATAGGAAATCTGTATGTCATTTTAGATATCGATTTATACCTAATACCACATTATTATTATTTACATATTTTCATTGTATATGTTTCCTTGGGGTTTTTTAGTTCTTATAATTGACACAGATTTAAAAAAACTAAATTATTTATTTATTCATAAACATTCATAACAAATATTTCGGTGACTGTTTTCCACCTTTTTCCAATTTCCAATTCCAATTTAAAATCTTTATTGACAATTAAATAGATTATCTACAACTTGTATGGGGTACAATATAGTATTAACATTAATACATACATATATACAGAAAAAGAAAACTAAAAATATCAATTCATTCATAAAGCAATTTACTATATATAAAATCTTTTTATGTAGGTACCTACTTTATTTACCTTTTTATCTACTTTGTACAAAGAAAATAACTTTATTTCTTTAAAACATAAAATAAACATTTTCTTCTTTTCCATAGAATATATGTATGTATTACATATCATGTATATTTTTTTATGTATGATATTTATTAGAAAGCAATAAGGCAATAGGTTCTATTTTTATAAATTGAGTTTTAATAATAAGACGCAAAGTAAATTTTATAATATATATTTTTTGAATACATATATAAAAAAAAATAATGAAACAAAATTTATCTTAAGCCTTCTTCGGGAGGCGGGGGGGGGGGTTCGGTGATCGTGTTATAATATCTTGGACATCCAAATAATAAATAACCGTATCCATTGACCATGCCGACGCATGGTGAGGATGGTCTACAGCTGCTACTGTTAGGTTGTGGAGGATTGTCTTCATCATCGTCTTCATAATGTGTCCAATGTTGTGATGGTGTTCTTACATCATTTGTTGACGAGATATTGTCATCTTGGAGAGGTATACTTGAAAGCATCGTGGCAGAACATTAATTGAATAGAAGCTATTACATTTTTTTATTATCCCCTCCCGATTTCAGCAGTAATTAAACTAAAGTGGTGGCAACTATAAAGGTGAGACCTTTACAATTTACCACTTATTATACGTAATGTACATAATTTATTATATATAGTTATCATAATCACCTTACTTCAATTACGTTTTTTCTGTATAATCTATAATACTTACAACTATCTGTTAGAAAAAAAAAATACATACATCAATTACAACGTATAACTAAATATTCATTATAGAAGTAAACATTTAAATATAAATCTACCCTCTGGATTACAAAGGGCGGATATGACATTGTATATTTATGAACCATCGACCTTAGTGAACCAAATGGGAGAAATAAGGCAATTACAGTACCTCAATTACAACCTATACTTACAACTATTCGTTAGAAAAAAAATATAAAGTACAACAATTACAACTTACAACTAAATATTCACTATAAAAGTAATAATTTTAAATATGAATCTCCCCTCTGGATCACAAAGAGTGGCTATGACATTGTACGTCTATGAGCCTCCGACCTTAGTGAACCAAATGGGAGAAATAAGACAATTGCAATATATCAAATGCAACCTATCTTTACAATTAGTTGTTAGAAAAAAATGAGTACATCAATTATAACTTACATACTAAATATTCACTATAAAAGTAAATATTTTAAATATAAGTCTCCGCTCTGGATCACAAATGGTGGATATGACATTGTACGTCTATGAATCTCCGACCTTAGTAAACCAAATGGGCGAAATAAGGCAATTACAGTACCTTAATTACAATGTACACTTACAACTATTCGTTAGAAAAAAAATGTAAAGCACAACAATTACAACTTACAACTAAATATTCACTATAAAAGTAAACATTTTAAATATAAATCTCCCCTCTGGGTCACAAAGAGCGGCTATGACATTGTACGTCTATGAACCTCCGACCTTAGTGAACCAAATGGGAGAAATAAAGCAATTGCAATATATCAAATACAACTTATATTTACAATTAGTCATTAGAAAAAAAAATGAGTACATCAATTATAACTTACAACTAAATATTCACTATAAAAGTAAATATTTTAAATATAGGTCTCCCCTCTGGATCACAAAGGGCGGATATGACATTGTACGTCTATAAACCTCCGACCTTAGTGAATTAAATAAGAGAAATAAGGCAACTACAGTACCTCAATTACAACCTATACTTACAACAATTTGTTAGAAAAAAAAATGTCTACATCAATTACAACTTACAACTAAATATTCACTATAAAAGTAAACACTTTAAATATAAATCTCCCCTCTGGGTCACAAAGAGCGGCTATGACATTGTACGTCTATGAACCTCCGACTTTAGTGAACCAAATGGGAGAAATAAAGCAATTGCAATATATCAAATACAACTTATACTTACAATTAGTCGTTAGAAAAAAATATGAGTACATCAATTACAACTTACAACTAAATATTCACTATAAAAGTAAATATTTTAAATAAAAGTCTCCCCTCTGGATCACAAAAGGGGGATATGACATTGTACGTTTATGAACCTCCGACCTCAGTGAACCAAATGGGACAAATAAGGCAATTGCAGTACATCAATTACAACCTACACTTACAACTATTCGTTAGAAAAAAATATAGGCACATCAATTACAAACTTACAATTAAATATTCATTATAAAAGTAAATATTTTAAATGTAAATCTCCACTCTGGATCACAAAATGCGAATATGACATTGTACGTCTATGAACTTCCTACCTTAGTGAACCAAAGGAGATAAATAAGGTAATTGCAGTACTTGGAACAACTAAAGAGGGGGAGGGGGACAATTGCAATACTTAGGATAATTAGATTATTTACGATAATTTGAGGACTTAGAGTAATTATATGGGCATATGGTAATTAGAGTACTTAAGGTAATTAATTACAACTGTTTATTATAAAAAAAAGAAGTGTTTATATTCCTATGAAAAAATATATGTTTACATTATAAATACATAAATTTGACAATTTATGCATAATATATCTACTTACAATAAACATAAATTTACTATTTACTTACTCTACAAATGTTCCACACATTTACATATCCTCATTTTTGGCAGAACATACATGAAGCCACAGGTCTTATTACAACAAACATTCTGCTTCTACAACAGCTGCAATAAAACCTTGGAGTTTGTCGTATATATGTTGTTTTGTGTATGTCTATGTGTTTATATGGATATATGTGGAAGGCACTGTTCTTGCATAATAATATAACAGCCCCCACTAAACAGGTATGGGTGCCGCTTATCGGACACTCAGTACAAAAGACTACACACTACACAAAAAAACTTCTCAGTCTACTCACTAACTCAAATAGATATATAAACTTAGAATAACAACACAGACAATGTAACATCGACTACATACAACATCAAATTTTCGGAACTGCGACAACATTTTTAAAATCAAACACACAAATCTCAAGCCTTACTAGAGACCTAACACACTTAAAAAGATAAGATGACATGTAGCATACACACAAATACATACACTAAAGACTACCACTCTACAACGAACAACGGTAACGCAACTAACATATGGACAACACACCATAACATTATACCCCCTGTCCCGTTACCCCACACCCCGATACCACGCATACTCGCTAACTAAATATCCCTATAATATCGTAAGTAAAAAACAAAGATTAAACAGGTTTTTTTCTATTTTTTCCTGTACACTAACAAAAAACCATAATGCACACAAGCTTACATGATGCTACTAAATTTCTAAAACATTCTGTAGAAGTACAGCAATTGCTTGTTTTAAGGGAAAAGCTAATAAAACTATGTCACATGGTACAAGGGCTACAATAGCGGCTTGAGCTGGTGTATGCCGCGTCAAGCGATCTGTAACATCCGCACGAAATAAAACATTATTTAATGTAAAAAAATCCAATAAATAAAATACCTAGTTAAGGGCGTGTATTGTAAATGTTTTACTAAACATTAAGTGTATTAAAATGGAAATGATATACATTGTCTATGGTCCCTATCTGTACAAATGCGGCTGCTGTAGAACAAATCATATCATCAAGTAAAGTTTATTTCAAATTTAATTGCATCATAAGAAACGTCGGCTTCTTTGATCCGTCAAAGAAGCCGATGCTTTTCATGTTGCAAATAAGTTTGAAACAAACTATACACTCAATTTCACTGCCCTCTCACACATTACACGTGCTAATTTACCGGAGATGATGTGGCATTAATTTAAAGTTTCGTATCACAGTAAAAATTAATAAAGAATAAAAATATAGGTGAGGTAACTTGAAGAAAGAAAGACGATAGGTACATGGAAACAAATTACAAAACTATTTAATGCACAGTCTTCATCCATTGGCGAAAATGATCTTCTCTAACATAAATTCTGCGTGGAATTCCTACTTCAACTATTTCAGTAATACTTCTACCTACACCATCTATTGTCATCAGGAGAGTCCATATTTTAAAAAATTCTGCTAGTACTTATCAAATATTCTGACTGATACGTCAACATGATGCAAGCTTAAATAAATAATGATTATTTAAGCTTATTTAAGTGAAACTTTAAGCCACAAATTTCCACAGCTTAAATAAAGTACCATTTTTGAAAACTAAGTAGTTCTTAAAAATTGGGTGCAATGATGTAAGCGTTACTTTGCAATTATAAGTAGCAGTTTGAATATAATTGTCACTGGTGCAAACGGGCCTAATAAATGTCGATTTTAAACTGAATGAATATCTCTCGAAATCCTCTTTCTTTATTTCATAACGATACTCTGTATATCATTGTAATTATTGTTTTAGGAACCCACCCCAATCGTTGACATTACTGTATCATCGTCAGGGAAGAAACCAATACGAAAATAGGTACTGTAATTGATTACCCTAAGTACTCTAAGTACTCACGCCCCTGTAATTACCCTAAGTACTCTCAGTACCCCCCCCCTGTAATTAATTTAGTTACCTCTAGTACTCTAATTACAGTATGTCAATTGTCAATTGTCCCTCATCACTTTTGACATATGTCCCTCTATTAAGGAATTGAAGTGGTAGCACAGAGATCAGAGTTGTCGTTTTACTATATATGCGTTTTGAGTCAATTTCGGACGTTGACATAGAAGCATTTAATGAACTTTTTAATCAAGACGCGCGGGTTCTAGAATAAAAACCTCTTTCGTCTCTAACTTTAAGTAAGCCTTATATCATTAAAGAAATGTCCGTGGTCTATACACGCTTTGGAAAATCTAGTATAGTAATTTTCTGTGAGGAAAGTACAATTACATATTTTAAATCATTTTTACCGAAGCGGGTTGTTGAAATTTTACACGAGAATAGTAATAATTGTACATTCAGTTAGCTATTAGTTTTTTATTATTAAACAGACATTAAACGGACTATTATAGTGAAAGAATGCTAAGAGTATTATAATATTCTATATATCACGTATTAGCTCATATGTATTAGCTGATTTTTTTTTCAATTTTATTTACCCAGCCTAAGTATTCATGTAAGTAGTTTAATAGATTTATTTCTAAGCATTTTGTTACTAATAATGTATTTCATTTCCAGCTAAATTGCAATGGTGTGGATGCATTAACTACTCATCCGAATGCTGGGTGATGGCGGAGGACATTGAAGGAGTATCGAATTAGTTGTGAGACTTAAGTATAGATTCTTTACATGCAACAGATTATAATCCATATTATTACTTAGATGGTGATGGAGCTCGACTTCTTAAAGAAGATTCTGATAGGTACAGGAATAGTGCAAACTTGTGTGACAAGTACTCTTATGGTGCTATTAATTTAGAAGAATTTTGTAAGTAGCTGATTCAAACGGATTTAAAACGTTGCCCATATAAAAAAGACAAATACTTGCCTAAGGATATCATGGCAAAATATATATTAGCTCCACCAATCCGAAGATGCTGTTATGTAAATTGTGTTATTTTTGTATATCATTTGTTACTATAATCAATATGTAAATAGTATAAATATATAACTGAAAAAAAACACTTAATATTTATTAACTTTTCAGGTTAATATATATATTTAAGAAAATCAGGAATTATATGTTTTTATTGTCTATTTCTAAATTAAAACTTATCTTAATTCTATATTAAAATTTACAATACATTTATTAAGAAAATTAACATTAGCAAGTGCACAATAACTCTAATTTGAATGGGTGTGTTCCAGACAATGATC
Organism: Rhamnusium bicolor; assembly: GCA_029963845.1. Classification (NCBI taxonomy): domain Eukaryota; kingdom Metazoa; phylum Arthropoda; class Insecta; order Coleoptera; family Cerambycidae; genus Rhamnusium; species Rhamnusium bicolor. The sequence continues at coordinate 2,154,116 of JANEYF010002643.1, forward strand.
TAGGGTTGGGTAGAGAAGGGTGATAATCATCTAGATCTATAAATTGATTTCTCTTCATTCTACCTTTGCATACAATTATTACATCCTTTGACGACGTATGATAACTGACTATTAACTGAATTTTGACAAATTCGTTGTAGAATCTCCGGCAGTTTTGATAGTTGAATATATCCATTAGTCCATTTAACACCACCATCATAGTTTTTCTCTAAACATTGATATTGCATCTTTTCATCTCGTGATAAGGTAGATAATGTGTATGGTGGCTCAAATAAATAATGCACGTGTTGGGCGGCTAATTCTTTTATTATAAACTCTCCCTTCTTATACTGAAACCCCCTGTACTACAACAATTAAAATGGGAACTTCGACTCTGCTTATGAGAAACATATCACTCATTATTTACTTAGTACCTTTAAAGACCAGACTGAACTGAACCATCTAAGGCACTGTAGCTTAAACAAGTGTCATGAAGTATAAGTGCATATACTCGCGTATGTTGGGGGAATGTCGTCTTGCGTGTTTCAAACTCTAGTTTTATATCCACAGTGGAAGATTTAATAGCATCGGGTTGGTGGGAACAATTCGATGACAAATAATGGATTTTTGTAAACTCTCCAAGGTCCATCATTGGTTCACTCATATCTTTGTCATAGTAGCTACGTTGAAAGTTCTCGTAGGCATAGTATGCTGCAGAGTCGAGCTTCTTATCAAAATCCAGATTCCAGCGTTCATATGGAAATACTTCTGAGTTTAGATATAGCCGATTATTATTAATATCTGCAGTTATAAATTTTGTTACATCCTTTGTTCTGTCGTTGGTGTAATTGTTATTTTGAAACCCGATAATAATGTAGCGGGATCTCTCGAGACTACTGGCGATTCTAACAGCCCAAATGTCAGAACTTACTTGACGTAAGCTAGGAAGCTCATACAGATCCCACATACGATATGCAAACTTAATTTTAGCATTATTGCCGGTTTTATTAATTCGATTCAATAGTTTAAGCTTTTGTCGATCCTCTGGTACAATATGTTTTATTTTCTACTCAATTTTAGTAACTTCCAAATTTGCATCAACCTCCCCGACATATGAGTCTTTGAAGGAGCGGACAATTATCAAAATTAATTCTTGCTTTGTATTTGTTATGTGGTTCATATGTATGTTCATGTAGGCTGATGAGACAATGATCTAACACTGGTTCGTTGAAAACCTCAAGTTTTTCACTAGTCGCAATAGCCACCATTATTGTTGACGATTGTCTAGCACATGAAGTCCTATAGATTGTAAAAAGGCTCGGTCTTCAACGTTTTAACTGTTTAAGACGTACACGTTGAATGAATGAGTTTCCACGTACGTTTTTATTTTTATTGATAGCGTCGTTGATTATATTGTATTGACAGTGTACCTGCCCTTGTTGATTATATCGAAAACCCATAGTAATGTTAAAATGTCTTCAATTCTAGCTTTACAATGATTTTTCCACGTCTAAATTTGATTAAATCACCATTGTCATCTAATATGTGTAGAGTGATGTCGATATACTGACGTCCCTCAGATCTAACAGGCAAATTAGCAGGCTTCTTGGTAAGTTTGTAACCAGATTTAATATCTACGTCAAACTCAAATAAGGTGTATGACTGATCGGCATTCAAATGGGCTCCAGAAGTAATGTTGCAGTCTACACGTATCATCCTCGGTTTCATAATGTCAACTGAACGTGTCAACTCATAAGTCATCCCAGCGTATAAATAAATCTTTTCAAATCCCAACAGACTACCGATTCAGTTTTTTTGGGTAAAATCTATATCATGCTTAGGCCAAATCTCACACTTTAATGTATTGTTGTTCGCTCGTAATGATAATGTTTTTGCATAATCCTTTTCATCAACATTCATAGTTCTCAATAGCGCCATGTATATCTCCTCAATTTCGTAGGCTCCTAGTAGTATATGAACAGTAGTGAGTCCGTTCTTGGATCTGGAATAATAACTAAGACTACTATTCCCTTCGTCGATATTAAATATAGAATTGTAAGAGTAGAATCCAATTAATCCCAAGCCATGACGACTTTGCGTATCCAGTTGGATTAGTGGATAAAAATCGGTATTAAGCACGCTTGAGCGGCTCAATAGAGTGAAGGTGTGCGACATAACTGATGCATTTATAAGTTGTTATACTTTATTGTTGATTACAGCAGTGACTATGTAATTTTCTTTTCATAGCTGGCGACGGTGATATACTTATATCGTTGCTGGATCTAACATTTACATCATTTAACTTACAATAGCAGCAAAACAATTTTCAAGATATTGGGCCATCATTAACATCAGTGTTGTCACTATCGTCATCATGGTAATGTTCTGGACAGCATTGATATTTTAAAATGTCAATGTCATTTTGAAGATGTCTATGTAGCTTATCCCATACTAATGCAATATCATGTGAAGTCAACCCGATCATCACTTCCTTGGGCATGTCTTCAAATTGTTGTTTGCTTATCTTCGACAGACTACGCAGTCGGGAGAATGCAATTAGTGAGTGACCCATTCGTTTAATGCTTTCTCGATCCATTGCTGTGGTTGTAGATGTCATCTCCATACTGTTTTAGTTTCGTTTTGAAGAAAGAAACTTTAAGCACAAATGTCCATACCACACTGTGTTAAAATTCTGCATGCGCTCGTAGTTATAGAATATTTGGTTTGTTCTCCTTGGGTTTGACCTGAAATATTAAATTAATTCTGTAGGTGGTGGTAAATCACCGAAACTGCCAAAGTTATTTATTAAATTGCCTCGTTTTTTACATGCCACCCAGTGTGTTCCAGGACCGTTTATACTGTCCCAATTGATTATTGCAGATTCATTGTAATGTGGTCCTGAAATGGGTAGATTATCATGCATAAATACACCCCGAAAATAAGACACCTTCATGTTTTTGCATAATATTTGAGATCAAAATCGGTAAAGCTCTCCGAGGCAAGGTGTTTATTAGTTTTTTTGGCTTGAGATAAAGACCCAACCCCTTACGATATGGTTTCAAATACATTCCTTTACCGCTCTTCCCCATAGCTATAGATTCCATTTGTCGATTGTGGCTATTTGATTCAGCCAACTCTTCTTGGACCACTTTTGCAGCATTTATCCAATGCTGATAATCTAGCAAATATTGGGATCAGAGGTAAAATACCCCCTATTTTCGGTGTGGGTATTATGCGCAGTATACGAATATTATGTTTTCCACCAGCTGTTTTTACATATCGTCGTGCTGCTTGAAGCGCGATTTCAGCTGCTTTATTTGTAATATTTCGTTTACCACCGGCTTTTCGCAATGTTTTGCACACCTCTTTGAACTATTCCACAGCAAAAGGTTGTCTTTTTAACACTCTTCTGATTGTTTTTTGTCTTCTTAGCTACCTTCTTTATCCTTGTAAAACGGGGTGTTGCTGACTTGCAACCCATACCAACCCGTTGTGTTCCTTTCATTGTAGTCGTAACTAATCATGCAGCTGCCTTTTCTCTATGTCTTGTGTCTTTAGATGTGACTCGTTTCCAAACGTCCGGCTCAAATTGATAGTCTGCCTTATGTTGCGATGCTAGATCACTATACTGTTAATATGCGATGTCGTGCTGTTTGTACGCATTATCGAGTTGATTTATATCAAGATCGTTGCGAGTTAACCTTTTCTAGATTTGTTGCAGGGCCACAATACTCATATCGGGTAAGTGTAGTTCAAAACGAAGCTTATCAATCAAAGAATTAACTACCGACTACCGCGCTTCGTGTGCTGACCCTTTCGATGTGTGTATCGTACGGTGGAATACTATGGAAGCCTATATGAACATACATATGAACCACATGCGTCACCGTATTATAAAAAAATCTGATGAGATACGCATTCCTATCAATTTTTAAGGTCTCGTACTCGACAGCTACATTTATATAGAGGGAAAATTTTCACCTAATCATCCTGTTAAACGATATTATTTATAGAATAATGAGCTTGCATTTCTCTTCGAAGAAATAACTATTGAAATGGGTGGTGAACAAGTGGCAGTCGTTCGAAAGCCCGGCATTACTACTACAATGGAAACTATGGTGTCTTATGGAAAGACACACGAACGATCGCTTCTAACATCAGGTTGGGGTCTTACCCAAAATAAGCAAGATATTTTAAACGCTGAGATTCACGTGTTCAATGGCAGACTACCTCTTAAGTACCTCACGGGATTTGCAGAATATTATACAAAAGGTATTTTAAATACAAAGCAAGAATTAATTTTGATAATTGTCCGCTCCTTCAAAGACTCATATGTCGGGGAGGTTGATGCAAATTTGGAAGTTACTAAAATTGAGTAGAAAATAAAACATATTGTACCAGAGGATCGACAAAAGCTTAAACTATTGAATCGAATTAATAAAACCGGCAATAATGCTAAAATTAAGTTTGCATATCGTATGTGGGATCTGTATGAGCTTCCTAGCTTACGTCAAGTAAGTTCTGACATTTGGGCTGTTAGAATCGCCAGTAGTCTCGAGAGATCCCGCTACATTATTATCGGGTTTCAAAATAACAATTACACCAACGACAGAACAAAGGATGTAACAAAATTTATAACTGCAGATATTAATAATAATCGGCTATATCTAAACTCAGAAGTATTTCCATATGAACGCTGGAATCTGGATTTTGATAAGAAGCTCGACTCTGCAGCATACTATGCCTACGAGAACTTTCAACGTAGCTACTATGACAAAGATATGAGTGAACCAATGATGGACCTTGGAGAGTTTACAAAAATCCATTATTTGTCATCGAATTGTTCCCACCAACCCGATGCTATTAAATCTTCCACTGTGGATATAAAACTAGAGTTTGAAACACGCAAGACGACATTCCCCCAACATACGCGAGTATATGCACTTATACTTCATGACACTTGTTTAAGCTACAGTGCCTTAGATGGTTCAGTTCAGTCTGGTCTTTAAAGGTACTAAGTAAATAATGAGTGATATGTTTCTCATAAGCAGAGTCGAAGTTCCCATTTTAATTGTTGTAGTACAGGGGTTTCAGTATAAGAAGGAGAGTTTATAATAAAAGAATTAGCCGCCCAACACGTGCATTATTTATTTGAGCCACCATACACATTATCTACCTTATCACGAGATGAAAAGATGCAATATCAATGTTTAGAGAAAAACTATGATGGTGGTGTTAAATGGACTAATGGATATATTCAACTATCAAAACTGCCGGAGATTCTACAACGAATTTGTCAAAATTCAGTTAATAGTCAGTTATCATACGTCGTCAAAGGATGTAATAATTGTATGCAAAGGTAGAATGAAGAGAAATCAATTTATAGATCTAGATGATTATCACCCTTCTCTACCCAACCCTAGATCATTGTCTGGAACACACCCATTCAAATTAGAGTTATTGTGCACTTGCTAATGTTAATTTTCTTAATAAATGTATTGTAAATTTTAATATAGAATTAAGATAAGTTTTAATTTAGAAATAGACAATAAAAACATATAATTCCTGATTTTCTTAAATATATATATTAACCTGAAAAGTTAATAAATATTAAGTGTTTTTTTCAGTTATATATTTATACTATTTACATATTGATTATAGTAACAAATGATATACAAAAATAACACAATTTACATAACAGCATCTTCGGATTGGTGGAGCTAATATATATTTTGCCATGATATCCTTAGGCAAGTATTTGTCTTTTTTATATGGGCAACGTTTTAAATCCGTTTGAATCAGCTACTTACAAAATTCTTCTAAATTAATAGCACCATAAGAGTACTTGTCACACAAGTTTGCACTATTCCTGTACCTATCAGAATCTTCTTTAAGAAGTCGAGCTCCATCACCATCTAAGTAATAATATGGATTATAATCTGTTGCATGTAAAGAATCTATACTTAAGTCTCACAACTAATTCGATACTCCTTCAATGTCCTCCGCCATCACCCAGCATTCGGATGAGTAGTTAATGCATCCACACCATTGCAATTTAGCTGGAAATGAAATACATTATTAGTAACAAAATGCTTAGAAATAAATCTATTAAACTACTTACATGAATACTTAGGCTGGGTAAATAAAATTGAAAAAAAAAATCAGCTAATACATATGAGCTAATACGTGATATATAGAATATTATAATACTCTTAGCATTCTTTCACTATAATAGTCCGTTTAATGTCTGTTTAATAATAAAAAACTAATAGCTAACTGAATGTACAATTATTACTATTCTCGTGTAAAATTTCAACAACCCGCTTCGGTAAAAATGATTTAAAATATGTAATTGTACTTTCCTCACAGAAAATTACTATACTAGATTTTCCAAAGCGTGTATAGACCACGGACATTTCTTTAATGATATAAGGCTTACTTAAAGTTAGAGACGAAAGAGGTTTTTATTCTAGAACCCGCGCGTCTTGATTAAAAAGTTCATTAAATGCTTCTATGTCAACGTCCGAAATTGACTCAAAACGCATATATAGTAAAACGACAACTCTGATCTCTGTGCTACCACTTCAATTCCTTAATAGAGGGACATATGTCAAAAGTGATGAGGGACAATTGACAATTGACATACTGTAATTAGAGTACTAGAGGTAACTAAATTAATTACAGGGGGGGGGGTACTGAGAGTACTTAGGGTAATTACAGGGGCGTGAGTACTTAGAGTACTTAGGGTAATCAATTACAGTACCTATTTTCGTATTGGTTTCTTCCCTGACGATGATACAGTAATGTCAACGATTGGGGTGGGTTCCTAAAACAATAATTACAATGATATACAGAGTATCGTTATGAAATAAAGAAAGAGGATTTCGAGAGATATTCATTCAGTTTAAAATCGACATTTATTAGGCCCGTTTGCACCAGTGACAATTATATTCAAACTGCTACTTATAATTGCAAAGTAACGCTTACATCATTGCACCCAATTTTTAAGAACTACTTAGTTTTCAAAAATGGTACTTTATTTAAGCTGTGGAAATTTGTGGCTTAAAGTTTCACTTAAATAAGCTTAAATAATCATTATTTATTTAAGCTTGCATCATGTTGACGTATCAGTCAGAATATTTGATAAGTACTAGCAGAATTTTTTAAAATATGGACTCTCCTGATGACAATAGATGGTGTAGGTAGAAGTATTACTGAAATAGTTGAAGTAGGAATTCCACGCAGAATTTATGTTAGAGAAGATCATTTTCGCCAATGGATGAAGACTGTGCATTAAATAGTTTTGTAATTTGTTTCCATGTACCTATCGTCTTTCTTTCTTCAAGTTACCTCACCTATATTTTTATTCTTTATTAATTTTTACTGTGATACGAAACTTTAAATTAATGCCACATCATCTCCGGTAAATTAGCACGTGTAATGTGTGAGAGGGCAGTGAAATTGAGTGTATAGTTTGTTTCAAACTTATTTGCAACATGAAAAGCATCGGCTTCTTTGACGGATCAAAGAAGCCGACGTTTCTTATGATGCAATTAAATTTGAAATAAACTTTACTTGATGATATGATTTGTTCTACAGCAGCCGCATTTGTACAGATAGGGACCATAGACAATGTATATCATTTCCATTTTAATACACTTAATGTTTAGTAAAACATTTACAATACACGCCCTTAACTAGGTATTTTATTTATTGGATTTTTTTACATTAAATAATGTTTTATTTCGTGCGGATGTTACAGATCGCTTGACGCGGCATACACCAGCTCAAGCCGCTATTGTAGCCCTTGTACCATGTGACATAGTTTTATTAGCTTTTCCCTTAAAACAAGCAATTGCTGTACTTCTACAGAATGTTTTAGAAATTTAGTAGCATCATGTAAGCTTGTGTGCATTATGGTTTTTTGTTAGTGTACAGGAAAAAAATAGAAAAAAACCTGTTTAATCTTTGTTTTTTACTTACGATATTATAGGGATATTTAGTTAGCGAGTATGCGTGGTATCGGGGTGTGGGGTAACGGGACAGGGGGTATAATGTTATGGTGTGTTGTCCATATGTTAGTTGCGTTACCGTTGTTCGTTGTAGAGTGGTAGTCTTTAGTGTATGTATTTGTGTGTATGCTACATGTCATCTTATCTTTTTAAGTGTGTTAGGTCTCTAGTAAGGCTTGAGATTTGTGTGTTTGATTTTAAAAATGTTGTCGCAGTTCCGAAAATTTGATGTTGTATGTAGTCGATGTTACATTGTCTGTGTTGTTATTCTAAGTTTATATATCTATTTGAGTTAGTGAGTAGACTGAGAAGTTTTTTTGTGTAGTGTGTAGTCTTTTGTACTGAGTGTCCGATAAGCGGCACCCATACCTGTTTAGTGGGGGCTGTTATATTATTATGCAAGAACAGTGCCTTCCACATATATCCATATAAACACATAGACATACACAAAACAACATATATACGACAAACTCCAAGGTTTTATTGCAGCTGTTGTAGAAGCAGAATGTTTGTTGTAATAAGACCTGTGGCTTCATGTATGTTCTGCCAAAAATGAGGATATGTAAATGTGTGGAACATTTGTAGAGTAAGTAAATAGTAAATTTATGTTTATTGTAAGTAGATATATTATGCATAAATTGTCAAATTTATGTATTTATAATGTAAACATATATTTTTTTCATAGGAATATAAACACTTCTTTTTTTATAATAAACAGTTGTAATTAATTACCTTAAGTACTCTAATTACCATATGCCCATATAATTACTCTAAGTCCTCAAATTATCGTAAATAATCTAATTATCCTAAGTATTGCAATTGTCCCCCTCCCCCTCTTTAGTTGTTCCAAGTACTGCAATTACCTTATTTATCTCCTTTGGTTCACTAAGGTAGGAAGTTCATAGACGTACAATGTCATATTCGCATTTTGTGATCCAGAGTGGAGATTTACATTTAAAATATTTACTTTTATAATGAATATTTAATTGTAAGTTTGTAATTGATGTGCCTATATTTTTTTCTAACGAATAGTTGTAAGTGTAGGTTGTAATTGATGTACTGCAATTGCCTTATTTGTCCCATTTGGTTCACTGAGGTCGGAGGTTCATAAACGTACAATGTCATATCCCCCTTTTGTGATCCAGAGGGGAGACTTTTATTTAAAATATTTACTTTTATAGTGAATATTTAGTTGTAAGTTGTAATTGATGTACTCATATTTTTTTTCTAACGACTAATTGTAAGTATAAGTTGTATTTGATATATTGCAATTGCTTTATTTCTCCCATTTGGTTCACTAAAGTCGGAGGTTCATAGACGTACAATGTCATAGCCGCTCTTTGTGACCCAGAGGGGAGATTTATATTTAAAGTGTTTACTTTTATAGTGAATATTTAGTTGTAAGTTGTAATTGATGTAGACATTTTTTTTTTCTAACAAATTGTTGTAAGTATAGGTTGTAATTGAGGTACTGTAGTTGCCTTATTTCTCTTATTTAATTCACTAAGGTCGGAGGTTTATAGACGTACAATGTCATATCCGCCCTTTGTGATCCAGAGGGGAGACCTATATTTAAAATATTTACTTTTATAGTGAATATTTAGTTGTAAGTTATAATTGATGTACTCATTTTTTTTTCTAATGACTAATTGTAAATATAAGTTGTATTTGATATATTGCAATTGCTTTATTTCTCCCATTTGGTTCACTAAGGTCGGAGGTTCATAGACGTACAATGTCATAGCCGCTCTTTGTGACCCAGAGGGGAGATTTATATTTAAAATGTTTACTTTTATAGTGAATATTTAGTTGTAAGTTGTAATTGTTGTGCTTTACATTTTTTTTCTAACGAATAGTTGTAAGTGTACATTGTAATTAAGGTACTGTAATTGCCTTATTTCGCCCATTTGGTTTACTAAGGTCGGAGATTCATAGACGTACAATGTCATATCCACCATTTGTGATCCAGAGCGGAGACTTATATTTAAAATATTTACTTTTATAGTGAATATTTAGTATGTAAGTTATAATTGATGTACTCATTTTTTCTAACAACTAATTGTAAAGATAGGTTGCATTTGATATATTGCAATTGTCTTATTTCTCCCATTTGGTTCACTAAGGTCGGAGGCTCATAGACGTACAATGTCATAGCCACTCTTTGTGATCCAGAGGGGGAGATTCATATTTAAAATTATTACTTTTATAGTGAATATTTAGTTGTAAGTTGTAATTGTTGTACTTTATATTTTTTTTCTAACGAATAGTTGTAAGTATAGGTTGTAATTGAGGTACTGTAATTGCCTTATTTCTCCCATTTGGTTCACTAAGGTCGATGGTTCATAAATATACAATGTCATATCCGCCCTTTGTAATCCAGAGGGTAGATTTATATTTAAATGTTTACTTCTATAATGAATATTTAGTTATACGTTGTAATTGATGTATGTATTTTTTTTTCTAACAGATAGTTGTAAGTATTATAGATTATACAGAAAAAACGTAATTGAAGTAAGGTGATTATGATAACTATATATAATAAATTATGTACATTACGTATAATAAGTGGTAAATTGTAAAGGTCTCACCTTTATAGTTGCCACCACTTTAGTTTAATTACTGCTGAAATCGGGAGGGGGATAATAAAAAAATGTAATAGCTTCTATTCAATTAATGTTCTGCCACGATGCTTTCAAGTATACCTCTCCAAGATGACAATATCTCGTCAACAAATGATGTAAGAACACCATCACAACATTGGACACATTATGAAGACGATGATGAAGACAATCCTCCACAACCTAACAGTAGCAGCTGTAGACCATCCTCACCATGCGTCGGCATGGTCAATGGATACGGTTATTTATTATTTGGATGTCCAAGATATTATAACACGATCACCGAACCCCCCCCCCCGCCTCCCGAAGAAGGCTTAAGATAAATTTTGTTTCATTATTTTTTTTATATATGTATTCAAAAAATATATATTATAAAATTTACTTTGCGTCTTATTATTAAAACTCAATTTATAAAAATAGAACCTATTGCCTTATTGCTTTCTAATAAATATCATACATAAAAAAATATACATGATATGTAATACATACATATATTCTATGGAAAAGAAGAAAATGTTTATTTTATGTTTTAAAGAAATAAAGTTATTTTCTTTGTACAAAGTAGATAAAAAGGTAAATAAAGTAGGTACCTACATAAAAAGATTTTATATATAGTAAATTGCTTTATGAATGAATTGATATTTTTAGTTTTCTTTTTCTGTATATATGTATGTATTAATGTTAATACTATATTGTACCCCATACAAGTTGTAGATAATCTATTTAATTGTCAATAAAGATTTTAAATTGGAATTGGAAATTGGAAAAAGGTGGAAAACAGTCACCGAAATATTTGTTATGAATGTTTATGAATAAATAAATAATTTAGTTTTTTTAAATCTGTGTCAATTATAAGAACTAAAAAAACCCAAGGAAACATATACAATGAAAATATGTAAATAATAATAATGTGGTATTAGGTATAAATCGATATCTAAAATGACATACAGATTTCCTATTTCTAAATATCACTTTTACTTGTTTTAAATTTTTATATACGGGACATCTATTTAAGGAGAACCTGTGTTTAATGTAGCAGAGAGTGATGGAATAATAGAAAACTGATAGACGACAAAGACAGTTGCTCTGCGCTACTGCCACACGGCTGAATTCGACAGTCGCCTATGCATTGTATCGCGTCGGCAGGCGCCTTTTACGAAGCAGTATACAGTCAACTCTCTCTCGCATATTTAAACTTCAATTCTCTTGCTTTCTGTCTTATTAAAGGCAGGTAGAAGTTTAAAACCATTAACTATTGGAATGGTCGATGGCTCAGTTTGTAAGGTATGATACTGGTAATCGAAGGGTCCAGAGTTCAAATCCCACACAACCAAAGATTTTTTAATAGTAACTTCTCTTCGTACATGACTGTACTACAGTACTAAAGGTAATTAAAGTGATATAGGACAATTGCAGTGCTTACGGTATGAGTACTGACGGCAACTAAAGTGTTTACGGCAATTTGAGTACTTCGAATAATTACAGAAGCCAGGGTAGAGTATTTAGGATATCTGGATTAACTACTTGAAGTACTTAGAACAATTACGCAGGTGGGTGAAAAGTAATTGCAGTAATTATAGTACTTACAGTAGAGGGGCGCAATTGGAGTACTTAGGGTAATTAAAGTATTTACTGTAATTAGAGTACGTAAAATAATTACAGCAATTACAAGGGTTGGTGTGTACTTGGAGTACTTAGAGCAATTACAGCGGTGGGTGAGAAGTAACTGCAGTAATTACAGAATTTACAGTAGAGGAGTGCAATTGTAGTTCTTAGGGTAATTAGAGTATTCACTGTAATTGGAATACTTAAGGTAATTACAGTAATTACAAGGGTGATGCGTACTTGAGGTACTTAGAATAATTACACTGATTGGTGAGAAGTAATTGCAGTAGTTACAGTACTTACTGTAGAGGGGCGCAATTGCAGTACTTAGGGTAAATAGAGTATTTACAGTAATTAGAGTACTTAGGTAATTACACAGGAGGGGTACTAGGAGTATTTAGGGTGATTACAGGGGTGGGGGGCACTTAGAGTAATTAGGGTAATTAGAGTAATTAGCGTAATTAGGGGTGGGGGTAGAAGTGGGGGGGAGGCCGAGAATCGGTAAGAATTCCCTACTTATATCTCAAGAATTGTTGTAGGTGTCGACTTAATTTTTTTAGGTTGAAAGCAGATAAATGAGAGCAGCGAATAAAATGAGGAGAAAACTTCGAAAAAATATTTAAAATAAAAAAAAAATCAAAATAAAAAATAATTAATGTTGTTAATAAGAACAAATCTTATACGATTGTAATAGAATGTGTTATTAGTAGAGCTGTCCGAGGTCACCTGGCCGACAGACCCGTCATATGACTCATATGTTTACATCATATCATAATACTTGAATAAGTACAGTAAATGGAAATAAATTTTAACAATAATGTTACATTTTATATATACAGCATCAGGTATGTTTCTACAGCTGTCTCCGTCAGCGATGTTCGCTTTGGTGAAAAAATATGTTTTGCATTTTGAAAATGACCGTTCGACATCTACGGATGTAATACAGGCATAAGTAAAACACTCTGTGAACTCACTTAACGAAGTTGTAGATGCACCATCACAAATTTGTCTTAATTTGCTAAAATCAGGATCTTTCTGTAATACACTCTCGAATTTTTCTTATTTTTTTGCGTCATTTATAGCCTGTAGCTGTGTATTTACGTCGTCCACTATTTGCAGCGATTCCACTAACGACAACGAACTATTTTGCAATTTTTCTATTGCGTCGTGTAGTCCTCTATAATTGTTATTAATAGTTTTTAAATCTGTTTCAAGGGAAACGTCTTGAAAGCTTGTCTGGTTTTCCCTAATAGCTGCAGCCTCGTTAGGGTTGAACTGTAGTATCACAGCTTTTATTTGTTGAAAATATTCAGCATAATAAAAAGCCGCTTTCAACCACGTTCTCCAACATGTAAGAATCGGCTCTGGTGGTTCAGGGATACCACGACACTGTCTGTGAAATGCTCGAAGCCGTTTAGGAGATTTGAGAAAAACTTTTTTTGTATTTGCTATTAATGCATCTACCTCTGAAAAACATTTTCGAATCGTTTCTGCCACAAGATGTAACGCATGCACTTTACACGTAACATGTAAAAACCTACAATTGTCTCTTTGAAAAGAACGGCCTACCATGCGCATTGTCGCAGCACCAAACATCAATACTTGACTTGTTGAAAGTTCAAATTTTTCGAATGTCTCCAACACCCCGTAATTATTTCGCCAGTACACGCAGTTAGTCTTTTACTAGCTAGTAAAAGTGGAAATGTTAGTTTAAGAGGGCCCAGTACACGTACTATAATATTTAAAATAGATTTTTTTTACAATCTGTCGTCTCGTCAATACATAACCAGAGCCGTGTATTTTTTAATCCACATTTAATCCTATTTACAATGTCTTCACGAACAGCTGGAATATATCTACGTAACGATGTACGACTTGGTAAGTTCACCAGGGGATTGTATTTATTCCAAAACTTCCGAAATGGTTGTTTATCCAGTATGTGTAGCGGAATATTACAGGCTATTAACATTAACAATAAATCAAACATAAACTGAGTTGTCAAAGGCATGCCATTTTTTTTATTTTGATGTTGCACGGTGTTGATGACGACGACAATCTGTTTTGTGCCAGCACATTAAGTCTTGATTACAAACTTTACAAATTATTTTACATCCGTCATAGAATAAATCCGGAAATTCACCGATAAATTTATTCACTGTGTCCGCGTACGGTCGTTTTTTACCCTTTGGCGAGTTTGACATTATGTATAATTTATAGGTACAACCTCACGCATTAACCTTTCAAATAAGACTGCAGCGTAAATCACTTCTAAATCGGCACGTGTGACGCCATCGCAAGACCGTGGCTGTACTCCAGCCACATCGGACAGCTCTAGTTATTAGTAGAGTTGGCAGAAATGTGCAGCGAGACATAGGCGTACGCATCATAATAAGCGCAATAATAGAAACTAACTACTAACAAAAGCAATAAACTGTTACAATTTATAACAATTTATGCACAACTTACCCTCTTAACTAACTTGATGAACTAGCTTGGTTATAATAAACTGGAGAAGATCTGTAAAAACTTTGCAGCATCACGTATGTGTCTATGGTTGTCTCCGTGAGTAATGTTCGCTGTGATGAAAAAATATGCTTATATTTTGAGAACGACCGTTCGACTTCTATTGATGTAATACAGGAATATTTAAAATAGTCTTTGAACGGACTTAACGGATCTGGAGTTGCACCATCAGTACCACCACAAATTTTTCTTAATCTGGTAAAACCGGTGTCTTGCTTTAACACACGTGCGAACTATTCTCTAACGGGCTTATTTTTTGCGTCACCTGTAGAGTATAGTAGTCGATTTACTTCGTCCACTATTTGCAGTCAATCAGCTAACGACAACGCACTGTTTTTGTATGGCGTCATGTAGTCTTGTTTGTGAATAGTTTTTGAAGCTGTTTCAACGGAAATATCTTCGAATTTCGTCTGGCTCTCCTTAATAGCTGCAGCCTCCTCAGGATTGAATTGTAGTGTCACAGTTTTTATTTGTTGTAAATATTCAGCGTAATAAAAAGTTGCCTTCAACCATGTTCCCCAACGTGTAAGAATCGGCTGTGGTGGTTCGGGAATACCAGGGCACTTGCTGTGAAATGCGCGAAGACGTTTAGGAGATTTAAGAAACACTTTTTTTGTACTTGCTATGCATCCACCTCTGGAAAACCTTGTTGAATAGTTTCTGCCACAAGATGTAAAGCATGCACTTTACACGTAATATGTACCAACCTACAACGTGTTCTTGAAGAGAACGACCTACCAAACGCATTGTCGTGGCACCATCGGTCATAAACATCAACACTGGACTTGCTAACAGATCAATTTTTTCTAACGTCTTCAGCACCACCCGCGTAATTGTTTTGCCAGTACACTCAGTTAGTCTTTTGCCAGCTAGTAATAGTGGAAATGTCGGTTTAAGAATTTCCAGTACACGTACGATAACATTTACAATAGAATTTTTTACGATCTGTCGTCTCGTCAACACAACCACAACCGTGTATTTTTTAATACACATTTGATCTTATTTACAATGTCTGCGGCAGTTGGTACATAGTTACGCAACGTTGTGCGACTTGGCAACATCACCTGGGGATTGTAAAGGGTGTTGCAATAAGAGCGCAATATTTCAAGGTTCAATAAAACATGGTTTTCTGTAGCAAAGTATTGAAATATTTATTGAGTTATAATGTAGACATTTGGGAGTTATGTATGGAACAACACATCTGGTAAATGGCCGTCACGGCTTTGCTGGCACAAGCGTACTCTATTGGCGAAATTTTGAATAATGGTGTTGCATACATGTGGTAGTATTTAGTTGATATAGCGTCTAATTTCGGCCCTCAATGCTTGTTGGCATAAACCTGTGACTTCAGATAACCCCACAGCCAAAAGTCCAAAGGTGTTAAATCGCAAGAGCGTGGCGGCCAATTCTGGTCACCAAACCGAGAGATGACACGTCCAGGAAAAGACTCGTGCGAGACGGTCAATGTTTTAAGGGACGGTATGGCAAGTGGCACAGTCCTGCTGAAACCGAGAGCAATATCTTCCAATTAAGGCACAAAGAACAGGGTTATCATAGCACGGTAACGTTCGCCATTCACCGTTACTGCATTACATGCCTCGTCTTCGAAGAAAAACGGCCCAATGATTCCTCCAGACCACAATGCACACCAAATAGTGACACGTTTTGGATGTATAACTTTCTCATGAATCATTCGTCGATTTTCTGAGCCCCAAATGCGGTAGTTTTGCCTATTAACGAAGACATCGAGGTGAAAATGGGCCTCATCACTGAAAATGATTTTGTCCACAAAATCGGCATTCACTTCTTGTTATTCAAGGATCCAATAGGTGAACTCTCTTCGCTGTGCATGGTCTGTTGGCAGAAGTTGTTAAGTCAATTGGACTGGCATGGAGATGCAAATCTTTAATGAGAATACGCTGAAGAGTGGCTATTGTAACGTCCAATTCTTGTGCACGATGACGAATCAACGTGCCTGGACTCTCGGCCACGCTCTCGCGAACTGTCGTGATATTTTGTTCTGAACGACCTCTACGAGCTCGTGTCCTGTCTTTCACATCGCTAACCGAACCAGTACTTTCGAATTTTTCGATTATTCTTTTCACAGTAGATGAATGAGGAACATTATTTCGACCGAAAATTGAACGCACTTTACGAATCGTGGCAATCAAACTTTCACCATTTTGATAATAATGTTTAACAATCAGGATGTGTTATTCTATCGTGTAATGCTCCATGTTTACTAACTCCCATCTGTCTCCTATCGACCTGGCATGTCATAATCTTGTGACATCATGACAGCCAAACTGGCGCGCAATTCAAATCTTGCGCTCTTATTGATACACCTTTTATTTATTCCAAAACTCCCGAAATGGTTATTTATCGAGTATGTTCAGCGGAACATCACAGACAATCACCATTAACACTAAATCGACATAAACTGTGTTTTTTGAAGGCACGCAATTTTTTTAGTGTTATGCTGCACAATACACACGTGACGTCTACAATCATATGTATCCGGTCTATCTCACACACCTTACAAATTATTGGAGCACCATTATAGAATAAATCCGGGTATTCACTGATAAATTTATTCACTTTGTCAGCGTATGGCCGTTTTTTACCCTTGCGCACGTTTGACATATTTTGTTATTAAATTAATATCAACAATGAAATACAACAAATAAAATTATCAACAATACAATAACATAAAATACAACGGAGAGAAATAAATTAGCGTGTAAACACTACTACACCTAACAATGGACTAGTCTCGCGGCTCGCTTCGAATTGTCCGCCAGCCGGTCATTGCCTCACTAGGTATCTATCTACCTGCTATTGCACCACCGAATAGCCGCACGACATGCCAACTCTAGTTATTAGTTATTATTAGACGCGGGAAAATGTCCTTGAGTCACGTACCAGCTTCTCAACAGATCTATCTGAGTACCCATAGGAAAGAATAGTAGCTGTGCATGCGCAGCGAGATCTAAACCGTGTTTGTTCACTACTCAGTTTACCTGCAAATGGCGCTGAAATCATTAATGTTATGCGTATTTTAAGTGCTATTCAGCGTACACCTCCACTATTAATAATGTTAAAGGGGTGTTGCAAACCAATACGCGAACAGTTGAGGAAATAGTTGCAAATGCTTTGTGTAATATTCGTGTTAAAAGTGAAAATGCTTTACTGCTTATATCAGATGCAGCGGCATATACACTGTGTCCCAGAATAGAGATGTATTGCATAAAAAAATTTAGAATTTGGAATGGCACTTCTTGAATTAGTCCTGCTTGGTGTAAAATTATGATATATCAAAAATGAGTTGAATCGATGTTATAGGGTGTTTTATAAGTAGAGGGACTCTATTTAATCGGTTAATTCATTGACTGACTCTCCGAAGAGGTTCCTCGTGAGCTGACTGAGAGAGAGTTGAATGATTTTAGAATTTACGCGCAAGTCTCAAAGAAGTTTGTGTGAATGTGGCCAGTCCAGCTACTCGCCTCGCGCATTAAAAAAAACCAGCCGACTCCGACGTGCATGATTACAAGATCCATTGCATTGCAAAACAAAAATTAGCGATAGAGTACCGAATTGTAAGTCCGCCGACTGCCGAATAGTTTTTATCTGTTCTTTGACCGAGTGGAATCGACTCGTTTAACTCTCTACGTGCCAAAATATGATCAAAAAGTAAAACTGCGAAGAAAACTGCCAGCAACAAGATATATTTCAAGAGTCAAGAGTCGTGCAAATAACATCGATTTGACTGAGTCTACTCTTCGAGTTAACTCACGCACGAGTTGCTCACCTTTAGTCTGAGGCAAATACCGAACGTAACTAATATACCTGACACTTCAAATTTTCCTTTGATTTTTTAGACAAAATAAATATATCTAAATATCATTAGGAGTTACAAATGCAATCGAAAATATTATGTTGACTGTGATCATTGTTATTTTATTGTTTTCTTTTTTATTTTAACATTATTTTTGTTAAGTAATTTAACATCTGAAAAATGATGTCCCAGCCAGCAAATGTTTTCGATTGTATTTGTAACTCCAACATAGTATATTTATAATATTATTTATTTTTTCTAAAAAATCAAAGGAAAATATGAAAGAAAATCTTTTATCGAATAGTACAATTATATATAGGTGTTCCATGTGAAAAAAAAAAAGTTATGTTCGCTCCTTGCTAATTAAGCAGAGAACTTTAATTTTTCAGTCTGTACAAAAAAACTTTGAGGAAGATCCTACAATTTTTTTCAAGATTTTTTTTTACTTTTCAAATCACTTCTACATTGATTTAAAATGTGGGCACGTTAAGTTGATCACACTGTACATAATTTAATCCTACCCGCATTTTTTCACTTTAAATCGAATTTGATCATAAAAGTGAAATGACATTTTGATTTTCTCATAGAAGGACGATGGACTACTGTCATTAGACAATACTAGACAATTTATTATGAAAGGCATATATTCAAACTGGAAATATATAGTATAATAGAACAGAGAAGCAACACAATTTCTTTAGATAATTTAATCTGAGGCATTGATGTCTCATTTATTTATATATGCACTGTGTTGTCAAATATTAAATTATTTATATTTTTCAGATGTATGGGGGTATGAGAGGAATCAAAGGTCTTGTATGTGAAACATCTGTTCTTGACCCCGACGAAGGTATCAGATTTAGAGGATTGTCTATCCCTGATTGTCAAAAAGTTCTTCCAAAGGTACCTGGTGGCAACGAACCCCTCCCAGAAGGTCTATTCTGGTTACTCATCACAGGTGATGTTCCCACAGAAGCTCAAGTAAAAGCTCTTTCCAAAGAATGGGCTGATCGTGCTGAATTACCTTCCCACGTTGTTCAGCTTCTCAACAACCTCCCCTCCACCGTTCACCCTATGTCTCAGTTTTCCGCTGCTGTCACTGCGTTGAATAGTGAAAGTAAATTCGCAAAAGCCTATTCCAGTGGTGTACACAAATCGAAATATTGGGAGGTAAGTAAAGTGCCAAAGATTTTTAATTAATTTCTAGGACTTCAAATTTGTCTTCCTTCTCTACTAACAATGTATCCCTTATTATTTTTTATATCAAAATAATTGATGTCACAACACATGTATTTTTTAAGAATTTTATTCAAAAATTTGATTTCACTGGTAAAAAATATGTGTGCAAAAAAAATTTATTTATAATGATATACCCTCTTTATTAGACAATGGTTTCTTCGGTATTGCTGTATTGTGTCATTGCAAATTTCTACAGAAGCACCTGCATACCGCCGCCGCATAACGCATCGCTTGTACAATAATTAGGGAACTAAAAAATGATATTGATCAAGCATACAAAAATTATATAAATAGAATACAACAAGGCATTAGTGATGATTCAGTCATTCTGGCAATTCATGAATAATAAAAAGGGAAATGTAAAGGGGGAGAGGCAATTGCAAATGCATTTGCCAGTCACTTTAATAATGTATATAATCTTGATTTTGATGAAAATGACTCGCATATAAAACTTAAGCAGCATGTTGATCAAATAGTTATACAGTCTATTACACAAGATGAGATTGCGTGATGCTGAAAAAAGATTAAAGGCAAATAAAACTTTTGTTCCTGATATGTTACCTTCAGTACATCGCTAAATGCTGCATTGACTTTCTTGTGTACCCTCTTCATTTCTTCTATAACCTAAGTTAAACTAATGTATTTCCGGAAATCTGGAAAGAACTTCGTATTTGTCCAGTACATAAGAAAGGTGATGAAGCTAATGTTAACAATTTTAGGCCTATTGCTATACTGTCAGTGTCAGCAAAGCTATATGAATCTATTATATATGTATAATGTTATCTACGATTCAGTTTGCAACAGAATATCCAAACACCAATACGGTTTTATGAGACATAGGTCAACTACTAGTAACCTAATTAATATTACTCAGTATATATATCACAAGTAATACATGATGGTAGTCAGATAGATGTAATATATACGGACTTTCAAAAAGCGTTTGATATGGTACCACATAATCTCCTTTGTAAACTTAAAAATGAATTCGGATTTCACGAGAACCTGATAGAACTCTTTACTTCATATTTACAAAATAGAAAACAGTATGTGTCTGTGAATGGATATACTTCAAATCATTTTATCGCATTGTCTGGGGTTTCTCAGGGCTCCAACCTTGGGCCACTGCTATTTCTCATATTTATAAATAGTTTAACAGAAATAATTGAATCTTCCAAATATTTATTATTTGCTGATGACTTAAAAATCTACATAAAAGTTGAGAGTAATATGGATTCCATCATGCTCCAAAATGACTTAGATAAAGTATATATCCGATTTTATATTATTACACAATAAATGATACAGATTTGGCCAGAGTTGAAGTGATGAATGACCTAGGTATAACTTTTGATACCCGCCTTACATTTAATAGTCATATTTACTCCATGATAAATAAGGCTATTAAAATGTATGGCTTCGTAATATGTAATACCAAAATGTTTACCAGTACAAATGCTATTAGACAATTATATATATCATATTATGTTAGATCTGTGTTGGAATATTGCTCCATTATCTGGAATCCGTTTTATCAAATACATGTGGATAATATCGAAAGGGTACATAGTAAAGTTTTAAGATTCATCAATTATAAAGAAACTGGTTTGTATGACTTTAGTGTAGAAAAAAATATGTTAAGGGGACAATATAATCTTAAACCACTGGACATTCGACAAAAACACAAACATATTATTTATCTACACAACTATTACATGGCAATGTTGATGATCTTAACTTTCTGTCCTTAATATCTTTAAATGTACCTTTGTATCCTACCAAAGCATTCAGAACTTTTTATCTAGAACTTGCTAGTGTAAATTACCAAATAAATTCCCCACTCCATAGAATATGTAGTATTTACAATGGGACACAACACAATTGTGCTCTATTTGATATTAGCTTAAGAAGTTTAAAATCCATGTTAAATAATATATTGATTTAAGTACTGTTAACATTATGTTTAAATTTGTGTATATATTGTATATACTCTGTAATATGGCTTGGCCTGTTGAGTGTATTTTGTCAAATAAATAAATAAATAAATAAATGGTGGTGCTGTATAAGAGGGTGACATGTTCTGAATCAAACATCAATGACACAACACACCAATTAGTTAGATTTGCAGAAATAATTATGTAACAGTTTTCTATCATTTTAAATGAGTAGATATCAAAATTTCTGAATATTTATTAAATAAAATTGTTACCAAGGCAACTTACTCACAGTTTTTGGGAAAAAATACATGTGTAAAATTGTAAATTTTTTATCTATCTCAAAATTGTAACAAGTAATATGGGGTGGAATTTACAGTAGGTACTTACCTCAAAATAGGTCTGCCCTTTTCCTAATTTTGCAGTCCTTTTTTAGTACGTCTACGATGATGCTATGGATTTAATCGCTAAATTGCCCGTCGTTGCAGCCACCATTTACCGTAATACCTACAAAGACGGCTCAGGTATCGGCGCTATTGACACCGCAAAAGACTGGAGTTACAACTTCACTCAAATGTTGGGTTACAATAACCCAGAATTCATTGAACTTATGAGGTTATACCTTACAATTCACAGTGATCATGAAGGTGGCAACGTATCAGCACACACCGTACATTTGGTTGGATCAGCTCTTAGCGACCCTTACCTCTCCTTCGCTGCAGGGCTCAATGGATTGGCTGGCCCACTCCACGGTCTTGCTAACCAAGAGGTAAGTTTTGTTTTCAATGTATGTTTCATATATGTTTAATCTTAGGTTAAAAATAAATAAACTTGTATTTGTTAATTAGTATTCATATAGATTTGACCCTAAAAGTTTGCCACGGTAGTCTAAATTATCACATATTTATGAATTCTATTCCCTTAGTGAAATTCATAAAACCCAATGCTCGTTAATGGTGATTTTTAACAATAGAATCATCATCTCCAAACCATTGGGAAATGAAGTGATCTATTATAGATTTTCAAAGTATGTAATTATTTTGATCTATTTTAGATCATACAAAATTTTTCCAAAAATGGCACTTTGCATATAGTGAAAATGTATATAATTGAAAAAAACATACTTGGGCAGAAATGTCATAAATGTGTGTATGTACTAATTTTGTAAATGATTTTCAGGTGCTTTTATGGCTGCAAAAGATTCGTCAACAAATCGGTGACAAAGCAACTGAGGATCAATTGAAAGACTTTATTTGGAAAACACTTAAATCTGGTCAAGTAGTACCTGGTTATGGACATGCTGTTTTGAGAAAAACTGACCCTCGTTACACATGCCAAAGAGAATTCGCTCTCAAACATTTGCCAGAGGACCCACTCTTCCAGGTAATTCATTTACTTTTTTGGTAGACATATTTTTATTAACATAACTTTTTTTGTAGTTGGTATCTAATATTTACAAGGTGGTTCCCCCAATTCTTTTGGAACTTGGTAAAGTTAAAAACCCCTGGCCAAATGTAGATGCTCATTCTGGTGTTCTCTTACAGGTAAGCATAGTTTCTTATTTAGTTTCTTTATTGTACTTCTCTAAGTTATATAATGTAGATTGCGATTTTCTAATAAAATTAAGTAATAATTAGAGATAGGACATACGTCATTTGTTACAGGGATATATAATGATTCGACGATATATAACACATACACATGTTTTCTATTCATTAATGTAAAAGCAGTAATCGGATAACTATATATTGTATTTGCTGTAATTACTGAAAATATAGTTAAAATTGCAGCCATAATGGGCTCGTTGCCTTGTTGTGAAAATACTTTCAGTTTTATATTTATACAGTGTGTCCCCGGATGTAGTTCACAATACTTGTAAATTTTTTTATTTTAAATTTTTCGAAAAAAGTCATTCTTCATAAAAAGTTTTGCTTATTTTGAAAATTCATAAGCCGCAATCAAATATTCGAAAAATTATACAGGATGATCAAAAACTTAATAAATGTGAAGTTTGTTCACGAGTAAACTACCAATATTTTATTTTTCTTTTTTAGAGAAAAATGTAATAAACAAGTGTTCGTAATCATAAATGTAAAAATTGTTATAAAGAATACATTTTATCATTAAAATGAAAAATAGATAAAATCCTGTAAGCATTTCAGCATTAATTTGAAAATATTGGTCTTCCATGACATACAATTTTTTCAACGAAATTCTTAATTTAAGTCGATTTTATGATTACGAACATTGTTCATGACATTTTTCTTTAAAGAGAAAAATATTGGTAGTTTACTCTTGAGAAAATTTCACGTTTTTTAAGTTTTTAATCACTGTATACTTTTTTGATTATGGCTTTTGAATTTTCAAAATAAGCAAAACTTTTTATAAAGAATGAGTTATTTCGAAAAATAGAAAATCAAAAAATATTCAAGTACTGTGAACACATATTGGTATAAGTAACATGTACACATATAGAAGTTAGTTATGTACTCTCTCTCAACACTTTTTGGTTGTAGTTTAGATTGCATTAACACAACAAAATGAATTACAATATACTTGCACAAAAACCCAGGTACATTCAAATAGTCAGTGTAGTAGCTTTGATGCATTTTGTCAACTCTTATTTTGAACGCCACAACAGAGTTTTAACTTACAAGCACTGATATAAATGTCCCTTTTCTAAGTAAATGTCCTCCACATGTCAATGCTTCAGGTAAGAACAGGGGCGTGCGTGTTTGGTTTTGGCAGGGCAAGCTTTACTACAAATCTAATTTGATAATTTTTGAGTTTTCAATCAGTATAGAAAAAAATATATCCTTGTTTCTTTGCAACAAACTTAATTAAAGTTGTTGCATTTAGAAAGTGTTCTAGTTAAAAGCAAGTTTCTACAACACTCGTTAAATAATGCTTGTGGAACGTTACCTTTTTTTTTTGTGGCCAATAGGCCACATGAAATAGAAATATTTTTGCAAATGAAACTTTAAATAATGAAAATAAATAAAATCTTTGTAAAAGCAATAACAAATTAATAAACATAAAAACGGATAACATGATAATAAATAATATGATAATAACAATGTTTATGGCGTTATACCATCTTTTTTGTGGGCGGTTCGCCAATAGCCCTATTTCCCACATGAAATAAAAATACTTTTGCAAATGAAACTTTATTCAAATAACGAAAATAAATAAAATCTTTGTAAAAGCAGTGAGTATATTATTTTATACTTGCCTTATGCCCATTTCTGATTCGATTTCATCCTCAATATTATCACTATCACTACCGCCAACGTTAATAGTAATAGGATCAACGTTCTGGTAAATTCTGATGTCTACATCCCACATTTTCCAATCTTTTTGAACATGATTAATACATTTTTTTTCAATCTTCTGCAGTTACCTTCTCAACTGCTCTTCGAAGATGGTGTTCTACATTGGCTAATCTTTCACTTACGCCCAGATTAATTCAATTAGGTTTAGCTGACAGTGGTATGGAGGTAATCTTAATACTGTCACTCCGCGATTTGATGCTAATTCATCTACAACAAGCTTTTTGTACTTATCAACCTGTATAACTTCACAGGCTGAAGTATTCCGGCTTCTTTGCTTTTCTCCATGATTGTAATGTTGCCAGTTCGTTTTTTACGAAAAAACTATGAACAGTTCGTCATATAGCATATTTAACGTCTTCATCAGTTTCTATTTTTTTTTCAACCACTTCTTGTTTTTGCCATTAGTACTTTTCCATGTATTTTTTCTTCTCTCAAAATTTTGTAAATGCTTGATTTTGTGTAATCCGAACACATATCTATTAAATCGTCTTTTGAAAGCGGATTTCTTGCTAGACAGTGGAATACTCGCACTTTAATTTTTTTTCTCATTTATCGATCAAGAAGTCGTCCTTTCAGCCCTTTTGGAAGAGGATGGTCCCGGAACATCTTACATCTTTTAGTAGAAACGAATTTACTATAAAATCACTAAAACACACTCTATAAGGTTATAATCGATGAAATATGACAATTAAATTGCCCTCTCACTTATTCACATTCAACACAATACATATATCACAATCACAAGAGAACTGTTGCCTATCCTATAAGTAAGTACACCATAAACTAGCACAATCACTATAATTTATCGTTAATGTAAACCCACCCGAATTACCTAACCAGCGCGACATTACTGTGTTCAAATAGTGCCGAAAAGTGACACCAGGTAAAATTGTGCAATGGAGTAGATATCATTTTTTCGAACAAGTTAAACAAAAAAGCCTTTCGGGTGCAGAAAATTTTAACCAGTAGTTCTAACCTCTGGATTATCATTGGTTGAGTTCAAAATCAAAATTAATTTCAACCAATGATAATCCAGAGGTTATCATCACTAGTTAATACTTCTCTGCACCCGAAAAGCCCTAAAGACAAACAGCGGGAATGCACGTAAATGATGTAGCGTTGCCACATATTTTAAAAATAAAAACATAAGACGGGTGTTATTATTCATTGCTATTTATTTCATGTCATATTCCCTTCTGTGGAATCACTGGCCTACTACAATGTGTTAGGAACATGGACTTTAATGGTCCTTCCTTAATCGCAAGCATAAATAATGTTCAGTTGTAGTATTGTTGAAATATACTAAAAGAAATGGGAAATTTGCCAAATAGATTTGATAACACAGTTTCAAATTTTAAGGTGTCATTCAATTCACAACTCTTTTTGGTTTTAGTGTAGGAGTTTATTTTTATTTTAAAAACTGTGTAGCATAAATATATACAGAAACTTCAGTTTTTTAGTTATCTAAAAAAAGTTGTCTTGCAGTTAAAAATTCTATGGGAAAATGTTTAATAAATTTCGTATTTCATTTAATAAACACATTTACTGAACTATTTAAATGAATCAAGCTATTATGTAATATTATCAATGCCATTATAAAAAATAAAATAAGGTCATCAATGAATTATAGATTGTCAATTTTTTGTATTGCTGTCTCTTAAATCAGCTTTAATTTCTAAGGATAAGAAGTGTTACTTCCTTAATTCGCCTAATATGAAATGGTTATTAAACTTTAATAAATACATAAAAATACAAATATTGGACAGTCTGGTTTTTTATTGTTCAGATTTTGGTAATTGATTATTTAATATTTTTTTCCAGTATTATGGGCTTAAGGAAATGAATTACTACACTGTGCTCTTTGGTGTATCGAGAGCCCTTGGAGTAATGGCTTCACTTGTATGGGATCGTGCTCTTGGACTTCCCATTGAAAGACCCAAATCTATGTCTACGGATGGTCTCATAAAAGCCCTTACGGGAAAGTAAATTAATTTAAGAAGGCCCAGTACAGGACTTACTTGTGGAGGAGGTTGAAATATCAAGAGACCAGCTACTTAAAACTAACAAACTACCTCATCACAAGTGTTCTTTTAAATTTAATAATGCTCACATTTTGGTCCTAATCGGGTACTGTAATGGGCTATTTTTTCACTTAATTTATCGTCGAAAGTGATAGCGAGAGTGATTTCACCTTCATCAGCATCTAAGGTTACCACTTATTGCAGAGTAGAAGATTTTTAAACGGATGTAATTAATTTTATGGTTTTATTTCCTGATTTTGCTGTGCTCTGTAGTAGCTTTACTTTTAAATTTATTATTATATATAATTTTTAACAAACTTTATTTTTATTTATTTTATTTATACAAAGCTACAAAAGATGTACATTTTATTTGGAAATAATTTATTTACCTACTTGTTACCTTGTGTTGTAACATAACAAATAATTAGCGTTCCCTGTATTTATTTGACTGTAAAATTGTTAAGGTATAGTTTAATATGAAATAGTGTACAGTTCAGTGTAGTTAGTCATATATAGTTGTAATTTGTAAGCTAGATTGTGGAGATCTTGTTAACTTATCAATAAATAAGACAATACACATTTGTAAACAAAATTTATAATTAAATTTACCTGTTTAGTTCAAAAAAAATTTTTTATCGTCTTCAATCAATTATTTGGTGCTAGCCACATCCTGAGGCCATTTCATATACAACAGGCAAAATGTGCAATATTTCCGAAGGAAAAATTTTTATCTATTATAGACAAATGGCCAAAGGTAAAATTATTCATTTGTAAAATATGCCGACATGTTCAAAAGGAATGCAAAAATGTCATCCTTAGAAATTCAGGGATGTAAGTAAACCTCTAAAATTAGAAAATTGTTTAGTTTTGTAGATTTGATAAAATATGATACAAATTAGTTAAAACCAAAAGTTAAAAATTCCGTCTTCAAGGCACATAATGATTGCGTCGGTAAAATGTGATAAAAACACTACTGAGAGGTGAACCTTACCACCCAGCTGTTGCCTCGCTATTGGACAATGTCACGTGTTGATTTTAATCAGGGTAGGAATCGAGTTCGTAGTTATTTATTGTGAATTGGCGGTTTCGTGAGATAATCATTGCTATTCACTAAATACATATATTTATTATATATATATATATATATATATATATATATATATATATATATATATATATATATATATATATATATATATATGTATATGTATATGTATATTGTAAATCATTCACTAAAATTTGATTGATTAAAGCCTTATCGAGAATTTTTAATTTATACCAAAAAATTTCCATTTCTAACGGTGCACACTTTGAAAGATTTTTCAGAAACCACTTATTAGTTTTATACAAAAATTTTTTAATGATGTGAAGGAATATAATTTTTTATGTGATCTCTCCTGGTGGTACCACATTTACCAAATTTAATGTGTCACCCACCATGTTGAAAATCTTAATTGTCAAATTTGGAAATTCTCCCATTATAGTATTTTTTTTTGAGGTAGCGCGATTCACACACACATCCCCAGCCCCCCCCCCCACACACACACACAAACCGACAGACATCATTCGGAAAACAGAATAGATTCAGGAGGGTTTGAAACATATATCTCAATAGCTCGAGGTCAAAAAAATTATACTACACTTCCTTATATTAGGTACACGAAAGTAAAAATGTGGAAATTTTCATCATACCGGCTTTGAATCATCTCGGAAATAAAAATTTTTCAAACACTAGATTTTTTTTTCATAATTTTTCGTTTTAAAATTTCGAAGTTGTTTTTAAGAACGTGACTTCATGTTCATTCAGTTATTTCTCAAGGCATTTAAATGTTGGTAAAATGAAGTATTATGTAAAATGTAAACATTTTCAGGAAATTCACTCATCAATGGACGGTTTATTTTTTGAGAGTGGAGTGTCGAGACCAACTGAGAGCGCCCATCAAATTTGTTGTAATTTGAATATAAGCAGTTAATCACATGATGCCTTACAAAACTGATACAAAACAGTTTATGAGATTGTCATAAATTTCTTTCCACCAATATAATTTTTAAGAATACTTTTTCCATTGTTGCCAACATCGGATCGGATAAGTATAATTGCTCCATCTTTATACGGGATTTTCGTAAATGTTATCCGTTCCATCCGATCCATAAAACGATGGTACACCACGTGACCAATTACTTACCTTTAAGAGCGTCGTCGAGTTGTCCCGTCAGCAAAAGATAGTTGAAAACATCCTCATCGGGTAGTGTCGTAATATGATCAAGTTAAAGGGTATCAATTGATCAGGTGGTTTACGATCGTTTATGGAGGCTTTGTACATGTGTACGAAAATACCACTGGACATATATAATATTCACTTGCTTTTGTGCAAACTTCGTCATCTTTGCAGGAATAAAGACATTTTATTATTATTATTATATATATATATATATATATAGTTTTTTTCGGAATATCCGATGCCGGTCAGTCCTCCCGTGGCCTCCGACGCCTCACGGGAGTCGCGCCGGTGCATCAACTACAGCCACTCCCCACATCCCGCAGGGTTAGTGACTGTAGATACCAGAATCGTGTGCCATAAGCAGACGGACAGAACCCAAAAGGACCGCCTTCTGCATTTGGCCTGCCAGCCACTCGGCTGATTTTTGGCAGGCTGGTATGATCTACAGTTCCGAGAGCAGCGTAGGCTTTATCCCTCCGAGTACACCGATTATAAGGACGACCATTTTTACCGAGTAGCCTGGGTACGGCACCTGGAGCTCGTACCGGAGATCGCGATATTTGGTCCGTTTCTCCTCCTCTTTCAAGGTGAGGTTTTTCTCCGCAGGTGCCGAGAGTTCAATGACATATATCACCTTGAGTTGATGGTCAGGAGGACTATGTCAGGCTGGTTGGCTTAGATTAGCCTGACAGTCGGGAATGAGTAGTTCCAGTAAATCCGGCATTTCTCGTTCTCGACAACGGACTCAATATCTCCGGGGACGTAAGGCAGCACTGGTGTCTGGTCTACCCCGTACGAGTGCCTTAGATGGTAGTATAGCACTCGTAAAGCCGCGTTATTATTATTATTATTGAAATGTTTCCAATGAATCAAATATATATTTCCCTGTTTCTTTGCTATATTTTATAAGAAACCAAAATAATAACTCAGTTCATCAAATCTCCCAATAAACCCATGATACAGATATGTATACCTTGTTTTATAGTATGAAACAAATGAACTCCGTCATATGATTTACCTTCGAAAACGAAAACTCAACAATTGACATTTTTGGTCATAATAATTAATATTTTCTGTCATCTCTTTCACCATCGTTAAATGAGGGCTACCGTTTTTAAGCTCACAAGTTGGCGCCACTGGCTAGTAGGGTAGCTGTCAAAAATTATTGTTAGATGCGGAAGAAGTTTCTAGGGTTTTATTATAATTATTTCGTATATCCGTAAATAAAAGAAATTGTTAATTATGTGTCAGTGTTGTGCAGTTCCATTTTGTTCAGAAACAAATGGCGGACATATGTTTCCGAGAGATAAAACTCGCCAAATACAGTGGTTGGTAGCGATTCGCTGGGATAACTTTATTCCTTCGAAACATTAGTGTGTTGTAAGAAACATTTTAATCTTGACGATTAAGCGTTACCAGCGCAGCCTACTACAGAAACTCGTAAGTAATAATCATGCACATTCGTTGTTTTCATCATGCTCATGCTTGATATAACCTACTTTAATGGCATAAGACACCTCTGATAGGTACAATAATCTCCTTACTGATCAAGTGAATTACTACTTTCGCCTTCTATCATCATTGTGTTAAATGTTTTCAGCTAATTTTTATAAAAATCACTAAAAACCTGCTTTAAAAAGCCACAATAAGCATTAACCGTCTATGACAATGACCTTACCCTATACTAGCGCCTCTCGTGGTGAATTCAAGCCCTCATTTTATTGTAGCTTCCTCACATGGTCCATTTGTTTGTAATGAAACTTATCTTGTTCAAATCATAGACATTAAAGACCCTCTATGTCTATGGTTCAAATGTGGAAAAGGAATGGAATAATTTGTTACTTGGGGATTTATTTTGGTAAAGTTGATGAAATCATCTTGGCAACATTGCTCGTATTCTGTTCTATTTTTGTTCCGTCACAGAAATCGAATTCTGTGCCTCCATGGTGATATGTCAGTTTAACATTATTTGTTATAAAATTTGAATTATGTTTTATACAGTATTTATTAAAATGTCAACTTGTGTTTAACTTAATCCGAGGGATCAAATGGTGTTGTGATTGTGAATAGATGTGATCAAAATGCAATTTTTAACTTGTGCAACATATCTAATATTTTACGTAAACTCCGTTCTAACCTATAACTCCGATACATTTACTGAAGAACTGCTTATTAAACCCCTTTACAGCGAACAAATATATGCCCATTTTCAGTTTACTACAAAATGGGATGTAGATCCTAATACAGAAACATGTAAGTTTGACACTAAAACATTAAAATTTCGTATTTTTGTAAATACTTATGTAATTATTTCTATAGTTAATCACAGCCGGATTTTTCCAAGAGCACTTGGTGAAATAGTAAAAAGGTACAATGTTCAAGAACTGCACGTCAGTCTGACTGGAGGTCTATGGAGATATGACAGCTGGGGATACCCAGTGACTGATGCTGCTCCGGGTGCAGAGGTATGGGCCTGGTTTAAAACCGATACTAAGGATGTTAATAAGAATTGGAAATTATTAGCTAATTCATTATCTGGTTTACTATGTGCTTCACTGAATTTTGTTGACACATCAAATAGTGTTAGTCCAGAATTCTCGTTTAAACCAACAGGTGTGACAGATTCTCCAAATGTTAACAGCTCTTATTTAAGGTAAATATAATGTATCCAATCTTGATTTATTTGAAATTCGAGTTATAAATTAGAACATGTAGGATTCTTCTAGTTCTGGAGTTGTGAATAAAAAATGTTCTACTATTTTATAAGGAGAGAGAATCATAAGATTGTAGTATTTGTGTCTGTAAAAAGCTAAAAAATTAAAATCTGCGTTTAATTCATTAATATAATATATTTTAGATTTGCAAGCCTACCTCGTGAAATAGTCTGCACTGAAAACTTAACGCCATGGAAAAAAATTATTACCATGCGACTCTAAGTCGGGCCTAGCATCATTACTCAATTCAGGTTACATTCATAACACACGTTATCATTCTGTTGCATTACATTTACGTCCAGTTTGCAGAGATGAGACATGTCAGTCTCTTTCATTGGAATTACAACAATCGGTATCACTAGTCTATGATTACTTAATTTTGGGTACCAAGAATTGGTCTCTGAGAAAACTATTTGGACAAGGCGTTACTAGAAACTGTATTCTAGCAAGTAGAAGTGAAATATATGTAGATACTACAACTTCTTCGACTCATAGTTTTGAATTGAGCCCACCCCCCGATGATGTAGTTACTTCCATTAGAGGAGGTCATGTAAGTACTTTCGGCAAGTATAATGTGCCTAATTACTTTCTGCATATAAGTGCAAAATATGAAGAATCACAGAAGTTAGCAGTAGTATCTCCGCCATCACTGTATGCCAGTCAGTATCTCACTGGTTATGGGCAAGAAAGAGGAGGTATAGTGACAAAATTGTACAATAACCATTGGGACAATTTAAATGTGGTGGTTTTACAAAACATTCCATGGTATGTTCCTATTTATTTACATACGCTTAAAGTTACAACAGATGGTGTTAATAATGAGCCAATTACGTTGCGTTACATTCCGGGGATACAACGAGAGCGACCGTATTATTTAGAAATTCTTCTAAAGCTTCCTCCAAAGTCAGCCACGGCAGTTTCAATTGACTTTGATTATGTTTTCTTAAAATGGCAAGAATATCCGCCTGATGCCAACCATGGATTTTACATTGGGTCAGCCATTATATCTAGTCACTTAACTCTTGCACGAAACTATACTGGGCTTCCACAAGATGGTTCTACTATAACAGATAGTTTTAATGCTTCTCGTAGTGGATATTTAGTGCAAGTTCGTACAGAAAATATGGTTATTACTTTGCCTACCCCTGATTTTAGTATGCCCTATAATGTAATTTGCTTGGCATGCACTGTAGTTGCTCTGGCATTTGGACCTTTGCATAATATCACAACTAGAAGGCTTGTGTTAAAGCCAAAAAATAATGAAAAACTTTTGTTCAGATTAAAAAGAAAGCTAACAGAGTTTTTGAAGAAATAAAACAATGTGAGTGTAAATTTTTTTTAATGCGTTAGTTTTTTGGTGATTTTTTTTACAATTTTTACCAAAGACTAGTTGTTTTTTTTTTAATAAACTTATAAAATATATCTGCTTGTTTTTTGTATTTTTCTAAACCTAAGTGTTAACGTATATCTTGAAAGGATTATAAGCTCATTCACATTAGTACAATGCGATCATTTTAGGTGTCTCGCTTAATTAATTTCCTGGCAGTAATAGGTATTTACATAACAAGACCGGAAAGTGGCAATTTCCAGGGCAAATCCTGAAAGCCAGGGAGCTCGGTAAAGGCACTTTCCAGTTGTGGTGCGTACAATATTTTTTTTCTGCAACCCTTGCTAGTCCCAAAAAACTTTTTAACTGTAACTAACAAAATTCATGAAATTCAACTGATAGTTGTCAGATACTTATTTTCAAAGAAGATTAATCAATTTTAGTTATTAGGTACTGTTTATTCAACCAAAAGTGACATAAAGGATCGATAAAGACTTTACCGATCCGTTATGTCACTTTACCGGGCTAGACCAGTAAATATGTATATTCTACTCAAAAAATTTACCAGAAACAGTTAATTTTCAAGACAGTTGCAGAGAAATATCATTAAATATAAACTAGAAAGGGTATTCTGTATATAACTACCCTTAAGTAAACGTTGCACAAAATGTATGGATGAAAGGGGCACATTTCAAAAATCTACTAATCTAATTATTTAGGTTCATAAAACTTGATTTATTTTGTTTGCTAACTTTTTTTAATAACGGTCCGGATGTAAAATATTAAACATTGAAATATTCTTTTATCTATACTAAAACTTTGATATGATTATTTATTGAAAACTGATCATTTTATCAATTTTATACAGGCATACTTTTTTCGTAAAATCAAAAAGTTATGAGTCAAAATATCAAGCCGAAGAGGCATACTAGCATCCTCCACAAAGAGCAACAAAATAACCAATATCATTGTAGACCTAAAAAAAGTCATATCAAACAGATCAACTTAATCCAAATAGTAGCTTTTGACATTAAAACAATTTTTTTTAAAACCCTGTAACTTCTTAAGGAAGCACTGTTTACTAAGGCATGTTGGGTTCAATTGTTCCATTTTGGCCTCAGGATACTATAGTTAAGTGGTGCCTCCATTACTGTATACAGGATATCTTTGTATAATATATTAATGAAAATATCTTTTAATACATTATTAAGTAAACGTGAACGAGCTTAATATTTTAATCATTCCTACATAGATTTTTTAAAAATATAGGGTGGTTCCAAGTATGCTGCTCAATAAAAATTATAATCTAAGAACACTAAAGAATATTTATATTTTTAGAGACTAGGCCTGAAATTATTTATGTACAATATGTACATATTAATGTTTATTTTTAAAATGTTATTTACTAATAAGGGTTGGTCTTTCTGTCTTCTATTAAATGGGGTGATCCCTACCATTACTTTTCTGGCAGATTAGCTTGAGCCAAAACATTAAAGAAATTCGGCCAAAAATTTGAATAATTGGTATACAAGGTCAAAAGAAACAAATACTTAATTTTTCAAATTGCCCTTAATATTTCGCTTACAAAAACCTAATTTCTAATGTATCTCTGTATTTTATTAATAAAATGAGAGGAACATGGAGCGAGATACATTCAGTGTGCACCGATATGGTAAATCGAAAACAGTATAAGATATTGAGTGCAGTGCACGTGCCATCCTCTAGGAGCTAGCCTAAAATTGGGAACGGATTATTTTCCATCCTAAAAAACTCCGTTTACCAATTTTCAGATTGATATTTTCAAAAGTGTTTAAATTACGACAGAAAATTAAAATTTTGATGATAAGTTTAGCTAAATTGTAATACTTTGACGTTCGAAATTATTTCATTGTTGCTCTGTGTCCCATTATTTAAGGATCACCTGTATATAATAGGAGATGGTAAGACGTGCCCTCAAGAATACTCTGCGCTCAACCTTCGCAATCTATTTTATGACATCACAGCAGTTATTTATATAATTATACACTAAAATATATACAGTCTGTTAATAAATATTAGGTATCTGTTATTTCGTAAGTATTCTACATTTCAGTTGTTGGATCAGCGACAAATCATAGCAACAATTGATAAAACTAAAATCCATGTGGTAACTTGTAAGTTTATGGTACTGTCTCCTTCACCAAGGCCATCATCTCCATTGTCACGACTTTTTATATGTTTAGCGCTAATTTTGCAAATATTGCCGCAATTTTCATCTTCACATATGTCGCATAAAGTGACAGTTGGTCCTTTGTAGAAAACTCTTGCCCTCCGTGCTGAAATTAATAAGTTTTATGAAAATTTAAAAAAATGCCTCCATAACGTTGTTACTTTGGTATATTATATCATAGTGAAAAGAGCTTACGACTATACACTTTAGAGGTATTGTAAATATTCACTAGTAAAATTTAATTATTAAATAATAGACTAGGCTGGAATCCCATGTATATCCGATTTCCGACGTCCGATATCCGAAAAAGTTTTTTAATTTTCGTGAGCAACATTTTTGCAATTCACATAGATCCGATTTTCGTATCCGAAATCCACTAAAATATACCAGGAGAAGAAAAAGAGAAAGAACACATTACACTATATTATTTTTAACGTTTTTCCACACATTAAGATTATATAGCAAAATATATTTCAAATTACAGTGATTTTTCTTGTTAAATATAAATTTTCTTACCGCCGCCGCGCCGGTCGCGGTGGCGGAAATTAGTACAGAATATTAATATTAGTGTATGAATATTTCAAGATTCATTCTATGTTTTTTTTATAGCAGATGTTTCCTAGAGCAGGTGCCGTATCTCGTCTTCCTTTGTTTCTTTTGTAATGGTCGAAAATGGCGTCCTTTTCTCCCCTCTCTAGAGAGCGGCAAGGCTGTCCTGGTTTTTAACACACACAAGGTCAGTGACAAGTGTTGTTAACCCTACCGATTTTTCGGTGGATCTACCGATTTTCACTGAATTCTATCATCCACACACAAATCTACCGAAAAGCAGACAGAAACTAGAAATTTAATGACTCATTTATTTGAAAAATACCTTACATCAATTTGAATCTGCTTTACAGTTTATGGTGACCTGTATCTGCAAGTATGCATACATACATATGTTACTGTATTTTAGTCGCCTCCTGTCGAAAAGGAGAAAAAAAGTAATAATATAATAGCGGAACTGGCACATCTGTGGATACCACAATAAAAAAACGCTCCATTTACTCTACCTCATGGTGGTGTGGAAATGAATTTATCTTGAGTACAATATTATTACAATTATGTGATGAATAGCCAGAAAGAATAAAAAAATAACAAAAATGGAGTTTAATGATTTTTTGGAAAATGTTCATATTTCTGCCGCTGTAACTCGTTACATATTATACTTACAAAAAAAAATTATATACAAAAAATGTAAGGAATGTTGTCATCTTTAACCTTTTTGTCGTTGGATCAACCGTTGCGGAATTATTTTGAAAAAACCAAATTTTTGCACATTTCATTTAAGATGGCGGCTCGTGCCTGCTCCCCCCATAGTCTAAACAGCATATATCAAAATCGTTTCTACCCCACCTTTTGTAGGGCAAAAATCTCTACTCACTGGAATTTGCTTTGCAAACGTAGTTCCGTCCTCTTTGAAACTAATAATTCATTTTGTATTGAAAATGCATGAAATTAACAAGACAATGAAAAAGTGAGGTTAAAAAACGTACGGTTCGGACAAAAGCTAAAATTATTTTAATTTTATACAATATCGGAGAATTGTTAAAGTGTACGGATTAAAATTGGCGCCAAAATATTTTGGCCAATAGGAGCACCGTCGGGCCATCATATCATCATTATTTGCTTTGCAAATGTAGTTTCATCGTCTTTGAAGCTAACATACAAGTTCATTCGTTATTGAAAATGCACGAAATAACAAGACAATACAAATTATTGAAA
The DNA here is from genome assembly GCA_029963845.1 of Rhamnusium bicolor. Taxonomy (NCBI): domain Eukaryota; kingdom Metazoa; phylum Arthropoda; class Insecta; order Coleoptera; family Cerambycidae; genus Rhamnusium; species Rhamnusium bicolor. The sequence goes on from JANEYF010002643.1 coordinate 2,191,453, forward strand.
AAGTGAGGTTAAAAAACGCATGTATCGGACAAAAAAGTTAAAATGATTTTAACTTCATACGATGTCGGAGAATTGTTAAAATGTACGGATGAAAATTGCGCCAAAATATTTTGACCAATGTAGGACCATCATGTATGGTCGGCAATCGGATACATGGGACACCGTCCTAAGAGCTGGCACAAATAAAACTGTAATGAAATTTTGAATAAAAAGTCATCTGTAATAGCAGTCCTGGAGTGGGTTGGAACCTTTTGGGTACATTTACAATCAATTCGGTACGGGCACAATCTGCTGGTGGATTGTAAATTGGGTTTTAAGCATATCTGGTTGAATGTTTTTGTTTACAATAAAATTTTAAGTCGGCACGACCTTGAATTGCACTTCAGGTTTGAATTGGATGCTTGCAAATCGCAAATATTCAATTCAATTGCGGCACGAATTTCAAATTGCGCATGCGTACTTCGACACAAATTTATTGTTTATATTTAAAGTCGATTTGTGATTTAAAATTTTAAGATTAGATCTTTTACTATTAGAAGATATGATGATTTTAGAAGTTATGTTAAATAATTGTAATTATTTAATCAAACTGAATTTGCACACACGTAATATTAAAAAATCTCAACAGATGGCAGCTTCTAACTTATTATAAATGATCTAAATTTTATCGGCACAATTCACAATCTGTTAGTAAATTGTGCCTGTAGCGAATTGGTTGTAAATGTACCTTTAATGTGGAGATAACACTAACATAGTTTTTCACGTAGCACCAAAACACCATATAGACTGCACTCACATGCAGCATGGTGTTTTGGTGTTTCGTGGAAAACTACGTCAAAGTTTTAATAGCAGTAATTAATTAATGGACTATCTACCGAGCTTATTCGATTAATTAAAATCGCGGTGAGTCGAGCGAGCTCAAAATTTTGCCAAAAATGGAGTTTGTATAATATACGAGGGGTCGTTTTTATCTTCTCTGACTGGGCATGACAACAATAGACTAGAGCAGCAACAAAAACTTATATTTCAATATAGTTCCCTTGCTTTTGAATACAAATATTAAACCGTTTCAATAACATATTTATTCCGTTGTAAAAATATTTATTTGATTTCCACTGTGGTTTTTTTTTAAATTCGGAAACAAAAATTAGTCACTGGGTACTAAATCTGGACAATAAGGCGGGTGTTCAATTTCTTCTAAGCCACAATCAACAACAGCCGCTTTTGCAAGTCTTGACTTGTGCACTGGTGCATTGTCGTGGATCAGCAAAACACCTCGCGACAGTTTTCCACGTCTTTTTACTTTAATAGAATCTCTATGAGGCGATGCATTAAGCTTGTATAATACTCTCCCGTTACTGTACTACCCTTCCTTCATATAAATAACAATATACAAATTTCTCTGCCAATCCTAAAAAATAGTTGCCATTATTTTTCCTGACAAAAGAGTGATCTTAAACTTCTTGGGAGGGCTATAACCCTTGACATACCACTGCATCGATTCTTGTTTCGATTCAAGATCATAATAATGAACCCACATTTCATATCCAATGACAAGGACGATAATTAAATCTGGTTCGTCTCCACAAAGCGCCAAGAATTGTTCACACGTACCCGAACACGCATTTGGAATGGCGAAAGCATTCGCGGAACCCATCTTGCACTAACCTGTGTCATTTCAAGGTAGTCATGTAGAATTCTGAAAACTGGTTTCTGAAACTCCTTGTAAGTAGTGTTTACACGCCAATTTATTCCTCTCTGTTGTATTTTATGTTGTCAGAGGGTTTAGCGATAGCTTTATGAAAATTTAAAAAATGCCTGCATAACGTTGTTACTTTGGAATATTATATCATAGTGAAAAGGGTTTACAACTATACACTTTAGAGGTATTGTAAATATTCACTAGTAAAACTTAATTATTAAATAATAGACTAGGCTGGTGTCCCATGTGTATCCGATTTTCGACGTCCGATATCCGGAAAAGTTTTTTAATTTTTGTGAGCAAAAATTTTGCAATTCACATAGATCAGATGCATCGATTCTTGTTTCGATTCAAGATCAAAATAATGAACCCACATTTCATATCCAATGACAAGTCGGACTATAATTAAATCTGGTTCGTCTCCACAAAGCGCCAAGAATTGTTCACACGTACCCGAACACGCATTTGGAATGGCGGAAGCATTCGCGTTTAGCGATAGCAGTTTTCAAAAAAATCGAGTAGTTAACGGCATCAGCAGTTAGAAACAAATTATATTGAAAATGTTTGTTATTTACTAATAATCAATACTCAATTTGGGGCAGGATCGGGCTTAATAATTTACAAAATTTGTCACGAGGTTTAGAAAGGCAAGAAAAATCTCAGGAGCATATTTCATCTTGCATAAAATTCGAAATGTTGGGTAAATAAAATATTGTAAATTTCTTGGATTATGCGCATAAAAGAGAAATAGAAAATTTTAATGAAAAAGTCCGTGAAAATAGGGAAATATTAAAGAGATTAATTGATGCCGTTATATATTTATCTTCTCAAGAAAATTCTTTTCGAAGACATGACGAAAAACGCGATTCGTATAATAATGGACATTTCAAGGAGCTAATAAATTTTTTAAAACGTATGATCCAAAATTAGAGAACTTTTTGAATAACGCCACTATTTTTTCTGGGACGTCTAAATCAATCCAAAATGACCTAATTGAGAGTGTCAGCTTCATTATTAAAGGCAAAATTTATGAAGAACTACATAATTGCGAATTTTTCTCGTGGCAAATTGATGAAACGACTTGTAAATCTCAACTTTCTGTAATTTTTAGATATGTAATGCACGGTGAGGTTGTTGAAAGGTTTGTTGGTTTTTTTTTCATGTGAGTAGTGGAAGAAACGCTGACAGTTTATTTAAAGTATTAATCGACGAATTTGGTAAATTTGATTTGAAAAATAAATTAGTTGCACAAACCTATGACGGCGCTATGGTTATGTGAGGACATCTTAATGGACTCCAAACTAAAATAAAAGATATTGCTCCTCAAGCTTACTTCACTCACTGTTACGCACACAAATTAAATTTGGTTTTAAGTAAAACCTGTAACGGAATTAAAGAAATATTACTGGTTTTTCGTCATTTTTTTCAAAATCTAGCAAAAGATCTGATATTTTAAATAGAATTATGGAACATAGAATTTCGAGTAATGCTCCCGCTCGGCGCTCGTTGGAATTTTTCATCTAGAGTTGTTTTCACTGTTGACACATACAGGAAAAAACTTATTGACGTTTTTAATTTATTTCGGAAAGTTAAGACTTTTTAAATGACCATCAGACTTTAAGAGCAGCTTACGGATTAAAATCGTTATTGTTGGATAAAAACTTCATATTTTTTCTAAAGGTTTTTAAAATGATTTTTTGAGCAAACTGATGTTTTCCAAATTTTATTAAATAAATTAACTAATATAACATATTCTAAAAATAGACTTAATTCACTTATATCCAAATTAAAAAGAATTTCGCAATAACGAAATACATTTCAATACTTTATATAATGGATTTTTTTAGGAAATATTGAAGAATTAGATGACGAGCTACAGTTTAAAAAATGAAAAACAACATATAACCTTGACAAGACATACATACATTACAAACAAATTTTTACAGAAATTTTGGACACCATTATTATAGTTCAAATTGAAATTAGATTTTCCGATTTAAATACTTTGCAATGTTTCGATTTAGTAAATCCTGATAATTTTATAATGTTTTTTAAATCATTTCCTAACAGTCTAATGGACAAATTAATGGACCAATATCCCTTTTTTAACCTTATTTTGTTACGAAATGAACTATGTGTGTTGTATTCTGACCAGCAGCTTTTAGCAAATTCAAAATCGCCTCAAGAAATGCTTACTTTTATATATAATAATAATTTAAAAAGCTGTCTCTCCGAACTGTACAAACTTTTATCTTTAGTGTCAAAAATTCCGGTAACCTCAGCTTCTGTAGAAAGATCGTTTTCAGCACTCAAACGTATAAAAAAATTTACTAGAAACATAACAGCTCAAGACCGCCTATCAAATATATCGCTTATTTCAATAGAAAAATGTTTTTTGTCAGAGTTGAAGAAAAATGATTTATTTTCATTTTAGGAAGAAGTATTCAACCATTTTGCTAGTTCTGAAAATCGCAGGTTACCACTGATTTTTAAAAATATTTAGACATTACACCAAATATTAATACAGTTAGTTATTATTTTAGAAGAAATATTTATTTACGTTATTTATTTTTTAGAAAATATTTTCTATGTTACTTCTTTTTCAAAACTATTTTAATTTTTATTAAAAGTAATAATTTTACACTCTGGCAGTGATAATGAATAAAATTTTTTGTTTGTAGAAAAGCACTTTTTATTTATCAATATTTTTTCAAAACTGTTTTGATTTTTATTAGAAGTTATAATTTAATTATAACTGGGATAGTAGGGCTACTCTGGCGATCAACCCACGACAAAAAAATGTAACGCGCCATTGTACTACCTCAAGGGTGGTGGGAAAATGTGCAAATTGTAATCATATTGAAATTTAGTTGCCATTTAAATTTCAAGCCTCCTCTGTGGATAATATCACGAGCCGCCACTGATTACTAGCTAGCAAAAGACTAGCTGAGTGTACTGGCAAAACAATTACGCGGGTGGTGCTGGAGACGTTAGAAAAATTTGATCTGTTAACAAGTCAAGTGTTGATGTTTACGACCGATGGTGCCACGACAATGCGTTTGATAGGCCGTTCTCTTCCAGAACACGGTTGTAGGTTGGTAGAGATATTTCAAAATCTTATGAGCTTTGACCTTCATATGCGCAGAGGCATAGCTCCACTTATACCGTGGAATAAGCTCCGACTTTTGCGCATTTCACGGCTCATAAGATTTGAAACACCTCTACGCGTTACGTGTAAAGTGTATGCTTTACATCTTGTGGCAGAAACTATTGGACAAGGTTTTCCAGAGATAGATACATTAATAGCAAGTACAAAAAAAGTGTTCCTTAAATCTCCTAAACGTCTTCACGCATTTCACAGCAAGTGTCTCGGTATTCCCGAACCACCACAGCAATTTCCCACACGTTGGTGAATATGATTGAGGGCAGCTTTCTATTAAGTTGAATATTTACAACAAATAAAAACTGTGATAGTACAATTCAATCCTGACGATGCTGCAGCTATTAAGGAGATATATCCGTTGAAACAGCGTTAAAAACTATTTACAAGAACTATAAAAGACTATATGCTGCCATACAAAATTTACAAAACAGTGCGTTGTCGTTAGCAAAGTCACTGTAAATAGTGGGCGAAGTAAATCGACTGCTTCACTCTATATGTGACGCAAAAAATGAGCCCCTTAGAGAAAAGTTCGCACGTGTGTTAAAGCAAGACACCGGTTTTACCAGATTAAGACAAATTTGTGGTGATACTGATAGTGCAACCTCAGATCCTTTACGTGCGTTCAAAGACTATTTTAAATATGTCTGTATTACATCAATAGAGGTCGAAAGGTCGTTCTCAAAATATCAGCATATTTTTTCACCAAAGTGAAATCACTCACCGAGAGGGAAAGTTGTGTATACATTGTTATAAATTGTAACAGTTTATTGCTTTTGTTACTAGTTAATTTCTTTTATTACGCCTATTATGATGTGTACGCCTATGTCCCGCCGCACATTTTTACCAACTCTACTTATAACAAAATTTGTTTTACGCACATTTCAGTCTAAGGTAAAAAATTATTAAATTCGTACTATATAAATAGTGTAATTTAAACCAGTTTATCATTTCTGATGGTTTGTAAAAAATATATCAATAAAGCTGCGTAACACGTGTACTTGCGATGTACAACAAAGGAAAATTTTTAGAATTATGCATTACTTACAGCTGTCATAATAGTCATAAATAACAACAGGTACTGGTTTCTGTTTTGCAACTTTGTGCGTTCTAAATGCCGATACTGTTGGGCAGTACTCGATCTTCGAAATATTGTTGAAGTAAAGAATTATTTTTGTTAGTCCATGACTTGTTTCCACCTTCTGAACATTTTGGGAGACCTCCAAACTGGGTAAAGAGTCTATATCAGCGGTAAAACCTGATGGTAAAGATACCTCCATGACTGCCATGTTACTTTCACCATTTTCTGTTAAATTGCGACTTACGAATCTGTAATAAAATGTCGATATAATTAGTTAATTTCTTTCTCAAATACTGTATTCTATTCCACTTACGCTGTACATATTGAAACTTGCAAGTGGTGTTGATTTGAAATTTTGTCAACTTGTGGATCCAAAGTAAACATTGGCCAAGGCCCTGTTACGTTCATGTTGTATTGATAGGAGACCTTAAATATAGCAAGACCGGTCCCTTGGGCTGTTACATTTACTTCCCTGGCTTCTCTACTGATCTAAAATAAAGCATAATCTGATTCATATGGAATGTGTGCCTCATGAATCACTATTGACCCATCCACATTATCCAAGATGTTATGTATTAAAAGGACTCATCATTAGATATTTATGGTATATATGCTTTCCGAACAAAAAAATAATTCTGAAACTATTTTGAAATATGGAAAAATGTAGTTGGGTATTGTTGATTGCGATTACCTTTTTGACTAAAAGTGTAAATTAGTTAAATTATAAAAGTTTGTTCGACATAGTGATAATATATTTTTATTTGAATTTCAGTAATATCAAAAAAAAGTTTACATAGTGGTAGTAATTTTAGAGCTTAAAAGAGAACATTGATTTTATGATTTAACTATTGGGATGAATAAAAAAACTATAGTGAAATAAAAAAAATATAGCAAAAAATCAATATTTGCATAAAATAATAGGACCCAAGCAGCACATTTAATAGTCTCTACGTAGTAGCTACCATCAGCAGAACTTTAAAGGTTTCCGCAACTAACGACCGTTACGTAATGGGAACGATCCGTCTGCCAAGCATTCACCAAAATGGGGAATAGTTATTACGTAGCAATTACTATTCCAGAACCTTTTCTGTTATGTGTTGACAACTAGATTACTACGTAAACGGAACGTCATCAAGTAGTAGAAATGACTTTTGGAACAGCTCTTTAGTGATACGAAAAACTATATTTTGCTCTCTCTCTCTCATTCGAATTGCAAAATATAGTGTATTGCAATCGGATTTACTGATTGTGAGTTTGAAGTCCAAGTTAAATCGATTGAATGAAATATATGTAGGTAATAAACCCTGAGGTTTTACAATCACTCTGTGTGGAAATTAAAACTACTTATTTTCCGTAAAATGTTTACATAATAGTTCTATACTAGAAAATAGTTTTTTCGAAAAAAAAAATTGTTCAAAAGTTATACAGGTGTCCCAGTTTTATACCGACATACTGTAACCATTGATTTGAGAAAAAAAGTTCCTATGAACCTATATCTGCAAATGCTTTATAATCGAGATACAGGGTGTTAAAGTTTAATTTTTTTTAAGGTTTTCCACGCCACTGACTTATTTTTCAATTAAGTAGTTTTCATTAATCTGGTGAAAGATGTTAAAAGAAATAAGATATTTAAACTTTTTTGTTTGACAGATTTTTCGAATAAAACAATTTGTTTATCACGAATTTCTTTCTGCAGCTTGTGAATACATCCAAATAATAATACATTTTTTTGCTCAAAACCTAAAAAACTTATGAAATTTTTATGTAATGACTAGAGAATTGAAAAATATTGGAGAATTTAATATAAACGCATTGGCGGCAAAGTTCTAGTTAAAAAGGGGTCTCCGTTTAACCCTACGTACGCCGCTGGTGAATATAATTATGATTTTATTCATTATTTTTATTGGGCCAGATTCTATTACAAACAGCACAAAGTTGGAAGTCGATAATAACTATTTCCTCCAAGATATAACGTGAAAACCTTAAAAAGAAATGTTAATACCCTGTATTTCGGTTATTAAGTTTTTGCGGATATAGGTTCATAGGAACTTTTTTTTCTCAAAATCATATTTTCTATCCATGTTTACAGTTTGTATGCTTAAAACCGTATGTACACACGAAAATGCAACATTTTTTATGGAAAACATTTTTTTTGTTTATGAAGTGATAATGATCTAAAAGATGTTTGCAAATGACCATATTTAGAAAAAAAATGGTTTTCAGAATTATATTTTTATCTATATCAATATGGCGTCATCATTTAATAATAGTTTACCAAAAAGTAGTAAATACCATATGGATTTAATATAAAATTACAGGCAATATTGATGACTTGATGAGTATTTTTTTGTTTATTAATAAAAAATATGAGTGTTTTATTTGGTATCATTATATAAATAATCGTTCCTATTACCTAATAAAAAAATATGCATCAGCAGTATTGCCTGTAATTTTATATATTAGATCTATATGGTATTTAGGATGAATTATTTGTTTTCGTATTTTAACATTACTAATAGAAAATTTTTAACATTTATACTAGATTTAAGTTGGATACTTGGTGAAAACGCACTCTTGAAGAGAGTAAAATTCTCCCATTCAAGCCCATGTCCTAAATTAGAAGCTGGGGATGATTGTCATAGTCTTATATTTTTTTTGTGGGTTGGTGAAACGGCTATGAACAACAGATATTCTTATTGAATAATTGTTTTTTTTTTTTCGGAGGAATCAACTTTTACAACTAATGACATCTCAAAATAGTAGGTATTGGGCGAATGAAAATCCGAACTTTCGTATATTAACTAATATAGTCAACAGTTCAAGAAAGTTGAATGTTTGATGTGCATTAACATATGATAAAATTATTAGCCCATACTTTTTTGACGTAAATTTAATTGAACAATCGTATTTACATGTGCTTGAATTTTTTTTTACCAGCCATGGAAGACGTCAATTTAATCTTCTAAATTACTTTCTACAAAACGGGCGCCCAGCAAATTCCACTCTTATGTGGATTTCCTCATTAGCACTTTCCCGAAAAATGGACTAGACGGTATGGTCCAATACACTGGCCAGTGCGATCACCAGATTTGATCCCGTCGAATTTTTTTTAGGGTTATTTAAAACAAAGGTATTTTCATGATTTTAATGATGACGCTGAACTTTTAAAACAAGAAAATTAGAGATGTTCTTGTTGAAATAAATTTAGTGACTATACAGAAAGTGTTTGAAGTGTTTAGAATTAGAATTGAAACATGTGTGGATATTGGAGGATGTCATGTATTGAGTAATTATTTTAATAATTCGATTTTTTTTGTTTTTCTTTTTTAATAACGTTTATCATTTGATAATATACATACATAAACATAAAAATTCAACAATACAGATTACAACAATACAGAGAACAATACCGAAAAAAATAAAGATTTACTTTCTCCCTTAAAAAAATACGTTACCATTTGAAGAAAAGAAATTTTTTTTTATAAAGAATGCATTTTTTCTTTAAAATGGAAAATTGACAAGTTTCTCCTGTAACAAGCATTTCAGCATTAACTTGAAAATATTGATCATACATGACATGCGATTTTTTTCACCGAAATCTTAATTTGAGTTGATTTTATGATTACGAACAATAATTAGTCCTGAATTTGTTCTAAAAAGAAAAATATACTAGTTATACTAGTTTACTCTTGAACAAATTTTACATTTTTTAAGTTTTTGATCACCCTGTATAATTTTTCGTATATTTGATTGTGGCTTTTGAATTTGCCAAATAAGCTAAATTTCTTATAATGACTTTTTTTAAAAAAAATTGAAAATTAAAAAATTTGCAAGTATTTACATCATCCGGGGACACTGTATACAAAAGTTCGATAAAATTGGTAGTTTTTGAGCTACGCGCCACGAAACGAAAATGTCCACGTGCTGTGCTACAATTTCGTCGCGCACGCGGTTTCTATTAACTTTAAAATCAGTTAAGAGGTCAACGGGCGAGATACAAAGATTTTGTATAGGAGTGATCTTGTTCAAAATTAAATTCTTAATAAAAAAGTTGATCTGCGGTTTCAACTCGAACTGTTTTTCTTACCGCTCGATCGTCTCATTCTTGCTTGATTAAAATATTTCAGGTAGAAAGCAATAAGATTTATAGGTACTGCTCGTAATACTTTTGAAAGCACTTTATTTGAAAGCAATGCCCAGCTCTGTTAACTAATACGTTATCATCAGTTTAAATAAAATGTTACCTACCTCTGTACTGAGAAGAATCATAACATTGTTCTTATTAACACTAAATTTGCCTTTTCCTTGTTTTCCATACTCAAACTCCACCTGCAAGTTAGTCGGACTGGCTAATCGTGTTACCAATTTATACAGAGCGTGTAGTCCAACAACAGTGTCCTGTGAAGATGTAAAACCACCAAGATTATTCTGTTGATTTAACAACCATTCCAATACTGGAGTTGTGTCCTCTAACAAATTGGCTTCTATAAACGTTAAAAGAGCGTAAGATGTGGTTTCTATATCAATAGATCTTGGTAGTCTATGCCAAGGATTTTTAGTCTCATTTGGTGGTACATCTTTTGCCCACCATTTCAAATTGCCCTCTGTCTTGGATTTACCGTCTAACAGATTAAACGCACTTTGTTTTGATGCATGTTTTGCTAGATGAAGAACATAACTGCAGAGAGCGATGCTGTATGCAGATTCCTGTTCGTCAATGTTTCTGGCTATGTAATCCAAACCTTTGTTAATGGTGTTTGTGAGAGACGGATTACTTTTCTAAAACAATGGTTTTTTTATATAACGTCATAACTTATGGAACAGTTTCATTACCTGATTACTTTCAATAAGAGCAATTACAGTATAAGCTGTAAGGGCTAAACTGATTCCCTCTCTGTCTTGCAAATCTTTGTGTATTACATTCCCAGTTTCGTAAAAACTTCCATTTTTTCCTTGAACTTCTACTAACCAGTCTAGTGCTTGTTCAATGATATTTTCATCAACATATATGAAAGGTATGGCTTGCCTTAATGCTAGTGCAGCGTAAGCTGTTAACCTAAAATTTTTACAGTTGGCAGGTTAGCGAAAGCAGACATTTTAAAATAACTTTGAGGAGATTTTAACTGTGACGAAATAGCGAAGGATACTGAGCTTCGTGTTTCTAGGAAAGTTTTACATAATATTTTTCTCATTCAAAATATTTTTTTTTTGACAATATAAAAACTAGTTAACTTTCTAAGCCCCCCCCCCCAAGTCAAGAATATGTACTCCAGTAAAATAGAAAAAAATGTTGATGTTTGATGAAAATGACTGAGAGTTTTGAAACTTGGCAAAGATGTTCATTTAGCCGTACTATTAAATATACTAAAAAACCCTTAACTCAATCTGTTGCACTCGAGTTGCTAACTTAATAAAGCTTATAAAATTTTCTACAAACTCCTACTCACCAAACACTGCCGGTAGTATCTCTCCCTCCAAATGAACTAAATGATCCATCAGATCTCTTGTAAGTCAACTGTTGTTGGTAACTGGTTTCTAAATTAAGCACAGCTTCATTTTGTATCGTTGGATTAAGTTGCCTTGTGCTTCTCAAGTACTGAAGAATTATTAAATTTGACATAAAATGGACCAAATTCTGTTCACCACAGCCGGTTGGTAACCTGATAAGATTTTCCAGATGTATCATAGCAGGTGCCAAAAAACTGCCAACTGCAGAAACCTGAACTTTTTCCGATTCAGGTACAGCATTTTTCGGTATCGTAAAATTTATCGACTTTTTATAATTACGTATTTGCCTTAAATCCATTAGAACTGATTTTGTGTAATATTCAGGTTCACCCTCAGCCTAAAATAATAAATAAACAGTCAAAGTGGCCCTTTGAGCCAGATTCGTGCGCAGTATTGGTAAAATAAAGTAACCCACCAAAACAAAAAGTTGCTTGACAATGACGTCCTGATTTCGTGGACTGTTTGCTGTTGCTTTAATATCTATAGAGCCTTTCCTAATAGCTTGTATCATAAAGGATACCGAGGCACCTGAGTTTTTCTTCACAGTTATCTTTTTCCTGCGATATAATTCTATTTCTGAAAAACAATACTGTTAATTATTTTACAGCACTGAAGTGTGTGATTTCTTACTCTTTGTGGTATTAATCTCGTTTGAAACTTCTGCAAATTCAAACTTCTGCTCAGGATTATGCAGAGTAATGTCAACATTAACATCCTCGTTCATATAATTACTAACGACTACAGGAACTGCTAAAATTTCACCCCTTTGTACAGAATAAGGTAAGTCTAAAGTCACTACAAACGCCTTCGACACCTTAAGCTTCTTAGGCGAAGTGACCAATCCTAAACCATGAAGGGGATCCACGGAAAATCCAGTAATAGACCAAGTGTTTAACGACATTGGAATGCGTCTTCTTATCGATGTTTTTCCTTCATAACCGGAAGAAAAGTTGTTGAATAACCACGTCTGGGTGATATCTTGGGTTAAGTAAACTTTGGGCTTATTCCAAACTGGTCGAGGTATGCGACTGAAAGCATAGGGACCCGCTAAAGGTGGTCTAGTAACTGTGTGCAACGATAGTCCAAATCCTCGATCTGGCTTTACAGTAGACGAACCATAGAATACCGGTCTCAAATAGATATCCTCGACTAAAAAAATTTACAACTTGCTATACTCATTATACTTGTACACTGCTATGCTAATTAAAGCACCATTGAACATATGGGGTATATTGCAATAGCCATAATTCGGGAAGTTTGAACTATATTAACTATCACGTTTCTCTTTAATATATTATAAAGTCTGGAAGACAATTGTGCACTCCGGTCCGAGTAAAGGAGGAATAATGAGATAGATATACGATATACGGTCAAGAGTCCCTCAGGTAAAGAGTAAAGAGTTTGGCCATAGGTATGTCATCTTTTTCATAGGCTCAGACGGTAACATGGTACGCGATGTCCATACCTATCGAATTCACAGTTTGTTTACATTTAGTTTCTGTGTATTTTAATTTGTACTGGAGGGTTGTTGCTTATTTTGAATAAGTAGGTTGAAGGTATGAGATCGTTTAGTGTAGATTTTAATAGATAACATTAGAATCACATAGTTTTAGTTGTATACTATTAGTTAGTGCGCTATGTTACTTAGTAAAAATACGGAGCTGTAGTGCTGTGTATTGTGCTAAGAATGACAAAAGAAGGTTTTAAAATAAAAGTTTTCCACGGGAACCTCAGAGAAGAAAAGAATAGGCCGTCAAAGTACGAAGGAAAAATTGGAATCCTACAAATGCTTCATATTTATGTGAGGTTAGTAACTGCACATATAAATATTATTTATTTTACTTACATTTAATTATTTCCTAATTTACAATATACAATTTTTTTTTACGTTTTATCTTGAATGAATTTTCAAAAGCTTAGGCTAGGCCTAGCCTCCCAATTAGATAACTTTATAAAGCTTTTTTGTTTGCGATACGAAAATAAACCATCTGGTTCCAAATAAGTTAGTTTAAAATAAATCTACAAGAAAAAATTATACTTACATTTTAGTTAAAAAAGCGACTCAAATGAAAAGATTTTAAAAAAAATCAGTTTCAGGAAAATATAAGGATTTTTTTGCAAATATTACGATTTCAAATTGTTTTTAATAATTGTTTATTGAAAAGAAATTGTAAATTGCAATGGCAGAAATCCGAAAAAAAGTGTATTATATTACACTTTGTTACCAAGTTTTCAAACAAGTTGACATAGTTTTTGATAAATCAACACTGTTAAACATTTTTCATGCAAGGGATTTATAAAAATGGTACTTTTGTTTAGTTATGAATTTTTTACGGCGAAAGTATAGATTTTACAATAACATGTCAAGGGATGAGATTTACCAGCTATTAAGATACCCTCATTTTGCACAAAATTAGTTTACGATAAATAATCATCATCAATAAACAAGCCACTCTAAAAAATAACTGTACACCAGGAATAGATGGCATATCATCAAAATTAATTAAAAAGCATTACAAATACATTTTAGATCCTTTGTTCAATATTATAAACCATATTTTCTTAACAGGTAAAATACCATTTTTATTCAAGATGTTCATTGTAACACCTATATTTAAAAAAAGCTGTAAAACCGATATTACAAATTACCGATCAATCAGTTTTCTACGTTTGCCAAAATCTTTGAAAAAAAAAAGATTATTTGATTATTTTACTTCAGTCAATATATTAAATGTTAACTAATTTGGATTTATGAAAGGGGTAAGTACAAATGATTCCAGGTTTGAACTTGTAAATAACATAAAAAACTGTCTTGAGAACAATCAAAAGGGTTGCTGTTTTCCTCGATCTTGCAAAGGCTTTTGTCATTGTACTCCACAGACAGCTCATTGATACTCTGAGCATTATGGTATCATGGGTATGGTGTTGGAAGTCTTTGTAAACTATCTAGCTGATAGTAAACAGATGGTTAAAATAAAAAATGTGTGTAGTGACCCTTTAGAATTTAAGATTGAAATCCCTCAGGGGACAATACTTAATCCGACACCCTAAACATAAATGGGATTTCTATTTCATATGCAGATGAAATAGTTTATTTTTTTGATGATAAAACATGGGAAAACGTAAAAAATAAGGTGATTAAGGGGATGGAAAGAGTAAAATGTTGACTTGATCAAAATAAATTAACTTTTGATAAAATATTGTACATTGCTTTTTCACTAAGTGATACGAATAAACCAAATTTTAATTACATTAAATTAAGTGAATCTAATCTTTCTATTAAATAAACTAACAGCATATTGAGGACTCAACAAACAACATTAGATGTTTGATTCATAAATTTTATCTAATACGTAAGATCTTAATTAAAAAATTGCTTATTCAAATTTACAAATTTTTGGTGGAGTCACTTCTTAGATATGTTATCATAGTTTGGGGAGGGCTTTATGATAATGCTTTAAATCAACTAAATATTGTTCAACACTATATTCTACGAATTATTATTTTTTAAAGATAGATTGTGTACCACCAATCTACTTTATAATGAATGCATATTAAATGTCCGATGTTTGTATTATCTTAGTAATTGTATATTTTGTTTTAAATCTGAAAATAAAAATATTGTAAACCACTGTTACCAAATTAGACATAACACAAATAAAATGATGGTTGTTCCTTTTAGAAAATATGATGCAAATTAAAGATTTGCTTCAATTTTAGTACCAAAAATTTTTAATATCTTGTGTCATAAAATAAGAACAACTAAATGCAATTATTTTGTTAATAAGTGCAAAAGTTTTATTCATCAAAACAGTAATTACATTAATAGCCTTTTGTAACAACTATAATGTAATTTTGTTTACACCGTTTTAAATTTACTTTTCTCTTTTCATAACAGTTTGTTTCTTCTGATTTACTTTTGACTAAATTAAATATATTCATGTATATTGTAGACAGTACTATTATGTTTATAAAATTAATAATGTAGACACGTCTTATTATTATATACTTTTTTTTTGAATGCACATACAAGTGTTTGCTCCCCTAGGTACATATTATATAACATTTTATTGCTTGCTATTAATTGTACCTAATCTTTATTTTTAATTGATATTTGTATGATATAAAAAATATCAACAATAGCTTAGAGTTTGACATTTACCGTAAACTTACTTGCACAGATACAGTAATTCATAGTAATCTAAACAATCATTGCAAATAAAAATGGCACCATTCCACAGCTACATACATCGTCTGTTAACATTTCCGTAAAGCGAAGAGAATTTTAAAAAAGAAGTTAATGTAATTAAAGAAATTGCAAAAAACAATGGCTATAAAGAAAGCCTGATAATCTAATGGAAAACAAACAAAAGAAAAATTTACGTAAAGAGTTTTATGTTAGTTCCTCACAGGAATGCAATAAGAGACATAAATGTATTAATAATAGGCCTAAGATCAGCAATAGAGTTAGCATAATAAACTTAATAAACTGGGATGTAGAACAATTTCAGTAAATGAAAATAATTTAGGTAAAATGTTAATTAATAATAAAGGCAAAACTGAAAAGTTACAAAAAACAGGAGTATATGAGTTAAAATGTAGTGACTGCGATGCCATATAACGGGTGATTATAAAGTAAGGGATATATTTCAACTTATTATATATTCTTAAAAAAAATCAAATTAATAACAAAAAAGTAAATGGAATCTAGTTGCTTACATAATGGGATTTCTGATGTCAAACACTAGTTAACGCAAATGCTCGATATGACCTCCATTTTGTTGTTGTAAAATGACCAACCGTTCTTCCAAATTGCATACATCACTATTCAACATTTCTGATTGAATTGCACGAATTTGCTCTCTAATACTGTCCTTTAATTCCTCCAGCGTTGTTGGCCGTGTTCTAAACACCAAATTTTTTAAATAACCCCACAGCTAGTAATCCGCTGGGTTAATATCAGGCGATCTTGGTGGCCATGAATTTGCAAAATGTTTGCTTATAACACGATCTTGAAAAACCGCAGTTAACAATTCTTTAACTGGTCGGTAAATGTGCGGAGGTGCTCCATCCTGCATAAAAATCATGTTTTCAATTCCTTCGTGCTCGTTTTGCAACTGTGGAATTGCATAATCCCTTAACATTTGCAGGTATCGTTCACCAGTAACAGTTACAGATACAGCCTCCCCATTCTGTATTTCCTCGAAAAAGTATGGACCAATGATGAAATTAGCTGTGAAACCGCACCAAACGGTGACTTTTTTGTCATGAAGGCCTTGCTGAACGATTTCATGTGGATTTTCTGTTGACCATATTCGACAGTTTTGAGTATTAATTCCACCATTAAGAGAGAAATGGGCCTCATCAGTCCATAAAATACGGGATAACCATGCGGGTTCAATTTCCATCTGAGCCAATACGTGTAATGAAAAATCGTACCTGAGAGCAAAATCTGCGTCATCTAATTCAAACAGCAGTTGCAGTTTATAGGGATACATTTTTAGGATTTTCCGTAAAATTTTCCAAACCGTGGTGTTTGGCATTTGTAATCGTTTTGATATCGCATTCACACTACTGATTGCTAGCGGATTGGTATTGGCTACGTTTTGATTTTCCTGAAGAACTTCTGCAACTTGGACATCACTAATCCTAGGTCTTCCTGACCTCGGAAGGTCTTTTACAGACCCTGTTCTTTCAAATTTGCGAATCAAATTACGATTCATTTTGCACGGCCCTGCTCTCAAACCCATTTTCGTACGAAATCTTCGCAATTCAGTAGTGTAATTTTTACCGCTTTCGTAATAACATTGCACTAAATCAATTCTTGTTTGCAGATCCATATTGAAATTGTTACAATTTACGTTACGCGAGTTTTATTTTGAGAACAATGCTCTAAATTACGATTATTTCGTTTGACACTTGTATCAACAGTTGTCACGACAATTCTTTTGTTTTCCATAGATACACTAAAATCTAATTATTGAGGCAACTAGATTCTGTTTACTTTCTGCTATTAGCATAATTTCTTAAAACTATATAAAAATTTAAAATAGACCTCTTACTTTATGATAACCCCATACATTGGACAAACTGGACGAAATGTAAAAAATAGATTCGAGGAACACAAGAAATCTATTGTAAACAATGTATATCGCACGGGCACGACAACACATTGCATAGAAAACAGCCATTTTATATATTTAAATTTCGGAAAAGAAAAGAAAGAAACTTGATCCATTAGAACAATTAGAAATAAGTAAGGCTGTTAAAAATAATAAAAATTTAACGAATGAATAAGAAATTGTTACCGGTCGCCATATTTTAGATAAAATAATTTAGATTTAAAGAATAAAATAATGTCCAACTTATAAAAGCATATTTTACAATAGTTTTATAGTAAGTACCAGATGTGGTTATTGTATAAGCAATGAACACAAATTTTACTGTTCACTGTTTCCTGTACTCTTAACAAAGGCCTAATAAGCCGAAACGCGTGTTTCAGCTTATTAGGCTTATTTTGGAAACATTAAAAAGCTAATTTTCTTCATATATTTAAAATATTTAATAATGTTTCACAAGGAGCCAACTGCAGAATCAGTTCAATGTTTTTTTTTTAATTTTTTTTGCATATTTGTCCGGACGGTAGAATCTGCAACTTTGGATTATTATACTCAGTTTTTAACTTGTCCGGTCGGTAGAATTTGAAACTTTGGATTATTATACTCAGTTTTTAATTCTGAACAACTACCAAATATTTTCAATCACTACCTAATTACTGTCAACTTCTCGCCTCATTTTCTTGAACTGCTAACGATTGCACAATAAGATATTTATGGCCGCCGCATGTCGTATGGCGAGATTCTTAATTGTGTGATTTCGTTGTTAGTAAGTCTCGAGGAGCGGATGCCTGTAGATTAAATTTTATTACCACAGCCAATACATTATGTCGTATATCTATCTCATTATTCCATCTTTTTCTCTGACTGGGGCGCACAATTGTCTTCCAAACTGTATATTAAGCAGATTTAAAGCGAGTTATATTTAATCTTAAGATCTAATTTTTCTTGCTCACAGAACAACGTGAAATTGTGATGAAAAACACATAGACGCATTTTTGCACATACCTTGTATAGTAGAGCTCCCGCGCAACCGCCATTTACAGGTTTTATAGCCACATTATTGGGTTGTGAGATTAAAACAATTTTGATGAAATCGACTCAATAGTAATGGGGTTATTTATGGCCGTTCAAATATACCTCATACTTTCAGTGGTGCTTTAAAAATGTGTATGTAGAAGATGATGATAATTAAGTGTGTTAATCTACAAAGAAGCGATGATGACGTAATTTTTTTTAAATCTGAATATTTTTTGAAACACTAATAAAAGCATATACATATACATACAAATATTACTAATTAATTTAAACGGTTGATTATCAAATTTAGAAGCAACAAGATGAAAAGTATCAATGTTCTAAGTTTTCACTTGCAGATTTCCTATTAAAAGTTACAAATAGGACTTGAGGGCTTTATCTAGACACCGGACAATTTCCGTGCGTGCAGGGTCGCTAAGAGACAATAATAATCATTTTTACGAACGAATTAAAATACATACTTCAAGTGTCGCAACATTTCATGTGCATGTCATTAGTATAATTGATATTATCACAATTTGTTCTACGTGGACGGCATTCAGTTAGGAACGATTTGGCCGATAAATCACTTTGTAGAGGGAAAAGGAACATTCTACGTCGAAAGATGTCAGTGATGTAAATTTAAGACGGTTCCACCACGGCAAATCTCGATAGTTACGTACGCGCACTTTTAGTTAACACGGTGAAATTTATCTGTAACAGCAACACCACGATGGTTCGATAAGCTGTTCAATAAATTCTGCGCATTACGCATAATATTTACAGATTCCTCGATAGATAGTGTAATACATTATAATTTCGTAAGTGCTTGAATTGAAGTTTGATATTGCTTATGTATAGTACGTAACTGCGCTTGAACGTCTGGTACTTGAAATGTTACCCAGTTTCGTCTTATATTGTCGGATTCTTGGGAATTTAATTGCGTTATAAACTGTCTCATGCATTCAAAATATTCGAAATAGTAGACTGCAGCTTATCACCATGTGTATCATCATGTACTTGTGGTGGCCAAGATAATCTAGAGAGGTGCTACTTAAATTGTTGTCGGCACGAACTGATCTTTGTACTGGCAATACGCATGATAACAATGATTTTATGTTCCCCTAAAATCTATGGATTCTTCAACATAAATCCACACGTTCTGATTTTTCGCGTCGTCCATGATATTTTCCATAACATTGTTATACACTACAAGAATATACTTTTTACGCATATACAAACTTGAGGGTAGTGGCCTTGCGGGTATGTACTTCTCACAAAAGTTTTTAATTCAGAGTGCTCTAAGAGTACGAGTTCTCACGATAAATGTTATTGTAATAAAAAAAAACAATATGCACTTCTTAGAATGGGTTGGAACCTTTGATGCGAAGATAACACTGACGTAGTTTTCCACGATACACCAATATGTTTCGTCCTTTATTACTACGATGAACTTTTGATTTAAGATTCCGTTTGGCGTCGTTAGTATAGTGCAACATTTACTTTCTGTTTCACACGGTACAGGGCACTGCAGATTCATTGACCCAAAAGTCATCAGACCGAGAAACAATTTTCTGTAGTTCAACTGTCGACAAATATGAACGAAAATGAGAAATAGTTGTTAATATTTATTTTATCCTCGCACCGTCTACACACTGCGGTGTTTGCAGGTAAACTGAATCATAAATAAACACGGTTTAGATTGCGGTGTGCGTGCTTACTCTTTCCTACTCTTTCCAACCTGCTCAGACAAGCAGGTTGGAAAACTGGTCAGAGACTCACGGAAATTGTCCGGTGTCTATTCATTATAAGCTAATCTTGTAATTTTTTATACCTAGATAAAAGAATGTGTATCAATCTTATGGTTTTTAAATATATTTGAGATATTTTTACGTTCAATCTACAATCTGCACGCATATTTGGTTAGGTCCTGATAACTTACGTGTTGGTTTAAGCCTGTTGAATAGGGCATTTGTTAAAATGTTTGCTCCAGATTCCTGAAATAATTCGACAATTACGTTAGATAAAAATAAATGATAATAAAACCTACGTAAACTGCAGCGTGTGGATTGCTTGCGCCTGGTTTCCAAGCAAACTGCGATTTGGCGTTTTTATTAAACTGTGGATAGGGACTTCCCCTGGCTACGTCGTATCTCTTCAACTCATCGGCGATATTTTTCATGGTCAAATCATATCCTTCTCGAAGATGGCCAACGTTTTCATCAACCGCTAATAATCCAATATAAGAATTTTGTTGTGCCCTTATCGTTAAATCGACATCTAAGTCGGGTTCACTTTCTAACGTACTTACTTGTATGTCAACCTAAAAACAAGCGATTCAACTTGGATTCTTTCACAGGGTGGGCCAAAAATTGCACATAGATTTTCGCTTATAATTTTTTTTTATATATTTTTTTCTGTTGTGCTTAAATCAAAACTGAGATCGATACATATCAAATAATAAAATAAACAAAAAAGTTATTTTCATCTTCAGGACACTGAAATAAGTCAGTGTTAATTTTACGAACAAAAAATATGTACATATAAAATTGAATTATACACTGTTAACAATTTATTATCACAAAAAGGAGATTAATTAAAAATTTGTATAAAATATTCATTGAAATGAGAAAATGACATGACAATAAAAATTAAATTAAAATGGGAAAAGGTAATGTAGGTAATTTAAAAAAGATTAAAACAGAATTAGTACCTAGAGATTTTTTTTTGTGGTAAAAGCAATTATAAACTGTAATTTTTCGTGGAAAGTGTTCACGGTAACTAAAATTTCTTGAGTGTTGTGTTTAGGAATAGCTGTAATTATGTCATCAATATATAATTTAAAATATCTGATGTGGCCAGCACATAACTTTCTTATACCAGTATATAATATATATCATCCTGATCTAAAAAAATCATTCTATTTAATTCTTCACTTACCTTAATTAAATTTTAATAGCGGACCTTGAAATGTGTCATTAAAAATTTTAAATAACTAATTATCAGCGTCATTCGACACTGTTAGTAATAATTCATGTCATATATTTTATTAATTTCTTCTTATTGATATTGAAATTTTTTAACTAAATTAGACATTTGAAATGTCAAACAGTCAAATTTATCCTAATCCCATTTTATTAGGTCAAATGTGTAAAAAATTTCAGTTTACATCAGCTTTATTTAAGTACTTGGAAAATATATTTTATTGGCTTGATATAATAGACATGATTTATAATCTTTCATCAAGAATATATTTTCTTGTAAAGACAAATACAAAAAAAGTTTGGGTCTCATGGACCTCCTTTTTGCTGGCCAATTTTCCTCATCACCGAATTTTTCATTGTTTTTGGCCTTTAGAACAAGTGTACCAAATTTGAAAGCTTTATCTCAAAAACTGTGGTTGCTATCGCGACACTACAGACATACGGATAGATTTTTTCCATGAAGTTATGATTTTTCATTATAATTCGACGTGATTAGTCTAGAAATGCAATAATAATTTTTAATTTCTTTTTTTGACTTAAACTTTCTGATAGTCCTCGTATATATGGAATTGACAGATATTTTTTTGTTGTCATCTTCTTTTTTGGCCAATGCTTACATTAGCATTGTTATATAATAATTTATTTATAATGCTAATCGGGTAATTATTTTTGACTAGGTATGATTTTAACTTACTCGTGTTATTTTCCCAAAAACATTCACGTGAGAGCTTTTTTAATCTGTCATTTAAATTTTTAATATTTATTTTTTGTTTGAGTGGTTTGAATAAAAGTTTAAATATCGTTATGTTAGTTGTTATTAACTCTATATCTTAAAAGGATAAATCTGTTATTTTTTGCTATCTCTAAAGTAAACTGTAATTTTTCGTGGAAACTTTTCAAGGTAACTAAAATTTCTTGAGTGTTGTGTTTAGGAATAGCTGTAATTATATCAACATATCATTTCAATTATCTGATGTGGCCAGCACATAACTTTCTTATACCAGTATATATCATCCTAATCTAAAAAAATCATACTATTTAATTATTCACTTACCTCAATTAAATTTTAATAGTGTACCTTGAAATGTTTCATTAAAATTTTTAAATAACTAATTATCAGTGTCGTTCGATACTGTTAATAATAATTCGTCATATATTTTATTAATTTCTTCTTATTGACATTGGCATTTTTTGCAACTAAATTAGACATTTGAAACTTGAGGTCAAATGTGTAAAAAATTTCACTTTACGTCAGCTTTATTTAAGTACTTGGAAAATATATTTTATTGGCTTGATATAGTAGACATGATTTATAATCTTTCATCAAGAATATATATTTGTAAAGACAAATACAAAAAAGTTTGTGTCCCATGGACCTCCTTTTATCTGGCCAATTTTGCTCATCACCGATTTTTTTTATTGTCTTTGGCCTTTAGAACAAGTGTACCAAATTTGAAAGCTTTATCTCAAAAACTGTGGTTGCTATCGCGATACTACAGACATGCGGGCAGATTTTTTTCCATAAAATTATGTTTTTTTATTATAATTCGTCGAGATTCATCCAGAAATGCAATAAAAAAATTTTATTATTTTTTTCCCGAAATAGCACCTTTCATCTTCTTTCGTTCATTATGTGTCTTCTGGTGGTACCACATTCACCAAATTTATTGTGTCACCTAAAATGTTGTTGAAAATCTTAATTGACAAATTTGGGAATTCTCCCATTAGTATTTTTTAAGTTTTCATTTAGGTACTAATTCTGTTTTAACCTTTTTTAAATTACATTACTTTAACCCATTTTAATACAATTTTTACTGTCGTCATTTTTTCTTTTCAATGAATGTTGCATACAACTTTTTAATTAATCTCCTATTTGTGATAATTGTTAAAAGTGTATAATTTAATTTTATATGTAAATATATTTTTTCTTTGTAAAACTACCACTGTGACTTATTTCAGTGTCCCCTGTTTTTAAAAATAGTTTGTTGTTTTAATTATTAACCTCAATCCCACTCAGTCTAAAGAAAATATTTATTTTAATTTCACTGTGGAAATAATTCTGGATACATACAAAATTTTGAAGAAGCCCATCTACTTCAATATCCAGTGCATCTCCTATCAATTCCCCATCAGTTGTGACGTAGTAAACAATTAAATGACAAACGGGTACCATTGCATGCGTCGCAGTAAAATGAAACCTAAATTCTTTATTGTTATCCACTTGGAAGGTGTTGGTGATAAGGACATCGCCTCGTCCCATAAGGACGTAGTTGATGTAGCGCATAGGTTCAGTACAGTTTACCATGACTTCTACGTCTAAATTGACAATTGGCCTGTCGCTTTCCAAATTGACTTGCAAAAATGTGTTGCTGTAAGAGACAGCGGCTGGAACAGGGGACATTCTCTCTTTCAAATCTCTAAATTCAGCCTGAAAAAATATGGATTTTTAGTGTTATAATTTTAAAATTTACATGCACCCAAGGATGTTTATTTTAAGATTCTCTGGATTCATTTTTGAGCTGAGAAAATTTAATTTGCAAATGAGTTATATGAAAACTATTCACCTCTATTCTGAGAGCTGTAGTATTGGTAACATTGACTGGAGTAACATACTCCAGTTTGACAATGCCGTTCTGATTCAACTTGTGCATATTTACTTCATAAACTTCGTCAACTCTAGAATAGCCATGTCTAACGATTAGTTCTGGTTTGTCGAATTTTGCTGGTGTACCATCATGGTTCATGACTTTCGCCTACAATAATGATATAATTTTACGAACGTTGCTATATTCCTATAAATTACTTACATAAGCTGTGTACTTAAGCCCCGGTTTAAAGTAATCCGCAGTTTTGATCAGTTCTATTTGGTAATCATACTTATGAATCTGGACTTCCACACTGTTGTTTTGTCGTCGACCTGTGGATTGCTCTTCAACGACAACATCAACAACCACAGTTCTTTCATATTCATCATTCAGACCAATATCTTTTTCGATGTCGAATTCTACGGTTGCAGAACCGTCGATTTTCAAAACTTTCCGGATTGGGTTTTGGAAGATTGGTTGAATTACTCCCGAGTAAATTGTAGGGTACACAGTTACTGTTGCTTCTCCTGTTACTTTTTTCCCGTAACTATATCTGTAAAAAGGTTATTGGTTAAGTTTGGTTGCAACCACAACTACAACTAATAGCGTTACATGTCGCCCAATTGGAAATTAAATATAGTGTGTGTTGTTGAAATCGGAAGATACAACGTCTGCCCAAAAGTGAGATAAATGGGAACAATTATTATCAAATTTAAAATACAATGATTTATGGTGATAGACAGGATATGTAGTCAACTTGCTCAAATTTGCTATGCTTCCATAAATAGGTGGATACAAGAATTTGGTAAAGGACAAAAGTTGGATAATTTGAATATGCATCTTTTTGTTTTTTTAAGACTAAAAAAATACGTCACGGCTACCGACATATTCTAAAAATACCGATTTGTTTTATTTCCAAATAACAAGCTTACTATTGATTTTAGTGATAAATTGGAAAGGAAAGAAGTCGACGAGAATTTACTGAAGGTACTATTTTTAAATTCGCGCTTTTGGTTTATGTGCTGGTACAGGAATATTCACGACAAATTGTCTCTTTTGACTTTTTTTAAAAAAATTTTCTCCTAGAAAAAAATGGTGAAACCAAAAATTTTCTTCTCATTTCGACGCATTAAACAAACAGTAAATCGATCATTTCAAAGATATACACCAAACTTGTTTTTTTTTAATGCAACACCCTATTTATTTTTGGATTGTTGAATTTGTTGCTTCTTTCCAATTATAAATATATAATGATATACAGGGTGATTCATTAAGAATAGGAAATCTCGAAACTGGAGATACTGCAGACCAAAATATGACTATTGGGCCCAACATGCCTTATAAAAATGTTACTGATTTACGAGATACAGGGTGTTTAAAGTTAGAATTTCATTTTGAAATTTCTCAATAATTTTGAAAGTTTTTATATGAAAATTGGCAGCTTTACGTTTTTTGGCTTGCAAATAAGAATTTTCAACTAATTTTAACGTTACTGGTTATACTCTACTGCTCATGTGATGAGATTACACAAAATGGTTCTAGCCTTAGCAATAATAGGCAACTCGTAGACAATAATCAAGAGAATGTATTAAACATTTTTTATTTTTCGTTACCTAACATTATACAGGTTTCACAAAAGTGGAAATATATATTTTCCAACTACGAATATTAGATTAGCCTTCAAAAATAAAATAACCATCAATAAACTTTTCACAAAATTAAAACATCTAAACGATATTATGAACTAAGTATTACAATGTAGTGTATTGCATCCCTTGTGAAGATTGTGAAAGATATACATTGGCCAAAATTGTAGAAAAGTAAAAGATAGAATTACATTACTTAGGAGTGATGTCAGACACAACAAAGAATCACGCATGTTAGCAAAACATGCATTATTACATAATCGTGGTATTAATTACAATGAAGTTAAAATTTTCAATTATGAAAAAAACCTGTAGATATGGGAATTTTAATTCGTTTTGCCGAATTTATTCCTTCGGTCGCATTCACCTAAGTGAATCATTCAATTGAATGATTCATTTAATTCAGTGAATCAGGGAATGTTTTGTTTGTGGGACTGTCGTTAGTGGGTAGGTAATATTGCTGTATGGAAATAAAGGAAAAGAAATACGTACTGAATCAAAATACTTATTTGCTTTTGACAATATAGCTACCCATCTCAATGAGAGTAGGAATTGAAAATAAAAAAAGAAGTAAATAAAGGTATTTATTTCAGTAAAAAACGTAGATTTGTATACCGTGTGACCCACTTAAGATAAAGACACCTCTGTAACATTTTTCTTTTTCAGAATAGTGATTTCCATTTTGGCACGAGTTCAGAATCGAATTTTGACGCCATATACCAGACTTTAGCGCAAAATTCGCATTTTCGTTTTTTTCTGAGTAGATAGCCATGGAATAAACTGACAATCAGTAAATGTCAGTTTGATGTCACTTCTATAAATCTAACATCAACATTTTCGAACTTGTGTAATAAAACTGGGACTGACAAAAAATGAGAGAAAAACGAAAATACAAATTTTGCGCTGTAATCTGGTATATTGCGTCCAAATTTGAATCTGAACAACTTTTTCTAATAAATTTTTTTCTAATAAATTTTTTCAGTATCTACAATGTGAAGTAAAATATCGCAAATTGGCCCTATTCGCGGAGTTGTAGTAGGCTGTGATGACTTTTAACATTTGATCCAAAGAGCTCAAAAGAAGCAGCTCGTGCCAAAATGGATATCTCTATCCTGAAAAACAAGAAAGTTACAGGGGTGTCTTTATCTTAAGTGGGTCACACGTAGGTACTGTAGGTACAGAGTGGGCAAATTTCGATGTTTGTATAGGATAACTCGGTAACTGTAAGAGATACAAAAAAATGGAAGACATTCTTTTTGGGTCTTGGCTTTTTGAAGGTCCCACAATTAATAAGATTTTCTTTTAACCTCTTAAAAATAGCTTTATTAGGTTGTCTTCTTTCTGGATAGCGATTGAAATATATTTCGGATGCAGTATCAAAATTGGTATTACTTTGAATAAAGCATTCTAGCATATCATATTTCTCGTAATTTTCGTAAGACATCTTCACTTTTACGATTAAATGGGGTGTTACTATGACGGAAACAAAATTATTAATATGCAATTTACTGACAAACGGATAAACACTGTCATAGATGACACACACCTGCTTGGAATAAATAAAAAAAACGCAAAAGTAATCTACTGAAAGATTATTTTCGCTATTAAATCTTACACATCAAAAGCGACCCCACATATGATATATAGTTTGAAAGAGAAAAAAATTTCCATTTTAACTAAACATAGCCAACTGCAATTCCCATTTAAAAAAATAAAACTATATGCCATAACTCGAAATTGCACCTTTTTTTCAACTTTTCTCGACGCCACTGTATTATACAGAAAAAGTACCTTAGGAATGTAAAAGTAGTTTTTTCATAACTTCACAAACAATGTGTCTAAGAGTCGAAAAATCGAACTTTTGTTTATAACTCCAAAACAGAAGACGATAGCAAATTTTTGTTTTTGCTAGTGAATTTGTTTCAAAGAAAGAAATCGAGAATGCGTCTTTCATTTTTTTGTATCAGTAACAGTTACCGAGTTACCCTACACAAACATCGAAATTTACCTACCCTGTACGTCTACGTCTTCTTTTTTTGATGCATTGTCTTCAACCTAAATTAAATTCATACTTTTACTGTAACTTTAAGTATTCTCATTATTTACCTCTATCTTATTAAGTTATAGATATTAGCAATAATGTTTAATAAAATATACTTCATAATTCATTGACTCCTAACTCCTACCTATATACCACTGAATACGACTAGTACGAGTGCCGATGTGATCAGTTTAACTGAATTAAAGAATTGTTTTCGAATCAGTGTACTTACCTACTATTTTCCTATATGGCCTTCTCATCTTGTTTTAATTCGCGATGAATGATTCATTCCGGCATTAAGGAATGTTTCATTTCATTCGGCGAGGTGAATAGTTCGATTGTACTAGTTCGTTTGCGAAATCACCTTTAAAAACCTGGGCAAGAGAAGTTTTTTGGAAATGTGTCACATATTCAATGAACCACAAGCGATGAATTCCAGAAGGTCTCAGCGTGATTTACACGTATTTACAACATTCTTATGCAAATGACCATAATAGAGAAAACACCGAGTATAGTACATTTCAATAGCGAATAGAGATTTACTTTTTAGGTTGGCAAATAAGCCACAACTGTCGCCACTCTCCAGTGGCGGTTCGTGAAATTTAGGCTATGTCATATCTTAGTATTGAAGCATGGGACTCAAGCGATACTTTAAGGCGTAACTATCAAGACAATATGAAAAAGTTTTGCAGAAAAAAAATTGCGAATGAAATTTTCGAAAAAAAATTGGAAAAATGGTGAGCCTCCAAAGTTATTTTTTAAACGATTTGTAAAATATTTGCAAAACATTTTGTTTCAGAATCAGGTGGAAAATATAACGACAGATTTCTAATTTCATCAAAAAAATATTGGTTTTCTATAAAGTTACACCGTTTTGAAATTTTATTTTAAATTAATTACTTCCTCACCCTTCAAAGTGAGAAAGTTATGTATGCGTGAAAAAAATTTTGAAAACTTTTATTGCATTTCTGGACGAATCTCGACGAATTATGACGATACACAAAATTTTAGACAGAAAAAAATTTTCTGTCTGTCTATGTGTGTGTCTATGTGTGATTCGCGATAGCAGCAACAGTTTTTGAGATAAAGCTTTCAAATTTGTTACACACATTCTAGAGGTCAAGGAAGAGATTGAGTTGAGTTGCTGAGCAAAATCGGTCCCAATGTCTAAAAAAAATATCAGTGACATTCCACCAATGTGACTTTTTTGAAACGTCAAAAATTACTTTTATTATAAACTCCACCACACGTCGAGTTTTACTGCGGTGAGGAAATTCTGATCCCCAAGTAATTGGCAGCGGTTTTTTCACTGTGCAAATTTCAACAAGGTGCAACTTTGTAAAAAAATCAATATTTTTTTATGAAATTTGAAATTTGTTGTTATATTTTCCACCTGATTCTGAAAAGAAAATGTTTCGCAAATATTTTAAAAATCGTTTAAAAAAATAACCTGAGGCTCACAATTTTTCCAACTGTTTTTCGCAATTTTTTTTTCTGCAAAACTTCATTTAATCTTGATAGTCATGCCTTAAGTATCGCTTGGGTCCCATGTTCCAATACTAAGATATGACAGCCTAAATTTCACCAGCTGCGGCTACCTCTCACACAAGGTAGAGGTTTTTTTCGTGTTTTTTACACAACATTCCTTTGCTTTTTGTTGAGTGATAGGTAGCATATAGTGGTCTCAGATTGTTTTAATTATTCTAGTTTTTATTTCTCAAGAATCAACAAATTAATGATTTTCATCATTAACTTTTAGTAAAAATGTTTTTTTGTAATGTAAGGAACTAGTTTTCCCATTATTAATGTTCATGCTTCATTTATAACCTTACTTTGGTAAGTACCTTTTCACTTTATTGTAATAGTTTGTAATTTTCACAAGATTTTTTGTAAATTTCTGAAGAAAAACAATAAAGTTTTGAAAGCCAGAATTTCAAAAAAAGTTTTTCTAAATGAGAACTATATGAAATATTTTATTGAAATTTAGCGAGTACATGTTCCTCAATACTCGTAAGAGTTCGAAAATAAAAAGAAATAATTTTATTCATTGACGTACCTTTTTTTCTTTAAAATGAGGGAATCACACTCCCGTGGTTGAAGTAGGAAAATAAAAATGACAATTCAACATGATACCAAATCTCAGTAAAATGTTTCATTATCTTCACATTTTCTATTGATTCTCAAATTATCAAAGGTACAATTCGCACCACCTTGATATCATTGTAATTGAAAAGGAACAATGAATTCAAAAATCCAAAGATAAACCTTAAAAAACCAAGTTTGATGTATATCTATTTATAAATGCGATGCCCGATTTTTTTTATTCAGTGCGTTGAGAAGAAAATTTCCTACAACTTTTGATTTCAGCATTTTTTTTCTAGAACAAGTAATAAAAAAAGTTGAGAGGGGGCAATATTTCGTGAATACCCATGTACACGAAAACTTTCGCCAAAATGAAATAATTTCATCTTATATTTTTTTCATGAGCAATTACAGCAAATGGTAAAAATTTTCAATATAATAACTTTTTATTATTTTTATCGCTCACTGCTTACTATCTCAATTAAAAAATCTCACTTCCTGCTGCTGTTGCTGATTAAAATGTGAAACTTCTAATTTACAGTCAGTAATATATTACCTTGTATCGATATTAGCAGTTATAACATTTTCCTTAAAAGTGACATGTTTGGGCGTTTGAATATTCACCACAAATTTAGGAAGAATATACTGTGCCACCTCTATGGTTTTATGATAAGTTTGTCCGTGTATTGTTACGGAAATGTTCCAGTTGCCTAAAACTGGACTATTACTAAGTTTCAGGTCCCCAGTAAAAACTCCTCTAGTGGCCTCTACTCTCCTCCATTCTTTTACTCTATTTCCTTCACCATCCTAAAAAATAAACAGATTCGTAATTGTCTGTATTAGATTTACTCCAGTCAAATAGGAACAAATTTCGCCGTTTGACGGAAATAATGATAGAACAAAGAAGGTTTAGTGCCATATTTCCCAAAAGGAAACAATTATGCAGCTACGGACACGTGTTTCGGAGTTATTGCCCCTCATCAGCGTAGCGTAGCTAAGGAATTGGATCTACGATGGGATAGATCAGGAACAAGAACTAAAATAAGGCTGGAAAGTACAGTACACAGTACTCAATTAGTGTCTTCATGTTCACATGTGCCACATTTGGGGCCTCGATGAGCACAGTCATCACACAGAGCTCTATGTGTACTGCTCATTTCCACCTGGCACATACAAATAAAACAAGATAGATTTATTGGGATTCAAAATAAAACAAAGAAGGTTTAGTGCCATATTCCCCAAAAAGAAACAATTATGCAGCTACGGACACGTGTTTCGTTATTGTCCCTCATCAGCGTAGCGTAGTGTCATAATTGTTTTTTTTTGGGGAATATGGCACTAAACCTTCTTTGTTTTATTTTGAACCCCAATAAATCTATCTTCTTTTATTTGTATGTGCCAGGTGGAAATGAGCAGTACACATAGAGCTCTGTGTGTTAACTGTGCTCATCGAGGACCCAAATGTGGCACATGGAAACATGAAGACACTAATTGAGTACTGTGTACTGTACTTTCCAGCCTTATTTTAGTTCTTGTTCCTGATCTATCCAATCGTAGATCCAATTCCTTAGCTACATTACGCTAATGAGGGGCAATAACTCCGAAACACGTGTGCGTAGTTGCATAATTGTTTCTTTTTGGGGAATATGGCACTAAACCTTCTTTGTTTTATTTTGAACCCCAATAAATCTATCTTGTTTAATAATGATAAAGTTTTGAATCTTAGCAAGGA
Source organism: Rhamnusium bicolor (assembly GCA_029963845.1). Lineage (NCBI taxonomy): Eukaryota > Metazoa > Arthropoda > Insecta > Coleoptera > Cerambycidae > Rhamnusium > Rhamnusium bicolor. The sequence continues at coordinate 2,223,107 of JANEYF010002643.1, forward strand.
TGGGTAACAAAAAAATAAGATTAAACAAAGGTGCTTCGGATTAAGTTAAGATACATTACTAAAATCGATATGAACATAACGGCTAATCTTAAAAAGTAGATTATTTACAATCATATGTATAATTGGTAAGTATAAATGATTATATCCCTCATCATAAATATAACCAATAAGAAACATGAAATTTGTACCACATGATTTGTTTAAATAGGTGTATATTTAGCAAAAATAATCGGTTATTTTTCACCTAGTTGTCCGTTTATTTTTGACATGTAAAGTAAGCAACGACAAGCGTTGCTATGCGATACTCACCGACTTAGCAATTCTGTTAGTTTGAATTGTCAGAGTCGTTTATACTTACCTACACCGTCAAATGAAAGTAAATAAAGAAAGTATTCGTTTCGGAAATGTTACACTTTCCGGCGTTGACAAAGAAATCCTAAGAAGCGTTCCTATTAACACAACAAAAACGCACAAATCGGTATGGGGCCAATTTACTGATTTTTGTAATGAAACAGGATACAAATTTGAAGCCACTACAGCCATAGATTATATTGCGTCGGTACTTAAAGACTGGGCTTTCAATATGAGACGGAGAGATGGTAAAGATTATAAGGAAAATGTGATAAAGACCATGTGGAACATAACTGCAAAAATGCTTCAGGAAATGTATTTTTAAAATACAACGTCATTTTCGATCCATTTAAGGATATTCAATTTAAGTGCGCTAGGGATGCTCGTAATGCTAAAGAAGATATTTACAGAAAAATATCACGAAAAGAAAAGCCTCTTCATTTGCGTTAGATTCTGATCATAAAAAAAATGATAATGCTTTGGAATGAAAACACTTTTGAAGGACTGTAAAAAAACGTTACCATATTGTCGCAGTTGAGCTCGCTTGGAGAAGCGGAGAAGCCGTAACTAATCACTTTAAATAAGAAATTGATACCAGAGGACAGACAACAGGTAAAAAATGGCTCACTTTTTATTTGCGACTGTTTAACTAAGTCTTTTTTGCAATTTTAGAACGATTAGAATATAACCCTGTGATCAGTAAGACCACACAGGAGCTGACAAGAAATGCGCCGATATTAAATGGTTAACTCCTAATAAATGCTGGTCTATGTCCTGTAAAGCTATATAAACAACTGTTATCCAAGAGGGGTTCCAATATTACAACAAATCGTCTATTTTTGACATGCAATAGGTACTGGAATAAATACGAAAATTCCTATTGGTACAAAAATTCACCAATTGGAAGAAATAAACTGTCCAAATGGACAACGGAATTAGCCGCAAAAATCTGTTTAAATACAATAACTGTAAAAATAACTGATCATTCCAATCGCGCCACAGCTGTCAGTAACTTAATAAAGAATGGAACACAGTAACAAAAGCTGATCAAAGTAACCGGCCATGGAAGTGCAAATTCCATAAAACTGTATTTGAAAATACATCATTTAAACGTGATAAATAAATTAAGATGTAATCCATATGAAATACAAAATGAACCAAGCACTTCTAGGTAAATCATAACAAGTGAATTCACTTGTTATGATTCGTTTGAAAATGGCACGTTGTGTCGAAACTGCAGTTTAGTTACAATAAAACACAGTGATAAAAAATAAAGTAAAGTTTTATTCTATCATTATGATTGATTATCACAAAGTAACGGCTTCCACCATTCACTTTTAGTATGTTTGATAGTACCTACGACTAAATGAACATCTTTGCGAAGTTTCAAAACGATCAGTTATTTCCCTCTAATTTTCCTTATTTAAATGGATAGATTTAAGAATTGAAATAAGAAAACAGAGCTACTGAATGCAGTTAAGAATCACGAGAGCTGGAGAGATGCTGATTAGCTGGAAGACCGGCGAGTGTTGTCTTATTTAGCGAATGGTAGAACATCCATCCAATATTGTCTATAGTTATTTATTTGTGGCATCCTATAATGTTCCTTCTCATCGTCCTTTGGCGCAAAGGTTTATTTAACAATTTTTTAAAATAATTTATAGGACAGTGGCTTAATCTCAAAGATGGTGAGAAGAAGCAACCCAATATTACGAATAAATCAGGAATTAACATGAATTCAGTTGTATGAACAAAGATAAATGAAGAGAAAAACAATACCTATCCGTGGAATGTAAACCAATTTAAAGACACCCCGTATTAATTAGTTATGTAGTAAGTAAAGTGTAGTCATAAGAATCCCAATAATAAATTTTCAATGTCTTCGGTATTATCCCCATTACCCCCATCTTATTTCTTCTTACATTATGTACCTTTCTACTATTTTTTTATGTGCTTACACTTAGGATTCTGTGCCAAAAATGCGACAAAAGCAACGCAACAATTTCTTTCAAATGATTTACTATTGATTTATTCACCCACTCAATTCTTGTCCAGTCCTGATTTTCCCACGCACTATTCAATTGTCCCATACGGACCGCAATTAAACGATTTTTTGCAAGCACACCCAAGATTCATTATCATACAACAAAGTACACTTTCCTTTCTGCTATTGTAATAAATTTATTTACCGAAATATGTATATGAAGTGGTTCATTTCTAACTTCAGCTGCTGGTTTTAGTTGGGAATTTAGAACAATCGTTCTGAACATGATTTTCGTTCCAGGTTGATAAACTTGTCTATCTGTTTGAATAAAGACGGAATAACTTTTATCAATAAATTCCATCGGGTAATCGGTAATAAAGTCCATGCCTCCTGAACCACGTACAACCAATTTATATGCGCCATCTTCTAAATCGCCTACCTAAAAAATGTTACGTATTAATTTTATAAACTTTTAAAATAATGAAATATTAAATTTTTTAATGTAAATTGTAAATTTTTCTAAATGATTTGTTTACGTGGAAATGGTGTTATATTGATATGTCGTGTTGACAACATCCTGGACTAAAATATGTTATACGGTCGGATCCAGAAGTAACGGATAAATTCATTATCTATGTGTTTTACCATTTTTAGTAAAACACGTCAATTTTTAATTCTAAAATGACATCATTTTAGCAGAATTTTATACCTTCAATCCCCTTGAAGTAACAGCTACCCTTTTAAAATTTTTAAATGACATGGGTATACGCGTGATACCTCATTTGAAAGGATTTTTCTATCAGCAGTATAAGGTTTTTGAATTTTGTGTACTCTTTATCAAGAAAATTAAATTTGAAAATTTTGAAATGTGTTGTAATGTATACAATCAAGTATGTTCTGTAACCAAAAAACTGTAAACTGTTTATGCCTATATAACAAATATCTATCTGACTAGTCTATTAAATTTAGTGTCATATTTATTTCAATATTCATTTTAAAAACACAGTTTTTTTTGTGGTATTTAAAAAAGAGACATTTTTTGTTTTATTTGCTACATCTGTATGAATTTATGAGTCTAGTTATTTATCGTTTATTGTCAAGCTGGTATATCTTGATTATTATTTTAACAATGAGTCTTTTGGAAACCCAAAGAATTGATAAATTAATATTATTAGGACGTGGTGATAAAACAGTGATTCAGAAGGAGGTATGTAAAATAATCAATATGTATCTTGATGGTCACATTTCTCAGTGTACGGTTGGTAGAATAGAACAAAAATTTCGTCAACTTGGAAATGTCAAAGATTTTCTTAAATCTGGTAGGAACCCATTTTAGACGATGAAAAGCAAATGGATATATTGGTAGATATTGAAGAGAATCCACATAAACCTACAAAACAAGTGGCCGCCGATAATAATATTAGTAAAACGTTCATATTGAGTCTTCTAAAATAGTAAAACATCATCTATATAAAATTCATTTGGTTCAAGAAGCTAACGACAATGATCCTGATCGCCGATGGGAATTTTGCGAAATCATGGCAAATAGTTGTCAAGAGGATCCGTTATTTATAAAAAACATTCTTTTTTCTGATGAAGCAACATTTGTTTTAAATGGAACATTTTACAAACAGAACTGTAGAGATTGAAGTAAAAAAAATCCACATTGGGTGATGGAAGCCAATACTCAATATTCTAAGAAAGTGAACTTTTGGGCTGGAATTATAAGTATTCAAATTGTGCCATATTTCTTTGATAGCGCCCGTTACTTGGATTCTTGCACAATTTCTTGTTTCCAGAGTGGGAGTAAGAGCTTATCTTAATCAGGTTTTCTCAATAGGCAAATCGATAGACGCGGTGAACTTGAGTAGCTAGTTCTTCTCCCAATTTGACCCCGCTTAATTATTTTTTATGGGGTTATTTAAAATCGAAGATCTACTTCAACAGACCAAATAACGTCAATGGTTTAAAAACAGAATAAGGCAAGAAGTGAATCAAATCATCTCAGAAACGATACAAAATGTTTTAAAAATGTTTCAGAAACGCATTTATTATTGTTAGGAAGCAACCGGCTCCCAGTTAAATTTTGTTTACAATAAAATTTAGTTATATTAAAAATGTAATATTTTTCACTAAAAAATTTAGAGAAATTCAAAAAAAATCCTATATTGCTGAATAGGGAATTAAAAATTTTTCAAATAAGGTATAACATGCACCCTTATTCCATTTAAAGATGTTAAAGGGGTAGCTATCGCTTCAAGGGAGTTGATGGGGGAGGTATAAAATTCCTCTCAAATAATGTCATTTTATAATAAAAAGTTGACCTGTTTTAGGATCTTATTTAAAAATCGTAAATTACATAGAAAATTAATTTATCCGTTACATATGGATCTCACTGCATCACTTTCTTGATTTCTGAGTTAATTATATAAATTATGAACCGAGAGCTCGCGTGAAAAAAATCGTATGATGATGACATACCAAAGGTTTGACTCCAGAAATAAGTAGTGTATAGTTCAATAAAAACGTAGCTGCTTGTCTGCCATTCGCAATTGGTCGCCAAAATTAGCAATAATGAAATTAATTTGGAAAAAGTAGTATAGTCTCGTTAATTATACCAGACTAAATTCATAATTAAAATGTGCGGAAACTTCATTGTTCAAAGTAACCAACTTGGCAAACACGCTAGATGGTAGCTTTTTTAGAACAGACGCCATTGAATATGCCTAAAACAACCGCATGATCGTATACCAGTATAAATGTTGGTAAAATTATGCTGATTCAAGATATGAAAAGAAAATTTGAGCAGACGATCCCATTTCGCCGGCAGACGCCATCAAAGATTTCATTTTATGTCCCTTTAGCACATAAGCGGCAACACGGTTGAAGGAGTCTACGATTATTATCAATATTATTCGAGTGCAAATAAGACCGAATGTTCGCAATCGCTTTAAAATGTTCTACACTTATTTATATTAATAATAATAATACAGACAATTGAAACAATAATTTTGTTTAAATATATAGCACAACAACAAGACATATTTAAAACCAGTTTTTACATTATATGATGTAGGTATTATGTATAAAATAACAGTCAAACAAATATATACATGATCAATTTAAATACCGACGAAAACGCAGTACTATTAAAACAATTTTTTTTGTAACACTAAATTTGGGTACTTTCTTCTCCAATTTCTGTTTACAGTTAGAAAAACTTATTTTACGGCTAATATCCCAAAGTCTTATATGTATAGGCCACCTCATAAGGAATTAATTGTTGTTCCCAATTTAGATATACGAGTAGGTTTACAACAATTTATTGAAAACATGTAAATAACATTCGTGTTAACGAACTAGGAAGCAACATTATACAGTGTGTCTCCAGATTACTGCAAAGAAAGAATTTCTTTTTTTCTGTATTTGTTACTTTTCGGAAAAAGATACTCATTACAAACAGTTTTGCTTGGATAGAAAATGAAGTTCGCATAAAGAATATGTTCAATGTATACCGGGTGTAACAGGATCAGGGTACACCCTCCTTTTATCCTTTAGTTTTGAAGATAATTGATTGAAATTTGGGATTTGCCGGAAATGATACTGAATTTCGATTTTTAAATGGAACACTATATATTATTGCATTTTTGAATTTTGCATAATTTTCTGAATCCAACGATACCAAATAAGTGACATTTTAAACGTCAAAATTTTTTATAATATAATTTTTAGTTTTCCATTTAAGTGTGCCATGATGCTTCCGATTTATTCTAAATGATCCGTGTAATGCTAGAGAAATCGGTATCCCATCAAAACTACTATATTACGTGATTTATGAGCAAATAAAGTTCATCAAAATGGTTTTTGAGGAAAAACTCAATTTTTTCAAATGGAACCATATTGGTACCGTGGTACCATTTATTAGTACTATTAATAAGGAATTTATTCATATGTCGTATTAAAACGTACGATAAATACAAACAAAATTACAGATAAAAGAAAATAAGAAAATACAATTTTGTTCTAATTACCATGTTATACATAAGGTGGCTTTGGAATACAAAATATGAACACAAAATATTACAACAGTTGTTCAAAATGCTGGCCATTAACGTCAATGCAATTCTGAACTCGCATAGCTGTTTCTCGAGGAACGTTCGCCAATTGCTGGGCCGTTATGCTATTAATTGCGTGTCTTACTCGTAGCTCCAGGTCTTCACGGGTTGTAACGTCGGTTGCGTAGACAATATTTTTCAAATGACCCCAAACAAAGAAATCAAGGGGTGTTAAGTCCCGTGCCCATTCGTTGAAATTACGTTTTCTCCGAATCTCCGTAGAAGGTAATCAATTACTATCCATTTTTTTCTACATTCCCCATAAATAATTAACATGTCCACTTTTTCATCTCTTGTATAAATTTGCGGCATTTTGAACACAATTAACAAGTATTTTAAAAAATTTTTAAAGACAATAAAAACACCGATAAACCAACAAATGTTTGACATGCTAAATATTTCATTGTTTTCAAAGCCACCTTAGTTACTTCTTAACATTTAATTAGAACAAAATTGTATTTTCTTATTTTCTTTTAGCTGTAATTTTGTTTGTATATATCGCACATTTTAATACGACATATAAATTCCTTATTAATAGTACTAATAAAGGTACCACGGTACCAATATGGTTCCATTTGAAAAAATTGAGTTTTTCCCCAAAAACCATTTTGATGAAATTTATTTGCTCATAAATCACGTAATTTAGTATTTTTTACGGGATTTCGATTTTTCTAGCATTACACGGGTCATTTAGAATAAATCGGAACCGTCATGGCACACTTAATTGGAAAACTAAAAATTACATTATAAAAAATATTGACGTTTGAAATGTCAATTATTTGGTATTGTTGGATTCAGAAACTTATGCAGAATACAAAAATGCAATAATATACAGGGTGTTCCATTTAAAAATCGAAAATTAATATCACTTCCGGCAAAACCGGAAGTGAAAGAAATCACTTGTATGTCAAAAAGTGTCGCTCATTATGTATATAGGATATCCCAAATTTCAATCAATTATCTTCAAAACTAAAGGAGAAAAGGTGGGTGAACCATGATCCTGTTACACCAGATATATGGTACACAAGAATTAACTACCTATCTTCATTTTTAATTATAGAGGAAAATATCGAGTAAAAAGTTTTATAGGATTAAAAAGTTACCTCAAATATGAAAATTGAGCTGGATATTCAAATATTATTTTTTTTTTTAATAATCGGTCTGTCAGAAGTAAAATTCTGACTATCTATAGATATCATAGTTATTATCAAACTAACAGTTGTTAGTGTTATTGATTAATGTTTCATAGTGTGATTAATTTAACTTTTTTCTGTTTTGTTAATTATTTTAAAAAATACAGCTGAAATATTAATAAATTGTTCTAAAATTTGCCGGTCAATTTTCATATTTGCGCTAACTCTTTTAATTCTAAACTACTGTTTTATTTCGTATTTTCCTCTAAAGTTAAAAATGAGGATAGTTCTCTTTTATCCTATTTTCAGATTTTCATTAATTATTTTTGTATACACTGTATATCGGACATCGAATATCTCTATGAGAATCTTGTTTTTAAAGCAAGCCAAACTTTTTGTAAAGAGTAACTTTTGTGGTATTTATTTATCAATTTTAAAAATACCAAATTATGTTGTAACTGATTGTGCAAATTATAATGGGTTAACGAAAAGAACTGACATAAGGTATTTTTATTTTTCTAAAAACGAATACCGTGTAAAGCAGTGGATTGTGGCTGTCGATGGGATAATAAAATAAATTTAAAATATGGTAAATTGTCTATTTAAAATCAATAGAATCATTATGGTTCTTCTAGGCCTTTTCTAGCAAAGTAAATTTTGTCTCACAAAATTACAAAAATTTCTATTGGTCGTAAATGAGATGTAGTTGTTTATGTGTAAATATGTACGTATACTAATAAAGCATCTATAGTGTGTCTTCGGATTACTACCGGGAAAATAAAAAGAACATAATTTTTTATTTTTCGAAAAAGAGTTACTCTTTACAAAAAAATTTTGCTTGCCGTGAAAATGAGATTCAGATGGAGATATTCAATGTACGACCGCGACGGGTACACAAAAATAATTATGAAAACCTGAAAATAGGATAAAAAGAAAACTATCATCATTTTTAACTTTAGAGGAAAATACGAAGTAAAAAAAAATTGTTTAGAATTAAAAGAGTTAGCCCAAATATGAAAATTGACCGGCAAATTTTAGAAATATTTATCAATATTTCAGCTGTATTTTTTAAATTTAATTAACAAAACAGAAAAAATTTATTAATCACACTATGAAACAATAATCAGTAACACTAACAACTGTCGGTTTGACAATAACTATGATATTTACAAGTAGTCAGAATTTTACTTCTGGCATAGTATTCAACATTATTTTCATAACTTTTCGTAACTTTTTAACCCTAAAACCTTTTTTTATTCAGTATTTTCTTTTAAAATTAAAAATGAAGACAGGTAATTAATTTATGAGTACTCTGTATATCGAACATTGGATATCTCTATGCGAATCTTATTTTCTATCCAAGCAAAACTTTTTGGGCAGTAATCTGGGGACATGCACATGTTTTCAATAAATTAGTTGATAAACCTATATCTAAATTGGGAACAACAAGTAATTCCTTATGAGGTTATAGTTTGCTTAAGTAGAAATGTTTTTCTAGCTGTAAACAGAAATTGGAGAAGAAAATATCTAAATTAAGCAATAAAAAAAATCGTTTTAAGAATACTGCGTTTTCGTTGGTATTTATTAGGTTGAATCATGTAATATTTGTTTGACTGCTTTTCATGTACCTGCATAATATTGTTACGTGTTTGCTATCCACACAAACACCTATCCTCGTAGATTCGTTGATTGAAAGTCCGGGTAACACTTATTCACTACTTTATTTACTAATTAACAATTAATAACAATGGATTAATTAATGTCTTAACTATAATCACAGCTGAACACTTATAAGTCTCTTTCGTATTTCTTCTTTACTCGTTCACGTTCAACTTAAGATTGAGTCTCGGCCCACCGTGTGTCTTATTTATACATCCGTTCACACAGTCTAGGGCATTCCAGAATATTCCCGGCTGGTGTGTACAATTCCAGTCTCATCTAACCAGTCTACACAGTCCAGTGGCGTAACACTGCCCCCTCCTTAAGCCTGAACGACCCGATCAGGCAATTCATTGTTCTCTGCATACTTGGCTAGTCTCTCTATATGCACCACCTTCATCTTAGATTTTGGATTTTGCTGAATTCTATATACAACATCGTTTAATCTGGTGACGACAGTGTAAGGTCCTTCCCAAGGGTGGTGAAGTTTCGGGGACCTGCCTTTCTTTCGTTGTGGATTATATAGCCAAACCAACTCTCCCACCTGGTACCCTCCTGAATTAGCCTTAACATCATAACGAGCCTTCATACGGTCACTTGCTATGGTAATTCGCTCAAAAGGAGCCCTGACGTTATATTGCTTATTTCTTATTTGTGGCCCCATTCTTGCCGCGCAAACCTCACATTGGCGGCACCAAGCCTCCACATCTTGACGACTGTTTACCCAGTAGAAACGTTGTCTTACTTTTGTCAGGGTTTTGTTGACGCCAAAATGTCCGTCAGACGTTTCATTATGCACTTGCCGAAGTACATCTGCTACGTGACACCTGAGGATTAACAATTTCAAAGTAACTTTCCTCCCATCTGGACTTTCCCACGCTCTCTTCAGCAGTCCATCCTCTACTATAAGGGAATCCCATTGTGCCCATAAAGCCTTCAGCCCCACTGATTTATTTGAAATGTCCTTCCAATCGGGTCGGGTCCCTCTTTCTTTCCATTTCAGAATAGGACCAGTCTCGTTATCGTTTAACTGCGCTTCCCTTAACGACTCTTTTGTCCAATAATCTGGAACATCAATCTTAACGGTCTTCATTATTTGTACATTTTGTTGTTCTTCCTTTCGTTGGCTCTTCCTTTTCTTCCTGTCGTCTTATTTCCAGGCCTTCGATCATTTTTATCAAGTCTTCTTTTCTTCCTGGCGTTTTCTCTCTTGTTCTTCTTTTCTTCCTGTCGTATGCTCTCTTGGTCTTCTTTTTATTCCTGCCGTCTTCTCTCTTGTTCTTCTTTTTCTTCTTGCCGTCTTCTCTCTTGTTCTTCCTTTTCTTCTTGTCGTCTTCTCTCTTGTTCTTCCTTTTCTTCTTGTCGTCTTCTCTCTTGTTCTTCTTTTTCTTCTTGTCGTCTTCTCTCTTGTTCTTCTTTGTCTTCTTGTCGTCTTCTCTCTTGTTCTTCTTTGTCTTCTTGTCGTCTTCTCTCTTGTTCTTCTTTGTCTTCCTGTCGTCTTCTCTCTTGTTCTTCTTTGTCTTCCTGTCGTCTTCTTTCGTGATCTTCTATAATTTTTCTCTGTTCTTGCATTTGTTGCACCAATGCTGCAAATAAGTCTTGTGTTTGTTTCTCTGCCATGCTTCTTGTTGTTGCCATTAACTCACGACACGTAAATCAGTTCAAAATAAAGTTTATTACACTATAAAATCCGTAAAATGTTGATATCACGTCTATTATAATAATGGAATGTTCCAGAAAAATCTCTAAATAGCACTAGAAAGTCTTATTTAGAGTATATACCTCTTTAGTGTTGACAAAATTCACTTATCTCTACTAATTGTCCAATGGAATGTTCGAGAATTTTCACGAAATATCACTAATAAGTCTTGTTTTGAGTCTATAACACGTTTCCGTTAACACAGTTTACGTATTTTCTGTGGTTTTCCAAATCGAATGTTCTAGAATTGTCACTAAAAGTCACTTGTAGTCTTGTTTTTAAGTCTACAACACGTTCCCGTCGACACAATTCACGAATCTTCGGTAGTTTCCAAATAGAATGTTCTAGAATTTTTCCGAAATTGCACTAATAGTCCTTTTTCTCAGTCCACGACACGTTATAACTAGCGGCACTCGCATATTTGCAGCTATTTCTAAATCGAATGTTCTAGAACTTCTCGAAAATCCACTCTAAAGTCACTATTCAGTCCAGAAATAGTCCTCCAAACACTGTCCAGTAGCTTAATTCTCCATGTTACCACTAATTTCTGAGAAGAACACTGTAGAACCTTTTTGAATATTCCAGAAATTTCTCTTCCAATCCACTTCCGACACCAAATTGTTACGTGTTTGCTATCCACACAAACATCTATCCTCGTAGATTCGTTGATTGAAAGTCCGGGTAACACTTATTCACTACTTTATTTACTAATTAACAATTAATAACAATGGATTAATTAATGTCTTAACTATAATCACAGCTGAACACTTATAAGTCTCTTTCGTATTTCTTCTTTACTCGTTCACGTTCAACTTAAGATTGAGTCTCGGCCCACCGTGTGTCTTATTTGTACATCCGTTCACACGGTCTAGGGCATTCCAGAATATTCCCGGCTGGTGTGTACAATTCCAGTCTCATCTAACCAGTCTACACAGTCCAGTGGCGTAACAATATGATATAATGTTAAAACTGCTTTAAAATATATTTTGATAATTGTACTATACAAGTTATACATAGTCAAATTCAAGCCTCACCATTAGGATCCCGTAAACCGTAAGAGATAAAAACAAGGTTAAATTAGGGTAAAGTTGTCGAATTTTATGCTGAAAATAATCATAATAATAATGTATTTTGTTTCAATTTCGATATTTCTGAGAAGAACTGCAAATTTGAGTTTTTGTTTTTCTTTGATAATTCAGTTATGCAGGGACAAATGGAAAAAGTAAAGGCACTCCGTAGATGATCACCAATTTTCTGTACAAAGTTTCGTTGCTTCAAAACCATCACCAACTTAATTTTTTTAAATACGGATCTGGATATTTATTTTTCTTATTTGATAACTTCTCGCCTCTAAAATACAATGACCTACTAAATTGTTTAATTTTCTGATATTTTGTCTTTCAAAATCCATTTTTTATAAAAATTTTCAAAATACGGACCTGAGTTCAAAACACGGACGTGAGTGAGTGTATTTTTTAATAAAATGTATGTGTAATTGAACAAGTATATATAAGGTTACGATATTTCGTAAATCTTCAGTGATTGCCTAAATTACTAGCTTGCCCTGTTGCTAGTACAAAATGAAAATTAAAACTTGTTTTTTTTATGAAATGGTAACATTTTTGAACATTTATTATATTATTTTTTTAATTATTGATTTTAATTTTGTCAATTAACTCATTTCATCAATTTAACAGCAGGGTAATTTAGTCAATCATTGAAGGTTTACGATAGATCGTAAACTTATTCTTATCAATTACATACACATACATTTTGTTTAAAATAAATAACTCAGGCCCGTACTTTGAAATTTTTTCTAAAAAAAGTTGTTAAATAAGAAAAAAAATCTAGGCCCATATTTAAAAAAATTAAGTAGGTAATGGTTCTGAAGAAACAAAATGTCGTACAAGAAATTAGTGATCACCTACGGATAGAGTAGAAAAATATGATGTGGAAAAGTATCTTTACTTGTTCCATTAGTGTCTTCATAACCGAATTATCAAAGAAAAACAAAACCTCAAATTTTCGCTTTTTTCAGAAATCTCGAAAACGGAACAAAATACCTTGGATTTTCTTTCGTCATATTACTCAGCATAAAATTCCGCAACTTTGCCATAATTTAATCTTGTTTGTATCTCTTACGGTTTACGAGATCCTAATGATGAAGCTCGAATTTGACTAACCCTGTATATTTAAAATAAAAAAAATATTGTTTTAATTGCCTGTATTATTATTACTATTAATAATTGTAGAACGTGTTAAAGCATTTGAAAAATTCGGTCATGTGTTCACTCGCATAATATTGATAAAGACAGACGTCTTCCTTCTATCATGTTGCCGCTTAATCGTTAAAGGGAGATAAAATGACAATATTTGACGGCGTCTGCCGGCGAAATGAGACCGTCTGCTCAAAATTTCTTTTCATATATTGAATCAGCAAATTTTACCTACATTTTGAGCCAACATTTATGCTGGTATGCGATCATGCATTTAGTGTGTGTGCCAAGTTAGTTAGTTGCTTTGAACAATCATGTTTCCGCACATTTTAAATACGAATTTAGTCTAGTATAAATAACGTGATTGAATACTACTTTTTTCCAAATTAATTTCATTATTGTTAATTTAGGCGACCAATTGCGAATGGCACACGAGTGGCTACGTTTTTAAAGAACACTATTTATTTCTGGAGTCAAACTTTTTGGTATCTTATCACGCGAGCTCTCGGTCTATTAGGTTTAAAACGTTAAGACGATATTCAATAAGAGTCGCTGGTACATTATTTTGGATACGAAGTATTCATGCAGGAGCTACATTGTTTTTTAATTATTAAAAACGATCACCCATAGTTGTTCATAGGAGAAGAATAGATGACATGTTTAGTTATAATCAGTTAAACTGAAATGTATATCATGATAAGCATATAATAAAAAAAATCCTTAACAACTTTTACTGAGTGATGTCTTACCTAATTTTGTTTACGCACATACCATACAATCATTTTTAAATATTTAGAGATTGCATTTTAAAAAGTTCTTAATAACTTTTACTCAGTGATGTTCTATCTAATTCTGTTTAAGCACATATCGTGCAATTATTTTTAAATATCTAGAGATTGCATTTTCAAAAGTCTTACAAGGGTGTCTAGCAACCAAAGAAGGGAAATACGACTTTTTTTATTTTCCTTGTTGGTTTTTATGTAAACACTAAAATATGCTCTATATATCTACTAATTTACATTTTTATATTTTGCTCGGCACAGGAATAAATTTGTAAGCCAAGTGTCTGGGCTAGAAGTACAAACATAAAAGTAAAAACAAATAATTTTATTTTGCTAACGACCATAAATTGACTCTGGTAATGAACTAGTTGACCTCAATCTCGCACTCATATATTTTTTATAATCATCTATTTAATATAATAATAATAATACACACCTCAAGCCTGCATATCGCGGAGGAATAAGGTTGGACAACCACTTGATCCTGAGTAAAAAAAGATGAGCCATTGATTGAGGTACCTTGGAGTATTGCTGTGATGCTAGTGGGTTCAGAAGTGCCCTGCAGGCTGACAGCACAATGGTATTCGCTATTGGGACGGATGACCCTCGGCCCCACGACATTGTAGTACCTACACAAATGAAAACCGGACTGTAAGTATGAAGTGGGACGAAAAACAAGGTTAGTTTGTGTATTTGTTATTATATAAATGTTTAAACAAATATTTGAAATATTTCAAATTACTACCAGAGAGTAATGATCTAGAATTGCTTATACGAATACAGGGTTCCCCAGTGATTGTGGCTTTTCTTAAATTTTAATAGAATTTGAATAAATTGCTGTACGATTCTTTATTATTATTTTTTTTACTTAAAATAGTCGATAGGCTTTGTAGTTTATAGTATGACATTATGTTTAGCTAGCAATCAGTCAGTCTCTAACTTTGAGTCACTATCATATCAAAAGCAGTTGATGTTGTGAAAATAGAGTATGGTTCATTATTCTTGTATGGATTCACAAGCACACAAAAAAAAATTCTGTTCTTTAAATCCCTATGTATTTTGATGTGCTGAAACCGATTCTGGCCATAAAATTTGGGGCAATTGTGTCAATTTTTAGCTACGGGACATTTTTTAGCTACTCCTAGCGTAAAAATCCCCTTTTTTTTTTTGAAAGAAAAAAATTACAATCTTGTTAGATAATTTTTTTTGCCTAAATCATCGTAATCTACGTTTCCATTGGTACTAAACATAATTTTGAAATCAAAATAGCCTTTTTTGCAGCTGCCAACTGTCAAACTGCAACTTGTAAAGTTCCGAAATTTGTTAGAAAAGCTTCTTTCATGTATAAAAGTATAACACTACCTGCCAATTGCAGCGAATTCCAAAATTTCAAGACAAATTAATTTATTTGTAAAACTTTATCACTACCTACTTTTTTTGACAGTGCTCAACATGACTTTGACAGTCAAGTTATTGCCAAAGTACTATTGAAACATACAGATATATAATTACGATAACCAAATCATATTTATCGATTTCGAAAAAGAAATTAATGAAAGTTTTTTTGCCTGCCACTCAAACTATTTATCCAGACTTTCGAATGTGAGAATTGGCAGTTTGAAAGTTGGCAGCTGCCAAAAAAGCAATTTTGATGTCAAAATTATATTTAGCACCTTCGAAAACGTTGGTACTCGTAGTGATATAGTTTTACACATAGAAGAAGCTTTTCTTACAAATTTTGGAATTTTACAATTTGTGGTTTGAGTGTTGGCAGCTGCCAAAAAGGCTATTCTGGTTTCAAAATCATATTTAGCACCCTCGAAAACGTTGGTAGTGATATAGCTTTACACATAGAAGAAGCTTTTCTTACAAATTTTGGAATTTTACAATTTGTGGTTTGACAGTTTAGAGCTGCCAAAAAGGCTATTTTGATGTCAAAATCATATTTAGCACAATCGAAAACGTTAGTAGTGATATAGTTTTACACATAGAAGAGGCTTTTCTGACAAATTTTGGAATTTTATAATTTGCGGTATGACAGTTGGCAGCTACCAAAAAGGCTATTTTGATGTCAAAATCATATTTAATACTCATGAAAACGTAGATTACGATGATTTAGGCAAAAAAAATGACTAACAAAACTGTAACTTTTTTTGTTTAGACTATCTGTAGCTAAAAATTGACGCAATAGCCGTAATTTTTATGGCCAGATTCGTTTTCAGCACATCAAAATACATAAGGAAACATGGTTTTGATTTTTTTTTTGTGTGCTTGTATTATTCTCTATAATATCGTATTTTTGCGTGAAATATTACATAAAATCTAATTTTGTTCAGCGAGCATGTCGTCTAGAGTATTATAGAACAAGAGTACCTTCTCGAAATACTATTTTGCCATAGATTCGTCGTTAGCAAAGGCATGGTACATGTTATAAGAATCTGTAAAGCAAAACGGTTTGTACTCGCGACAATATTGTTTTTGTGAGTCTAGCTTCAATACGAAGTCCTCGTAGCTCCAATTCTTGGAATCTCAAAAGGAAGTGGTCATCGGATTATTCAGAATTTTCTAAATGTTTATGCATTAATAATAATAATTGAACAATAAGCATGTGAAAATCCTAGAATCTGCCACAGTCGAACCTATGGGCCCATTGTGCATCCGCGACTTCACCAAATGAGACCGGCTTTCCCTACAAATGAGAGCTCAGGGTAGATTCTGGCTCTATAAATTGTTTTCCGAGAAGTAGAGTAGAAGCTTATTTCTCCGATCTACCAAATGGCATCATACCGCACCTTCATTGTATAGAAGAGCTTGTATGTAAATATCCTTGGTAAAAACTTCTGGTATGATTTTCGTTTGCAAATAAGCAACAAAATGACATATATCTCAGCTTTGACTACTCTTGAATATTTATCTAGAACACCAAAATATCAGACTTTGGTTTGTATCCGTGTATGCTAGCACCGATTCCTTCTTAAGACTCCGATTCATCTATATACCATCCTAGACCACCGCGACTCAGTAAATGCGTGTTCTTGTGTCTCCAGTTATCTGGCCTAGAGAACACAACTCTATGGAATAGTAAATAGGTACATTGGAAGGTACAAGACTTCTTTCTAATAGCTGACGACCTCTTACCGTGGAGCTCAAGCCTTGGTATATCCTTCTTGGTTCCCTGGCTCAAGTTGCACTTCAATGTGCAATGCTGTGAGCCTCTGAATAGCTTCCACCGCAACTGCTGGAGTGATCTTCATTGCTCCTGTTATTCCTAAACAGGCTGACCTGAACTTAACACAATGGGCTCTAATGTGGAGCGCGCCAACGAGCGCCACCAGACCATGGCCGCTAATGTTAATAGGGCTTTTACTATCGCTGTATACATCCAAAAAGTGGTCTTTGGGTTTATACCCCACCTAGGTCTGGAAATGTCTTTGCACATCTATGAAGATATGTAAGCTTTCCTCGTTTGAATTTCCACATGGTCTTTCCACGACAGTTTAGAATCTAAAGTTACCTCCATATATCTCATCTGTACAAGTCAGGCTCAACTGTGTACCCATAAGGAAAGGAGTCTGAAAATCTTATATTTCTTCTTTTAGTGATTTAGCTCTCTCTTGCCAGTATAGGCATCGAGAGCTAATGCTACCAATACGCATTAAAAATTCAAGTGGCACAAAAACTAAATAACCAAAACGCCAGAATTTATCATAATCCCGAATAACTGGCAAACAGTTAATAACTGACGATTGAGGGCAATTTTCATTTCAATTGTTAATAAACAGAATTTTCAGTATGTGGCCTGATATAAATCCTTTGCGTAGTTCTAAAGGAACATCTACACATTATTCGGAACGTTTGCTTTTCCAAAGTTACAGCCATGGACTAATTATTATCTAGTTCCAAAAGGATGCGGCATCATCCCATACTGCTAGAAACCGCATACAAATCATAAGAGTGTAGTTTGGTGACCGTGTTATATCCAGATGTGAAAACATTGTGGTCTACCAGAATCCCCGACTTCATAACTTTCGAATTCTTTCTATAGGGTTAAATAAAAGGTTTTTCCACCATCGTTTCTTTAACTGTAATGGAAATATTTTTGAGGTAGCCACTATTAATGATGAAATGCTTCATCGTGTAAAATATCGTGGAATTTTTTTGTTATAAAAAAAGTTTATTTGGGTCAATTATTATCCAAAATTAATCACTATGAAGCGTCTCTTAATGTCCTGCTGAACATTAATTTTTGAGTCGATGCTTTGACAAATAAGAGTTATTTACTCGTTGATTATTATTAAAGCATTGACAGTAAAATGTAATTTGAAAATCCCCGTTGCTGAATATGCTCGGATTAAACTAGAAATATGTACTTTACTAATCATTATTGTAATCTTGTATATGTATTCTGAATTTTGTAATTTCAATACTATTCATCTCCTCGTTACGTAAATATTATTAAAAAGGTGTATCAATTCTTCAGTTAGAATACCGTTATATAATTAAAATTATAATGTGGGACTATAACATAACATGATGTTAATGTTAATAAAAAAGCTCTTTATTTATTAAAAGAAACTAATATACAGTCGAGCGTAAAATGTATGTTTTTTTAAAGATGACAGAAAGTTTTTTTACGAAACGATAAAATATTTAATCAAACAGCATATATTTAATGGTTAGTTTTTTATGGATATGACCTTCTAATAGTCTTTATTTCTGTTCAGATAGTATATGAAAATTCGAACTCTATTAGTCCTTAATAAATTAAATTTATTTAAAAAGTAAAATAAAAATATACAATACCAGTCAAACTCAAATTTACATTTATATTTGCAATTATACAGATGTCACTATTCACCAAATTTTATTTTAACTTTCAGACAATTTGATTAAATTTCAGTAACTGTTTCAACATTTCGCCGGCTTCCACGGCTTCTTCATTAAAGCCGACCACAAGACTGAGTTCAACTGTGATTCTTTTTGCTGTCATCATGTATCCTGCACCTACTCCTGTGGTTCCTTCAGGAGTACATATGACCTTCTGCCATTTTCAGTACTATTCTGCTATCCATATAATCTAGACTCAAGAGCCCTTCCCACTATGGCTGATGTGGGAGATGTAAGACAATTAGAATGAATGTTTCTATGAATATGCATCATCTTCCAAGTAGCCCTGTCTAATTGGCGCAACTCCTTTACAGTCCACTTCACCGTTTCAAAGGAGTAGAGTACAACGAGAATGCCAAGCATATAGATAATTTGCTCGTAGATATTTGTTCTTCCCCGAAAATTCAGAAGATTAAGTATTTCATAGTAAGTGTAGGTATCTAATTGGCGTGGAGAGAGTCTGTCCTAACTCAATTTGTTATTGCTAATACGTTCAGGTAAGTGTAAATCTCCGTGACATGCGTATGCTATAGAAGTCTGCGAGTTGCGCATCCTCAGACGATTTTCCGCATTGTCCTCTCTGGAGGACATTTGCCCAACCCAAAGTGCACGACAATGATCGATGTATTCTCCTCGCCAATATCCATTTGGCTTGATGACGGTCTCGGATGCTAGGGTTAGGCAAGACTATTGCCTTTTTACCCTAGTCATCGCTGTAGACCTGGACCGGCCTCGTGCAGGGCGGGTTAGCTTACTTTACGAACGGCCCCACTCACAAATGTGAGCGGTGCCGAAGATTTCCGCCAACTTCCTTGGTCCTGGCTGATGAACCCTGCTGGCTAGGGCTTCTTCTGGCGCTCTTCTGACTTCGTCTTCTTTCTTCGCCAGCTTTTCACCCCCGGGGATAGTCATCGGTCCGTCAGGGACTGTGCGGATATTCTGTGACAGGGACGAGTTGTTTCACGGCGTTGTACACGGCACAGTTGATATCCCAGATATCTGCATCTACTGGAAGTTCCATATCGATGACCGTGTCCATTCTAGCCAGGTCTTGTGGCTTTAGGTTAGCACTGGTGTTAAGGCTAACCCTTTTCCTTAAGTCTGTACCGGTGAACTCTAAATATTGTTTTTTTTTTCAGTTTCCCGATACCGGTCAGTCCTCCCGTGGCCTCCGACGCCTCACGGGAGTCGCGCCGGCTCATCAACTACAACCACTCCCCACATCCCGCAGGGTTAGTGACTGTAGATACCAGTCGTGTGCCCTAAGCAGACGGAGAGAACCCAGAATGACCGCCTTCTGCATTTGACCTGCCAGCCACTCGGCTGATTTTTGGCAGGTTGGTATGATCTTTAGTTCCGAGAGCAGCGTAGGCTTTATCCCTCCGAGTACACCGATTATAAGGACGATCATTTTTATCGAGTAGTCTGGGTACAGCACTTGGAGCTCGTACCGGAGATCGCGATATTTGGTCCGTTTCTCCTCCTCCTTCAAGGTGATGTTTTTCTCCGCAGGTGCCAAGATCTCGATGACATACATCACCTTGAATTGATGGTCGAGGAGGACTATGTCAGGCTTGTTGGCTTGGATTAGCCTGATAGTCGGGAACGAGTAGTTCCAGTAAATCCGGCATTTCTCGTTCTCGACAACGGACTCAATATCTCCGGGGACGTAAGGAAACACTGGTGTCTGGTCTACCCCGTACGAGTGCCTTAGATGGTAGTATAGCACTCATAACGCCGCATTATGCCGGTGGATGTAGGCCGAAATCGCATATATAGGGCATGCAGATAGTAAGTGCATGAGCGATTCCGGCGCCTGATGGCAGGTCCTGCAGTTGATATCAGGAACCTCTGCACGCCACACGCGGCTACGGTAGACCAAGGTGTTGATAACACCATCTTGACAGGCCATAATGAATCCCTCGGTCTCCGACTTAAGCCTTGCTGACCTTAGAAAGGCGAAGGTCAGCCTGCTCGATAAACCCAGTGTTTCTATGTTCTTATAGAAGACACCATGCTGGGGTTTATCGACGTGTTGCCGAAACAAATTTTCCTGTTCGGCAGCTCTGATTCGGGCTTTCAGACGATTTGGCTGAAGTTCGGTGACTGACTCAACATCAGCACCTCGCCGGACTCCTCGCCTGATGTCAAATGCGAGACCGAGTACATCTGTGGCTCTTTTTGCTGCCTTGAACAATCCTGCTCCCACTCCTACAGTTTCGTGATGTTTTACGAACCGCAAGAGGGGATCTGAGCTCCTGAGTATGTTACATGCCATACTCAGAACTACTCTGCCATGCGTACACTCCAGGCTCAAGAGTCCACGGCCCCCCGTTGACGTGGGAGGTACACACGAGGAACGGACGATCTAGGATGAATACTTCTGTGAATATTCATCATCTTGCGGGTATCCCTATCTAATTGGCGCAGTTCCTCTACAGTCCACTTTACTACTCCGAAGGAGTAGAGCAGAACCTGAACGGCAAGCATATTAGTTGCAGACACCTTGTTCTTCCCCGAAAGTTCGGAAGTCCAAATCTTTCGGAGGCGGTGTCTGTACTTGCCGCGGAGAGAATCTTTTATTTGTGATACATCCTGGATGTGCCTTTGTTGCACACCCAGATATGTATAGGTCTCTCCGGCATCTAGATGTCTTAGGATGCTTCCGTCTGCGAGCTGCGCATCTTCAGGGAATTCTCCGCATCGTCCTCTCTTGAGGTGGACGACTGCACATTTCTCCAACCCGAACTCCATACCAATAGCCCGCGTATATTCTTCGACCACCCTAAGAGCGTTTTGTAGTTCACGCTCTCCGGAGGCATAAAGTTTAAGGTCATCCATATAAAATAGATAGGTGACCTTATGCCTCCGGTCGCTGGGTGACCCACATTGATATCCGCGGGTTTGGCGGAGCCCAACAGACAACGGCAGCAGTGAGATACAGAAGAGGAGAGGACTCAGGGAGTCACCCTGGAAAACTCCTCTCCTAAATGCCACCTGCTCTGTCGTGACCCGCTGTGCACCTGATGTTATGGTGAAGCGGGTCTTCCAGAGCGGCAGCAGCTGTTCTATGCATCTCAACCATGAGTTGAAAACTCGCGCCAGACAGCGGTGAGTGGAAGGAAATTTCTTCCACCACCAGTTGTTAATGCCGTCTGGGCCCGGGGAAGCGAAGTTCTTGGTATCAACAAGTGCTTGTTGGACTTCCTCCGTACTGATTGCCGGGCACACTTCTTCTGGCTCTTCAAGATGTCTGTGACACAGAGCCTCGAAGTGTGCAATTGATGGAGTGTCGCTATTGAATGGACGCGTCGTTTCGTAGATTCCCTTCCAGAGGGTTTCCACATCTTCTACAGTCGGCGGATTCTCGACAACACGCTGTGGCTCTTGAAAGAGGCGGGATGGATTCATACGGAACAAATTGTTTTTTGTTCCATACTCCTCACCCGCCTCTTCAATGTTTTCTTTATCGCCATGAGCGCTCGGATCCTATTTAGACAGTGCTGCTTGATGGTAAGCATTACTGTCAGATTTAGAGTATGGTGTTGACGTCTTAATCCGGCAGCTATGCGCCGGATCCTGGGAGTAAAAACTCTACCAGTCGTCTTATATTCCACCACACTCTGGATCCGAGAAGCGTGTTGGTTGACCTCTCACGGGGGACGAGTTGCCACGCGGCGTTGTACACGGCACAGTTGATTTGCCAGATATCTACGTCTTCCGGAATTTCCTCATCGATGACCGCGTCCATTCTAGCCAGGTCTTGTGGCTTTAGGTTAGCCCTGGTGTTAAGGCTAACCCTCGTCCTTAAGTCTACACCGGTGAACTCTAAAGGATATTCCCCATCAGCTGGTAATTGCCGCGGTGGGACTGCGGCTGGCAGTTCTTCCAGCTGACGGGGTGCCCTTACGTAACCTGTCCTGAGCAGAAAGGATACTTGATCTCTCAGATGTTGTTGAGAGAAGGCGCGATACTCTGGATGCATTTCGCACCAAAGTGCATGAATTCGCGCCATGTATCCCCTTCGCTCAGGTTCGCTACTCTCGCGGCAGGTCAGCAAGTCATCCCGAAGTTCCCTCGTCCACTTAAAGCGTCCGTGTGCATTGCCAATTTCGTCGTTGTTGAGACTATCCGGTGAGGCCCCTCCCGCCTGTCTCTGACCCCTCCCCCCAACCCGATCGTGCTGACCTGTGTAGTTTCCGACTAAACGGCTAGCCGAAATTTACATTATGAAACGTAATAGACGTAATTGACGTAATTTTAGAACTGTATTTGTATTTCCTTTTACTAAGCTCGCTTAATCTATACTGTACTCAAAAGATGTAATAGGTATACCAAGATTCATTTTTCATTTCTTATATGTGTCTTCATTTTGTTTCTAATATCATATCGATTTCAAATTTACATGATTTTTACTAATTTGTGTTGAAATTAATCAGAATATCTATTCAGATAAGCGAGATACTAAATATATTCACCTCTATTAAAATGTAGAATTTTTCTTTGTGTATAATTTGCCAGTAACGCATTTATTCAAACTGATTATAATAAAGTGCTTAACAGAGTAATTCACTGCCCTTTTAATACAGTCCTTATTATTTTAATAAGGCGCACTAAGGTTGGAAATTAGACTACATTCACTAACTATATTTTTTAATTTTTAAGATACCTACAAAGTATCCCCATTAAAACATTGATTTTCCTTTTCTTTGTGATTAATAATTTTATTGACAAATTTAAATAATTTTAATCTGAATCTGTTTTATTTGAAAACAATTATTCCAAACGAAACATTATTTGTTTCTCAGAACAGGCTATAGACGATTTATATGAAACAAAAAGTACTTAGGTAACTTTAATTGATAAACATATGTCTTTCTTGAATAAACAATACATTTAATTACTAACAAAAAACTATTTAAACTGATATATTTTATTATAATTAAACTATTTTTTCTATTTGTGTATGATCCTTTTAACTGCGAAGGTTAATAACGGTATCGACAAGAAATGAACAGATTATAATTCAACAATAAAGAATCAAGGATACCACGTGCTTCATTTTACATACCAGAAATAGTTACACTACGCTGAACTGATAGTCATTTTTTCATAGGATTGTTTTGTTTTTGGTTTAATGCGTGCGCCGGAAAAGTTGAATTTTTTAGTAACGTACCAAAAAATTCCTTTATTATGATTTAGAAAATGATCTTGAACCCATATATGTTGAGACAACAATGATAAAAATTTGAAAATGGCATCAGAGCATGCATATAGGTATATCCAATTGATTCTCCCCAAATGTTGTTCGTTTACGCCGCGCGCATACTTGGATTTCGCAAGGACCATGTATGGTACCTACTCACGTATATTAAACACATGAATAGACATTGGAATTAAAGATGAATTTATATTGTCCGCAAATTTATTAACATTGTGTCAGTTTTATTATTTAGCAGTAGGTAGGTAAATAATGTAGGTGCTTCACTTAAAATAATATATTTAATAAAGTAGTACCCGTGGTGTATTTAATAGTGCGTTAAGCGACGAACCTTAATAATTTTACTTCACAGAAAAATAATAAAACGTTGCTTTAAATAAATAAAAATAAATAGTAGTATATGATAATAAACACTAAAAATAAGGTAAAATCGGTATAATATATAAAATTGCAATATCGCATATTATAAGTAGAATATGAAAAATGTACAGTTTAATTCACTTATTGGCAACATAAAAATGTCGGCTTCTTTAATTCCTTTACTGCCTTCAAAGATGCCGCCCTTTTTTTGTTGCAAATAAGTTTGCAATAAAGTTTACTTAACAGTTGTCACAATTTTAAATAAATACTTGAATCATGTCTCGGTTAAAGAAGCAAGTATCGAACCAAAATATCGATACCGGTATAATATGATATAACCATTTGGTATCGACACCTTTCGACACTTGGGGGTAAAGTATCGATACTCGATATTATCGATTTTATATGGGTGCCAAACAAAGCATGAAAATTTATAAAGTGGTGATTTAATTTTTGTAAATAGCAATAAAATTTAGAAATACATTACATTTTTGAACCCCTTGGTACTAGATAGTTCTGAATTAAATGGTGTTTTATCCACTAAGTTATTCAACCACTGTTAGTACTAGAAAATTATTGACAGATGCGTCACAATTAATGAAATTTGACAAATCGGTTGAATGACTATACTACCGTTATAAACAAAGACCACAGATAGAACCATACATTATTTCTAATTTTCTGACTTTAACATGTATTGTGTTTATCATTTGTATACCACTGCCGTAATTCATGGTGCTGACTGGAATCGAAAGTCTCGATACCCATCGTTTCAGTATCGATACCAACGATACTATCAAAGTTCGGTATTGGTGCCAAAATATCAATATTTTGAGCCATAAATATTGATACTTTGAAAATATCGAGGTATCGGTAGCATCCGTAGTATCACTTTACTCGAAGTTACAATTATTGCTGCACACTATTTACTAAACATATAAGTAAACTTTTAAAAACGATTAAACTAAAAAAGTAGATTATCTGTTTTAATTGACTCATTTCCACTAAGTTGCAATATTATTATATACAATTTCTAAAAGTTTTGACTCTTTTGTCACATCACATTCTTACTAAGATTGTGATGTGACAAAATGTCAGCAAATTTTTTTGAAATGGTACCCATATTAAAGGTACATATTTTTTATCAGTGTCGTGGTCTTTAATATACGGATAGATATTATAACAAATCAATTTAAATTATTTTGAATTGTCTATGGTGATTCCCTGAAAACTCTTTAAGCCCAGATTAAATTAAATTAAAAAAGAAGAAAATAGATTTTGACACTAAAATGTATTTTATAAATATAAATATGAACAAATCAAATAGTTTTTTTTTTATTTTTTGTTAGAAATATACAGAAAATGGTGGTCTACCTAAGAGCCACTAGGATAATGAAGGCCCTAGTTTCTTAAGTTGAACTTCTAAAAACAATTTCTATTTTTCTGTAGACACAAAGCCACTTTGCAATTAGCACAGTTGCACATTGTTCTCTTTGGCTCACTTTCTGTATTGCAATAGTGGCATGTGGGTTACTTTGTAAAACCATATTTTAGGTAAAACATTTTTTTTGTAAAATCAGTTCTCACTTTTTCTGAATAGTTTTTCCATTTTTGGCGTTGATAACGAGTGTGCTCCTATGAAACCAACAGTAATGACAATTTTAAAGTCCTTCAGACTGATAGTCTTCTCTGGTGATCTAGATTTAAATATAACAGGTATTCACGATGGTCAAATCCAAGAAGTAAAAAAATGCGGTACCACCATTTTCTGCTTTTTCTGTCCAGTTCATATACGGATTTGAGCATATCAGCCTTATCTACTCCACCCATATATTTATTGTAGTCCTTGATAATTTTCGGACATTACATTTAGTTAGAGTAAATCTATTTGGCCCTTTATCCTTCTTTGTTACTGTTTCGATTTCCGCAGTCATGAAAATTTGATACAAGCACACTGCGTTTATCCATCCACGTGAAACACAGTACCCCATTTTTAAATAATTTATAATTCATGTCTTCTCTTCTCATTGTCTTGTCTACTTTCAATTGTGGAAGATTTCTCCTATCCATCTTATGATTCCACATGCGTAGATAAATTCATTCTGAAGTTTAATCATTAGATTTACAGAGCTAAA
The DNA here is from genome assembly GCA_029963845.1 of Rhamnusium bicolor. NCBI lineage: Eukaryota > Metazoa > Arthropoda > Insecta > Coleoptera > Cerambycidae > Rhamnusium > Rhamnusium bicolor. Next base: position 2,249,649 of record JANEYF010002643.1, read on the forward strand.
AAAGTTGTCAAAATAAACTCGATGATTTTACCAGTAAGCTTTCGTGAAACACTGTCTGCTTTTACTCACACTTTATACCCTCTTTTGATCGGCTTTTTATGCACATATTGTTTTAAACATGACCTGCCTTTGAATTTGATCATGCTATCATCAATGGATTGATGCTCAGCTCATTTATAATATTGAAGAAAAGTATCACCTAATGCATTAAGCAATGGTCTTATTTTGTACAATTTATCAACATTTTATTCATTTCGATTTGGTTGTACACTATTGTCATTGACATGCAGGTTTCCTAAATGTCAAGAACTGATATAACTATCTCGCAACTCAGTTTTTGCTGAACAGTAGTCTTTGTAACTAGGCAAAACTTTTATACCCATTAATGTCTAGAAATATGTTCAATTCTTCAGGTTTGGTAGCAATAAATTGTTTTCCAGATTGGGTCGCGTAAAGATTTGTCTGAAATGCTATGTGTTCTATTAAGTTGGCAGAAAATAGGTTAAAAAATACATCTAACGGAGATTCAGCAGATTTAGAAATAGTTGGACATGACACTTCATGAAAGTTTTGAGTAGGTGCCTTAGAATAATTTTTCCTCCAAATATTTTTTTCGAAATATCTGGAACCAAGTTTATCAATTGTACATTATCTGAGCTGATTGAATTTGTATCATCATCATCAACCAATTCTGAAGAATCTGGTTCTAAATTATATTCAAAGTTAAGGGAATTATCATTTATTGGATCAAAATCCTTGGTTTTTGAAATTTTTTCTTCAGCATTATTCTCTAGTAACCGTATATTAACAAGATTGTCAACATTTTTCTCAGAATCTGTATAGTCTCCTAAATCAAATTCCATATCCGATAGTATTTCAACTACAAAAACGTCAAACTGATAATAACCCGACATCTGCTCAAGGTGACTAAAAGACCATTTACTGTGTTGGATATATTGTGCTAATTTTGGAGTTATCTGAAAATTATAACACTACTTAACGGTCTAACAACAAAATTATTACACAAAATTACTAAAGATACATTATTTTGTGGCCTAGTTAGTGGTCCTTGAAGGAACCACCCAATTATTGTTATTTATTACTGATAAGAGAGATAATATGTCACGTATCTTTAATTATTTCCCACTTAACTTATATTATTTATCAATTTGAGCAAATAAACAAAAAAAAATCGTCCTAACCTTATTACACTGAAGCGCTTGCACCGAATATCAAGTGAGAATAGTGTTATATCTAATTTACATGGATTTACGAAAAAAATTATGGCAACTGTCTGATAGGTGGCGCTAAATATCAGGTTCACGATCAAATGCCGTTCATATGTATGATACGCAGACGCGATTTTAATAGGTAAGGACCACCTATTAAAATCGCAAGGGACCACTCGGCGGCAAAGGGTTAAGGCTGTTGTTTTTATAGTGTTTAATTCAATTTTTAAAATACGTCTGGGCATGCGTCTAATGATGTGATCGATCAAATCTTGTGGAATTTGTGTCCATGAAATGGGAAGAATATCTGAGAGTTGCCGAATGTTCACTGGAGTCGGTTGATGGTTTTGAACTGCCCTACCCAATAAATCCCACATAACTTCAATGGGATTCGAGTCAGGAGAACGTGGTAGAAGAGGATCGTGATCATTTCTCTGACTTTTAAGGACATTGAATACATTATGGATACGAAGAGGGCAAGCATTAACATCAATAAAAATAAAACAAATGTGATTTTTTCAATATCCTTAATTTTCTGAGCACAGTGTATATGCATAAATAGATGTATAAAAACTTAGCTTATCCACCTACAACAATATATCTATGAAACGTAATAAAATCTGAGTGTACTGAATTCCGAAAACAAAGTTCCTACATCACATAAGAAGATTTCTAGGTATGTGGAGATGACGATTATTAGGTTTATTAGTGTTAATTTTGGTTCACTAGTTCACTGTAAACTACTTTACAATTGAATTTCCTTATCATGTAATTAATGCATGCTTAAGTTTATTTTATTAAATATAACAAAATAGTATCCTTTCGCACGTAAATAAGCTCTGTATATTGGTACACACTTTCACAATTCCTAGTAGAAATACAGTGACGTAAGCAAATATGTATTATATCTACGTAGGTGTGATATCAGCAGAATTAGACCCAGCCTCATTCATGACCGTTTTTGGCAATTCTTAATTGGAAACCAACTCTGTTTTTTTATATCCTAATTTCTTAAACGCGGGTAATCAATCGAAGTAAGTTGTTGTAATTAACAGCAATTTAATTGTTTATGTAATTTCGTATTTATGTAAATCTGTTTGTTTACTCCAGTGTTTTTGTGGTTATTTTGCCCATAAACAATTTTTTTTGAAATCTGGTATCAATTATCGAATATGATATATTAAAGAAGAAGTTTCCTTCATACTGAATTGAATTGATTCAATGGAGAAAATATTACATGATGAACTCCGTGATAACTTTATAAATATTATATTAGACAAAATTTAGCATTATATCAGCGAAAAGGAAAAGAAATAAAAACGAACACAACGAATTTTATTTCTTAATTAAAAATTGTGTCCTTGACTATGCTGAATGGATGAGAAAAAAATGGTCAGCACAAGACAATAAAAATAAACGTTTTTCTTTTGCCAACGTTTCGTTTACTCGACACAAACATCTTCAAGACTACAATGCCAACATCTTCTATTAGGACATTCAGTTTTTTACCAACAGATAAACACAACAACTATATGTATGACAACTAAAATAATTACCTCAGAATAAACATGAAGACAGTATCTTCGACCTATCATGTGTTCAAAAATATTTTATTGAACATGGAGCTTGATCTCTGTAACTAACATAATAACAAAATGAGTCAAGTAGGTAATAAAATATAATTGTTAAATCACACCTGCAGGCAAAAAAATATTTGTTTCAATATAAAATACAAAAATATACACAAAACTCGTAAAAAACAATCGAGATAAAAACTTAGTGTGTGCTTCTACCCACATTTTAACTGATGTATATAAAAGAATATAAAATACGTGTAGTAGTGACCTCTAAATTGTTAATGTTTAAAGAATTTTAATTAAACATTAACATGAATATGCAAGAGTACATACCGGCTGAACCGATTGCGTTACCCTATCTCCAAAGAAAACTCCCTTTTCCAATTTGCATATAATAAATAAATTTTATGTAAGATTAAACCAAAAACATTCTGAACTCATCTTCTTATATTTCAGTCGCAATGAAATAGGTACCACTTATTTAAATATTTATAATTTCCACATTTATTGACCGATCCTCGTATACTTCCATATTTATCATCTGTATACGTATACCTTTTTTCCCCAGTATGAAAACCCGGATTCCTTTGTTCATTTTTAAATAAAAAAATTAAATGTTCCAAATCACGTTGCTGGGCTTAGAATAGAATAATTATTTTATACATTCATACATTCGTAAAGTTAGAATAAAGTAAATAAAGGTTATTGCCATATCCCAAAAGAAAAAACAACTCTATAGCTAAGTACACGTATTTCGAAGTTATTGTTCCTCATCGGCCAAGCGTAGCTAAGGAATTGGAACTAAAATGGGATAGATCAGGAAAAAATCTAACATAAGGCCGGAAAGTACAGTACACAGTCCTCTATCAGTACCTTCAAGTTTCCATAAGCCACATTTGGGGCCTCGATGACGATGAGCACAGTCGACACATGCAGCTCTATGTGCAGTGTGCACTACCCGTTTCCACCTGGCAAATACAAACTAAATAAAGACAAAGTTAAAATAAAGAAAGGTTTATTGCCATATCCCAAAAAAAACTATGCAGCTACGGACACGCATTTTAAAGTTATTGCTCCTCATCGGCGTAGCATAGCTCCCAGACACAATTTCTTAACCGATGAAGGGCAATAACTCCGAAACACGTGTCCGTAGCTACATAATTGATTTTTTTTTGGGGGATATGGCACTAAACCTTTTTATTGTATTATGAACCCCAATAAATGTATCTTTTTTTGTTTGTACGTGCCAGGTGGAAACGGGCTGTACACATAGAGCTCTGAGTGTCGACTGTGCTCATCGAGGCACCATTTGTGACACATGGCAATATGAAGGCACTAATTGAGTACTGTGTACTGTACTTTCCAGCCTTATATTAGTTCTTATTCCTGATCTATCACATTCTAGATCCAATTCCTTAGGTACGCTACGCTGATGAGGGGCAATAACTCCTAAACGCGTGTCCGTAGCTGTATAATTGTCTTTTTTTTGGGATATGGCACTAAACCTTCTTTGTTGTATTTTGAATCCCAATAAATCTATCTTTTTTTGTTTTTATGTGCCAGGTGAAAACGGGCAGTACACATAGAGCTCTGTGCTCATCGGAGCCCCATTTGTGGCACATGGAAACATGAAGGCACTAATTGAGTACTGTGGACTGTACTATCCAGCCTTATTTCAGTTCTTGTTCCTGATCTATCACATTCTAGATCCAATTCCTTAGCTAGACGCACTGATGAGGGGCAATAACTCCGAAACACGTGTCCATAGCTGCATAATTGTTTTTTTTTTGGGATATGGCAGTAAACCTTCTTTGTTTTTGGAATAATGTTTATAGGAAATTAGCATTTATTTTTCAATGTTCTATTGATTTCTTTCGAGAAAGACTTTAAGTTTGACTCGCACTGTATATTTACTACCTTAATACAATCAACAAACACTTAAGAGCAACAAGTAAAAATGACAGGCATGTGGTTCATTTGCACCCCAGTGGTGGCTATGAAAGTTTTAACCGTCTCTCTACTCGTCTAATGGGCATTTCCCACATATTATTTTTATTTGCTTTTTCGATAGTATTTATAAATAAGAGCTATCAGAATTTTTTTGAGCCCCGAACAGAGATTAAAAAAGTTTTGAATTTTAGTCTTAAGACGTCATCCGACTAGGTTTAGCGCCCAACACAAGCAGCCAGTGAAAGCGAAGTCGGTATTGCAATATTGCCAGTTTTACGTATTATTTGAAAACGTGATTTGTGATAACTTATTCAATTATAAATACAAATAACTACAAATTCATTCACATAAAATTTTTCTTACCTTAGCACGAAGAGAAAATTTTATTTGTACCTGTTTTAAAACTTCGACATTTAAATATTAAAAAAAATCACCAGAAATCAAATAAGTTAGGTTATGTTATAGATTTATTCTACGTTGCTGTTACGGAATTGAAGACTGAAAATAAATATTAATTAATTATTATAATCATTCTTATTTATGCTTAACTTTCACCTGATTATGATGGTTTTACTTGAATAGTACTGGAGCGTGCATTTTATTAAAAAATCATAAACAATTTTATCATTTTAAAAAGAATTTAAATTATAAATAATGAATAGTAAATCAATAACAGAACCATTTTCACTTCGTAATTCATTAAGTGGAATATAAATCTTAATAGAAACCACCAAAAAATGCAAAATTATTGAAAATATCTTTATTATGTAATATATACATTAATTTCAAAAAATACGTAAATACTGTCTATTTTGTATCCAAATTAAAATAACCTTGAAGGTGGTTGATATAACAAAAAAATTAATGTACAAATTCACGAAATTGTTCAAAACCACAAATATTCTCAAATAGTTTTCAGCTACCAAAACAATACTTAAATAAAGAAAATATTGCAACATAGGTTCGGCCCACGGTTCATAAATAAAACGGTTGTCGCATTTAATGAAATTATGATGGGAGACATCACTGACGTCACAAAGGTCTCTTTCACTTTTCGTTCGAATTGTTTATTTTTGCATTTATGTTAAGATTTTAGTACTGTTTTTTTTCCATTTCTGAATACTTTATGAATACTTTATAAACAAGGTTAAAAACTTAAAATAACACAAATGCAAAAATAAACACTTCGAACGAAAAGCGAAAATGTCCTTTGTAACGTCATTGATGTTTCCCCCCACCATAATTTTATTAAATGCGACAACCGTATTTTCTATGAACCGTAGGTTCGGCCATATCACAGAGCGCTTTATTTCATTGGTTGATTAACTGGCGGCAATTTTAAATTAATCCAAACTTTTATAAATTTTTTTATAATTAAAATATTTTTTAAAATTCAACCACTTATGGATATTGATTACATAAATAGTGGAGAATTATATACAATAAAAACAAATCCGATTTTTAATATAGTGGAACATCCCCATTGTCGAAATAAGTACGCTTAAATTATTATTGAATGTTTTTCATTCATTTCATATAAAACCAGTGGCGGCTCGTGCACAAGATACTTGGGTGTTCTGCACAAGGAAAAACTACGAAATATGAAGAAAATAATATCACACACTTTTTTCTTTTTGGATTTTTCTATCACGTGTTGGAGGGTGTTTTTTGATATGTAATGATGTAAATAAATATAAAAATTGCGTTTAGAAAAAAGAAAATGCCACAAATAATATTTAGACAATATTTAATAACACATACCTTAACGCATTTTTTTAAGTATTAATGGAATACGCCTGTCCTTCTCAGCAAATTTGTTTATAACTTGTTCATTAAAATTTGGCATGGTGTAAATGAATTATTTTTCTATTGACAAAATTGATAAGGCCGTTAGTCGCTCTTCACACATAGAGTTTCTAAGAAAAGTTTTTATGCGCTTAAGTGTCGAAAAGCTTCGGCTGTGGTCATGGGTGTTGTGATAAGGATTTGTAATAATTTCTTTGTCTCTTCCAATGTTGTATCCAAATTATTCGAAATCAAAAATTTCAGAAAGGGCACTGCACCATGTAAATTTTTGCATTCATTATTTGAATATATTACAGACAGCTCTGTTTTTAGACGTTCTTTATTTAAAGTTGGATATGCCAAACAAGTCAAATTTAGCTCGTTGTCTGGAAATTTCTTAATATAATCAACAAATTTTTCAGAACAAAACAGAGTTGCAGCCACCAGGTGATCTGTAAATGCAAAACGCTCTTTTGCATTATTTATAATTATATCACATACTTCTAAAGCTGCAACACGATGATCTACTTTGTTTCTACTTGGGTGACTTCTTTTTGCCGCTGTGGGACCATTAGTTCCTAAATTAGATGCTTCATTTACAATGGTATCGATGTTCTGCCGAATAGTGGTAATACTTTTATCGAATACACTTGTAATTCTTTGAACTTCTGCCGGATCGATCAACCTTTTTTGAAGTTGCATAAATAAAATATCCACGTGTGGCATGACCTTATGGAAAAACGTCAACCAAAAAATAAAAATTGCATCCTGCAGAATACGTCGAATACCTGAAGCCCGGTGGCAAGTTTCTACATTAGAGTCTTCTTCTAACTCTTCCATACACTCTATTAGTGACTCTCTATATTCATACACAACATTGATTGTCCGAATATTGAAATTCCAACGGGTTGGAATAGAACGAGGCATTTTTCTTCCCACAACGTTATTTAATACAGCTACACGTTGAGGCGAATGACTAAAAAATCCAGAAATTGCGTGTAAATTTCCAAAAAAAAACCCTAACTTGGGAGTTTACTGAACTAGCTTTTAACATAACTAAATTCAATTGGTGTGCATAACAATGTACAAAATGACAATTACTATACTTTTCCTTAATCTTAGCCTGAAGTCCTCCATGTTGTCCACTCATTACTGAGGCACCATCGTAACTCTGCGCAATGAGTTTTATAATAAAACATATCTAATGTTTTATTTTCCATGTGCTAACACGGAAGGGATTACTTGACAGATGTAGTTCACCACATTTCACGTATGCCATTAATAAAGAAAAATATTTATTCATTAAAAATAAAAAAGCGGGCATAAGAAAAATAGAACTATTTCATTACGAATGCTTGCACCACAACACCGTGACAAAAGCTTAAAAAGTGTGTCCAAGAAATTTAGCACTGTCTTCCTTTTCCTTTTCATTAAGACAATTATTATTGTTTTATACGTTTGTATGCTTGAAATTAGAAACAATATAGAGTTTATTGAACTTCTGATTAAATTAAAACAATTTATTTACATAAAATCACTATTTCATCAGAATCTGTGAGCACTGTGACGTATGTATTGTTGTTCATAATATTTTGAAAGTAATTGATACAAATTGAAAGTAATAAAAAAAGAACGAGTGAGAGTTAATCTCTTCATTACTGTTGCTATTCCAGATAGTAAATTGACTAAATCATTTAATTTGAAAAATCAAATAAATCTTAGTGGAACAACCATTGAACAGTAAATAATTCACGTGTAGTTTCGAAGATAAGTTGTAATAAATATTCGAATATCTATATTTATTTATTTATATATTCAAAAATGCACTGACGGTGCAGGATAGATCTTACATTAAAATAAGAAAAAAAAATGCTGCTAAGTATATTTTTCACAAATTCAAATGATTTTGACATTAGGAAAGAAATTCCAAAACTATACTCGCCTCTGTATTTTTTGAAGGAATCCGAATTCGAAGCAAAAAAAAAAAATTTAACGTTTAATAAAAAAAGTTACTACCAAAAAACTGAAAAATACAAAATCTGACACCCTGTATATTCCACTAGATATAAAGAAGTATCACATACATCTTTTTCACTTCCGATTTATATGGAAATTACTTCAGCTTTTTTATTTTAAGTGATACAGCCTGTATATTTAGTTTAAATAAAATTTCTTTCTGAATTCAGTAGAGGAACTATGCTACAGATATGCATAAATTGAAAGCACCGGAAGAGTAAAACTCAACAATAGGACAAAATAATGCAAAAGAAGTTTACTTGAAACTTAACAAGATCTTTAAAACTGAAAAAAAAACAAAATATAGTGTTTTTATCTTAAACCTAGCAACACAAATCACAAAAATAGAAAATAAGAAATAGACAACAAACACAAAAAACTCAATTTAAATCTTATTTTAAAATCTTTGACAGAATTAGGAGAAAAATCGCACTAGAAGAGTCTATATGGGCCCATAATCCGCACATAAGACATTGAATTCATTGTTATCCCCTAGCCCATACTTATAGCTCTAAAATAGCCCATATGGGAAAATAACTTCAAAATATTCATGCGAATATAAATTTTTCTTGAATCACGAAATAATAAAACTAATTATGGAACACGAAGGCCTTACATATTCACTTCAAACTACCATGAAAGTTTCTATCTTTAATAAATTTGGTTATAATCTGATGTAATTAGATAACTGCAAAACTTTGTATCTACGCTGGAAACTTCCATTGCCACTAATGTTTTTAGGAATGCAGCAATGCCTGTAACCATACACGCATACGTTTTAAATTGAACTAGTACTAGATACATGCAGCCACTTAATAGGTGGCTACTCGTTCAATTGAAATACCGCGATAGCCCATAATAAATGCCTAACCCATATTTGTACCAGTTCCTCTAATATATAATTTATCATATGTAATAAGCCGTTGGGGTTGTTTAAATTTAAAACAAAGCAAATATGTATTTTAAAACAAAGTCATCTATATATGAAAACAGATAAAAACATTAAAATAATTTATTTATTTTAAGAATCATATGTATTTTATTTATAACAAATGTTCAAAAACATTACCATTTTGCTGCAAAAAGAATCGAAGGTGTTTGATCAAATTCTCTCTACATCTGCTAAAATGTTTGTTGTTAATTGAATTTATTTATTGTTGATTTTTTAAATCAATGTCAATATTTCATATTCTGCTTTTGTGTTGAAATGATCTGGTTACCGACAGCTAGAGCGAATTTATTAATTATTATGCATTTGTCTAATTGTTCCTAAAATCAAGGAAAACGGTCAATAGTTTTTTTCTTTTCGAATTCGAATTCTTCAAAAAAATACATAAGTATAGATTTGATATATTTTTTTTAGATGAAAAATCTATCAATGACATCGGGTGAGGCACCTAAAATAATCAGCTTGTACATGAATATTGGTAGCCGCGCGTTACAATAAAACGTAAGTTGTTTACAATAAAAAGGCGTTTCTATAAAATTACCATTATCTTGGATATGCGTCACCTAAGCGAAAAGAAACAAAAGTAAGTAAGTATGCTGCTTAAGACTAATTAAAGATTTTAAGTCTTCAAAATAATATTCGAATTATCGATCGTTAAAAAGATATGAGTAAATAATAACAATAACGCCCCTACCACTATTCTGTGATTAAAAATACATGAATCGTTGTGGCTTTGAAAATATTTTATGTTAAATGTCCATCCACCATTTTTAAAAGCACATATCTGCTTAACGGGGTATCCGGAATCATAATTATGAGAATTTTCATCTCAAGTTGAGGATTTTGTCTTTTTTTAAATAATCTATAATCCAACAATAAAATAATAGTTTATGCTTCAATAATTAATTTAATTTGAACATTTTTAACTAAACAAAATACAACATGGGGATATCCATATCCAAAGGAATATAATACTGGTGTAACTTAACAAATATTAAAATAAATTTGAAAATTTCTATAATCATCGATGGACTGGATGTTTTACAGATATTCTGGGCAGAAACAACGTAATTATAAAATCTGACGTAAGTAAAAGCACTAAGTGGTAACCCTGGAGAACTTCCGATGTTGTAGTTATAACTAATTGTTTACAGCAACACATTCATGCATGTGAGTAATGTGTTTGCATGTAGATATAAAATTTCATGAATCTCGAGAAGAAAACAAGTTATGGTATCCAGCAAACGATATAGTAGAATGACGGTCGTGGTAAGACATGTGGTCGAGAGCGCTAACACATCATCTGCCTCGCTTTAACCGACGAGACCCTGGATTACCGCTCGTCTCGCCTCGCTTCGACCTATAACACTTGCCGCTGCTATACATCATTTCTGATGACATATTTGAATCATAGGGTCGAAATTCTTGGTGATCCATTTTGGAGGCTGTTCCAAATAACTGGAGTTATTAAATATTTTACAAAACCGGATTTTCAATATTTCCATGATATTACAGGAAAAAGTAAGATAACTTTCACATATCGATTGAGCATTGAAATATGCAACTATAATCTATAATTTACTGCATTTCTTACAGTTTCCTAGATGGCAATGGTGTCAAATCGAAAATTAAGCCATCCTGTATGCAATTAAGTGAATAATACTATATTAAATACTAATAAGAGCAACACAGTGAATCTCTATAATAAACTAAAAAAAACTTGCTGTGTCATCTTGAATAATGTGAGAAAGTCGAGAGATAAATGAGATGATGGATGTGTGAAAAAAATAAATTGTAAAGAAGAAAGATAGTAGTCACGTCCTAAACTATTTTAAAATCGTTTGTTTAAGCACGTATGAGTGAGTCTATGGTTATGGCAACCATGACCGCATAAAGACAATAAGATAATGATCACGAAACAGAAAATAAAATCCTTGATGACTATTTGCATTTATATTTTACATTAAAGATACACTTGGTGAAGGTCTACAAAGTCATTTAAAAATAAAATTAATATCTAATTAGTTATAATTCTTTATGGTATGATTTACTGTTTATATAAAAAATGAAGTGGAAAATATTATTTTAGGAGTTTTGTCGTTGTTTAGTTTAAAAAAATTGTAAAAAATTGTTTTCAATTTCATTAGTAAATACCTATACAAAAATAAATTACCATCTTACTTGATATCGGTGGAACTTATTTATAAAAACAAATTTAAACAAAGTTGCTATTATTAAGATCTCCTTTGGGTTCATTTGTTTATAGCCAACTGATTTTCCCCAAAATGAACTGCGTGATTTCAACGATGAATTAAGAGGAGAACCTAGAAATATTCGTCGTATAAATTTCCAATTGCAAGTGAGTCATCTTAGGGTACATTTACAACCAATTCGGGCACATTCTGCTGGTGGATTGTAAATTGGGTTTTAAGCATATCTGGTTGAATGTATTTGTTTACAATAAAATTTTAAGTCGGCACGACATTGAATTGCACTTCAGGTTTGAATTGGATGCTTACAAATCGCAAATACTCAATTCAATTGCAGCACGAATTTCAAATTGCGCATGCGTACTACGGTACAAATTTATTGTTTATGTTTAAAGTCGGTTTGTAATTTGAAATTGGATGATTTGATCTCTTAGTATTAGAAAATATGTTGTTTTTAGAAGTTATGTTAAATAATTGTAATTACTTAATCAAACTGAATTTGTACACACGTAATATTAAAAAATCTCAACAGATGGCAGCTTCTAACTCATTAAAAATGACCTTAATTTTATCCCCGCACAATTCACAATCCGTTAGTAAATTATGCCTGTAGCGAATTAGTTGTAAATGTACCTTTAACAGTTTGAGCGTCCCGAGGTACATTATACATGGTATCCCAAAAAGTGCGTATCACTCTTATAAAATGAGAGATATTAACTTTAGGAAAAAAGTTAAAGAAAAAAAGTTTATAATCACCATTTCTTGGTTTTTAATTTTTTTATATTTAATTCAGGTGTGCAAGGTGTGCAAAAATCGTGAAAAATATTTTTTCGCCTAGATAAACTGTAATTTCATACGTCCTATCAAAAATCTCAAAAGAAAAGTTTCTTAGAATTCGATTTTATAAAGGTGTATGCTAAAAACTGTAACGTTATTCGTAGTCTTGGTTAAGATTTCCTCAATTTTACATTAAGAAAATTCGACCTATTAAAGTATCTTGCTAAATCGATCCTAATTAATATTATTAAAAAAAATTATTGCAAATCTAATATTATTCGTTAGGTTGTAAACCTAACGAAGTACTAAAATTAATTAAAATAATTTTCCTAAAACAGTTTTATTATTACGTCTAATAGATTTTTCTCTCAGTGTAAAGCATGTGTGTCAAATTAAGTGTATTTCATCCATGGCTAACCTGATAACCTGGCAGATACTGCTAGTATAAAATTTGCAATAAATAAAAAACTGTAAAAGCAAAAATAGAACAAATATATATATCTGAAATAACAGAAGAATACAGATTTCAAAAATGTAAAAAAATATAGGGTATTCCATTTTAAAAAATGTAAGTTTGGTTTGTCCCGCTGTTATGGGACCACCTGTATAGTCTTATTATTATATTATTTCGCAATACCACACAATTTGTAGCGGATTTTTGTTAATATTGTTATTAAAATCATTACTTTGTTTAATATTTGTTTGGGTTCAACAAAGGCCGCGTAGTAATTTTCTGTACATTCTAGTTGATTTCTTACTTTGACGTAAATAGTTACTTTTACCTTCCTAAGCGAACAAACAGTCAAACAATATTTGTTGTTTATAACTACAATAATTTTACTGCAAATATTTATAGTCCTTTAATACGTATTATTTGACAATGAACTTTGATGAAAACAACTACAATTCTAATGATAGAATAAAAACACTTTTCTTTGTTTTTTATCACTGTTACTACAATTCTGATAAAACAATGTTGTTGTAAAATAATTAAAGCATTTTCTTTTCGTATTACTGTTATAAAAATATGGAAAACAATTTTCACAGTTTTACTTCCAAAATTATTTATAATTTATGATACCATTTCTTCGTATTCTTCGTATTATTATGGGTTTTCTCGTTTTTTACAAGAAAAGGATAATACTTTTAAGCTACGTATTCATATCAGCATATTTGCGCGCACGAATGATTTTTTTGTTTCTGCTCGAAAATCTTTGATTCAGTCGTGTGTGTAATATATATATATATATATATATATATATATATATATATATATATATATATATATATATATATATATATATATATATTAATATATATATATATTAATATATATATATATATATATATATATATATATATATATATATATATATATATATATATATATATATATATATATATATATATATATATATATATATATATATATATATATATATATTAATATATATATATATATATATATATATATATATATATATATATATATATATATATATATATATATATATATATATATATATATATATATATATATATATATATATATATATATATATATATATATATATATATATATATATATATATATATATATATATATATATATATATATATATATATATATATATATATATATATATTATATATATATATATATATATATATATATATATATATATATATATATATATATATATATATATATATATATATATATATATATATATATATATATATATATATATACTACACACAACACATGCGACTATTATATCAAAATTCCATTCACACCGAGCAGGTTTAGGAGCAAATTCCCTTTGAGCGTCTACAAATACCGACAATTTGAGGATCGTGTTCGTATGTGCTGGGACTATGTGTGCACACGTTTATACCCCGTATACATCTGATCATATTTGCGCGCAAACTGTTCGTTCGCACAAATATGCTCTAATGAATACGCAGCTTTAAATGTTGATAAATTGCGCTGTTTTCAAGAAAACTGGCTATGTATTACCATTAAACATATAATTCGCAGGATCTTCGTGAAACTGGCAACAATTTAGAGAAATACGTAAAAATTAATAAAATTATTTCAAATGAAAATAGTAAATTAATTATATTTGTATGCGTATAAGTTCAATCAGAAAGTTACGCGTAGTTTATAATTATAACGTTTTTTTTATTTCTACGTATGTGTCTATAGTAAAACGCCCCTCGGATTCAAGTTCACATATTTTTAATCTATATGTTGCATTATTGTTACTATAATAGACAGGAACAGCAAACTTTTCAAACATGAAGTGGAAAATATTATTTTAGAGGTTTGGCGATCAGCAGCATCAGCAAAATTCTCAAATAAGACCACATGTTACCCGTATATAAATAAAGACTTCCAAAATTACAAATTGAAGACATCTATCGATGAAAATGGGTTTGTAAGCTACACTGGATAAACTGAATGAGCAGTGTCATATAGAATAACAGAACATAAAGTGGCGGCTGGTGAAACTTAGGCTATGTCATATAGTATTGGAGCATGGAACCCAAGCGATATTTTAGGGCATAACATAAATGAAGTTTTGCAGAAAAAAAATTGCGGTTGAATTTTGTGAAAAGCAGTTGAGGAAATTGTGTGTCTGCCCGGGTTATTTCCTAAACAATTTGTAAAATATTTGCAAAACATATCGGCAAATTTCAAAGTTCATAAAAAAAATATTGATATTACAAAGTTGCACGATATTATGATATTGTCAATTGTGACATAGAAGATGCGTACAAATGGTCTATTATAACGTATTTACAGTTTATAAATTAACAAAATCCTAAATAGGTACTGCTCGCAATGATATAAAAATTTTGGGGTCCAGATTTTAAAACAATAAATTTTAACATAGGATGGAACTATTTATACAAACATATTAAACCTTAAACTTATGCAATAAATCTGCTATACAAAACGAGAGTATTTCCTGTTTTATGTACGGAAATAATTATTATAGCAGCGCTAAGTTATTACACTAAAATAAAACTGATTTTACACTTTTAAGGAATGTTATATGCATGTATTTGCTCAGAAAGGTACAGTTAGCCCATTCAAAAATTGCTCACTGTTACTCACTGTGAATAATAATTTATGATTTGACACATTATGTATATACTTTTAAGTAACTACAATTCGTAAAAGCCTTCTCCTAATTCTATGAATAACTCTGTGTCATAATTATTTTCTTTACGTACATTTATGTCATGATTTATTAATGCATATAACTGTGACAGCAAGCAGTTCATTTCTGATATTAAGTATGGTGAAAGAAAAATACTTTGGCTATATCGATTTGTATAAAATATTTTATGATTTACTGACTGGTAGATTAAAAGGAAAAAATTATTGTTTGGGTACTAACACGATTGAAAACAAATAAATAGTATAAAATACCAGCTATTAAAAAAATTAGGCAGAATCTAAAAAAAAGACAAACAACATAAAATCAAGATATTTCTACAACAGATACAGTGAACAGTGTCAAGGTCAAGAGGTTACAATAGCAATAGGAAGTACACATATGGATTCATTTAAAAGTAAGCCGACAAAAAAAACAGATAAACGTGTTTATGCTTATGCATCTCAAGAACAACATATCGAACAGAATCGAAATAATATTGATTTTAATTTGTAAATATCGTACAGAAAATATATTAAAAAATTCGCTAAGGTTGTTACTAAATGACTTGAATAGAAACATATTTATATTAATAGTTACAGGGTTACTTGTCTTATGTAGAATTGATATCTCTATATGGTAATATACTTAATGTCAAGATAATATGCCTATATAAATATTACAATTTCTAATAAACACAGTTCTATTTGATGGAAAATAATGGAGTATAGCAGGGCCCTGACTCACAGTGATGCCAAAATGTTTAATAGCGGCAAAAAATTATTTTTGAAATTATTATATATTTTTTTAGAATAAGTGTTGTTAAATGCGGTTATGTAAGTATGTTAATGGTTCCCTAAGTAAAAAACATCAAATTATCTATATAGGGTGTATCAAAAATGGGTGGTTAAAAGCAAAATTAGTTGAATATTTGCTGTTTTTTTTTAATAACTCCAAAACTTGTAAAAAAAATAATTGTAAGTGTACATATAAATTTATAATAGGGTTAGACAAAAGTTTGGACCCGGTCAAATAACTCTAAAACTATTTTAATTAATTAATAGTAATATTATTATTTTATTTAAAAATTTCTATCAAAACATTTAAAACAAAACTAACATCAAACAAATCAAGCACAACTATGATACAAGAACCAAACAAAATAGCTGTCTAAAACCAAGAAGTATAAAAACTGCTGGCCAAAAATCATATACCTATCTGGAGTCCCGAGTATATAATAGCTTGCCACTTAACCGCAGAAATATAGATAGATACAACATTTTTTAAAAATACTTTAAAAAAGTGGATATTAGATACGCGCAGGTCAGATATACATGACATTATAAATCAAAACATACTTACCTAGGAAAAAAATTAAATGTGTGAATGTGTTTATGTATGTATAGGTGTATGTATGAGGTATGTGAATGAATGAGTATCTGTGTGATGTGTATAAATAACAATAAATATGTATTTATTTTTATTTTATTTAAAAAATTTATTCTCTTCACTAACAAGTAAACTGATTTACGTAAGTGATTTCTTAGATTGTTTATTGTATAAAGGGTCAGTGTTGTAATAAAATAAATTAAATTTAGGACACATATTTTAATTACCATTAAGGAATTAAACAGCACAATTATTGTCATTTTGTATTGTCATTTTGTATATACATATAAAATAAGGTAAATAAACTTATATTATTATTATTATTATTATTATTATTATTATTTGTTATATAATATTATCATATAGCGCTCCATTGTATTGTATTATAACATTATAAAAAAAATATTCAAAAGCCTGTTGCACCCTCAAATCAAAATTTTCATTAAAATTGGAGCAAGTTTAATATTGCATAGAAATGGATTTTCTGAAATAAATATGCATTTTTGTTGAAAGTTGTGATTTGGGGGTTAAATGTTTTCGAACAACTTTTGTTTATAGTTTTCCTTATCAAAAAAATTAAGTAAACTGCAAGAGAATTTATTTTCATTGGAATATAAATACAGAAAATTTCAAGAATGTGAATGAAAAGCTAATAAAAAAATTTAAAAAAACTTAAAGGCATCTGTGCTTCCAGAAGAATTAATAGCATTGTTTTCAAGAAAAATGAAGGGTACTTTCGCAGAATATTTTCATTTTCCACATTATTCATTTCTAGTTAAAATAGTATTAGCAGAATTGAAAGGACAGGGTATACTTTTTTATTGGTATTTTTGAAGACCCTGTATTTTGAAAACTAGTTACAGGATTGAGTTGGGTCTGTGGAGACTTTTCATCGCAATGATGAGAGTTACATCACTGCGATTTTACAAAAATTATGAAAATTTACCGAGACGTTCTCCCACTAAAAGTATTCTTTGTCCTTTTGTATGTATGACACATATTAATTTCCAGACACTTCGTTGAAATAATTATTTATTTCTACTTTGTTGAAAAGATTTGGTTATGAAACTTGGCAAAATATGAAGAAGAATGAGTAACAATTATAACGTAAAATTTATTTTTTGGAGCAATTTGGAGCATTTAGTACAAGCTTGCCTGCAATCAGATTTTAGATTAAGCTGCTCTTAATTGCATCAAAGTTTTATTAGGATCTTCTGTGCTTCCAGTAAGATTAAAATAGCAATTACTATGAAAAATAACAAATAAATATATTATATTTTCCCAGGATAATATCATTTTTTAGATGGTTTATTGTTTACGTCAGACGCAATAACTTTAATTAAACAAAATTTTACTGTAAAACTGGAACATCTACTATTACTTTTGCGATCTTTCTTATTAGTACTTATCGAGGGAACAATACTTGTTGAAAAAAATTTCATGACTGAAAATATGGACTACTAGAACACATACGAGTGAGATTATAACTAGAAAAAATGACTTCGGGAACTCTGAGTTTTTGTCGCTATTAGACGTTTTGGCATCACTGTGCGACGTCTCGGGGGGTGCTATGTCGAAGCATGAGGCTTGTTATATTTCTCACTGGATGACATGATTATGAGGATTTCATGGACAGGGCTTTTTAGAAACAAACAAATCCTAAGGTCATAGAGAAGTCATTTTAGATTCATAATCTACTTATTGGTCATTTTGGAAAACCTGTTTGATTTAAAAAAATCATGCTTTAGATAGTTTTTGACAGTCTCTTACATCTTTCGCAAAAAGGCGAAGAGACCAGTGGGAGGAAAATAAATTTTCTATTAAGCTGTGTGTTACTCTAACCGAGTTTGTGACTATTTAGAGCTACTATTCAAAATTAACGAAAATGAATTTTTTTGGGGGAGCAGGAAAGGTGGTATTAATATATACACTTATAACTTTAGCACATTTTTATAGATAAAATGTCTTTTTAAAATTCAGTACTTATTTTTGTAAATTATTCAGCATAGTTCTGAAAGAAAACATTTTCCATAGGAGAATTAAGGTAAACTAAAATCACTTAGCCTCATTACTTATATAGAAAGTTACACCCCTACTGTGTTTCCATCCTCTTAAATAGTGTAGAAGTTGAATTTGTGTTGGAATAAAAAAAAACACCACTGAACAGAAATATATTCATATTAATGGTTATAGTGTTACTTGTCTTATGTAGAATTGATATCTTTTCGTGATAATGTATTTAAAGTTAAGATATTCCGTCTATTTAAATTTTACAGTTTTTGATAAAAACAGCACCAAGTAGTGCAGTAGTATATCAGAGCCCTGAAGTCCCAGGGGCGCTAGATATCGCAACAAGAGGTTTTTTTTTATTTCCTACTGGATGATATGTTTGTGAGAATTGTATGGACATGGCGACGGCGTTTTAAAAGCATACAAATCTTAGGGTCATATAAGGAAGGTGTCTCAGATTCAGTATCCACTTTGGAGTTTGTGACTATCGTTTAGAGATACTATTTAAAATTAACAAAAAAAGGAACGTTTTTTATGGAGCAGAGATAGTTGTATTAATAGTCACACTCATAACTTAAAATAAATATTTTTTTTATAGAAAAAAAAATTATTTTTTTTAAACTACTTATTTTTATAACTTACACTATTTTATTGTTGGAATGTGTTAGAATAAAAAAAACACACACACACACACACACCACTAAATGACTTCAACGGAAATACATTCATATTAATGGTTACGGGGTTACTTGTTCAATGTGGAATTGATATTTCTGTATGGTAGTGTATTTAAAGTGAAGATATTCTACTTATTTAAATTTTAAAATTTCTAATAAACACAATGGCAATTTAAGGGAAACAATGGAATACATCAGGGCTCCGACGTCTTGGAGGGTATCGTATGTCGGGGCATTTTTATTTCCCATTGGATGACATGATTATGAGGAATGAGGATTTCATGGACACAGCATGTTAAAAGCAAACAAATTCCTGGATTGTAAAGAAAACATTTCAGATTTAGAATTAATTATTGGTAATTTTGGAAAAGCTTGTTTGATTTTAAAAATCACCAATTAGGTGGATTTTGAATTTAGAGGAGTTTTGATTTTTCCACAGTGAATTCTTATGAAATTGCTAAGTTATGTTTATCACTGTAATCGTAAAAAGATGTATCTTCTAAATATCGAGATGAGCTACTATTTGGAGATTTGACAAATATGCATTTTTTAGAAAAACCGATTTTCTCACCTTGAAATTAAAATTTTCGTTAAAAAAAAGAAATAAATAAAAAAATCAAAGAAAAATGGATTATATTCAGAATTCACCATATATTCAAAAATATGAGAATATACAGGGTGTTACATTTAAAATAAGAAAGGCAAAACTGGAGGGGCATAAAAATTGAAAATACTGTATTCTGACGCAATTCTATGTGTATAACAAAATATTAAAAATTCTTCAATTCATTTCTATAAATAATGAAAATAGAAGGGGTGAGCCAGGATTCATTTACACCTGGTATATGTATATTACGCCCTATTAACCCTTAGTTCATTCTATAACATCACCCAGTATATTTCTGGGGTAAGTTCTAATATTAAATCGTAATCGTAATCATAAATCGTAAACCTATGGCTTCCCCATTTTAACAAGAATTAACGTTTGGAAAGCCTGAATCGAGTTAGTTCAAATTGTGTTCGTATTGAAAGATAGTAGAATTCGCAACAAAAATTACTACTGAATTGTTAGGTATATGTCAAAGAGAATTACATTGGGGACATTCAAAAACCCAAACAATATTTTCATAAAAAATATGATGTAGTAAATAGTTATCCAAGACAGAACAACTTTATTTGTGATAAATGAAACAGTAGAACAATAGAATATTTGGCTACATTAAAAAAATCGGTGTAAGGAAATTTAGTACCATTATTCATAACAATCATAACACATGTGTTAGAAATATATATATATATATATATATATATATATATATATATATATATATATATATATATATATATATATATATATATATATATATATATATATATATATATATATATATATATATATATATATATAAAACACATTATACATAACTCACATCTTTCTGGAAAACCCGGAATAATAAGTGACATATCACGATTGTTTTTTTATGACTAATTAAACACCGAATTTTATTTATCTACCTTAAAAATTGTGGACCAGATTCCAGTCTCACACAGTATGTAATATAAAACATTTCATTGAAAAGTAATTTAAATTTTCTAACTGACTTTTGATAGAAACTATACATTATTAATGGAATATTTTATTAGAGTGTAGGAATTTCTTGTGAAATGAATTGATGCATACTAAAAGATGTTCCGAATTGCGTACATTTCACTTTCTTTTACCATAGTGGGAAGTCTGTTGAAAACAGGTGCTTTAATGAATTTCGTTATAGTTGTTAATTCATTTCAAAGATTCGAAAACAACTCATTATTTAAGAGAAAATCTTAATTTGTTTCATAACTTGAGAACCTGATCATGAACTATCCTTTGGTTAACATCAGCTTGTTGATTTTACATAATGAAACTAAATTAATAAAAAAACTGATTCGCTCTACATAAAAGAATGTCTGACTGCACAGCGTAAATTTTCAAGGAAAATCTAATGACCGAAAGATAAGTTCGATATCTGGTAGAGTTTTCAAAAAATATACCAAAACGAAAACCAAGTTTTTTTAATTTTCAAAAAGTATAATATTTTCGCAAAAAGGTACCTTAAAAGGCCCTGAAGAATTTAAAAATGATGTAAATACTTTATTATAAAAAAAATTACATCAAAACTTTTTCGAAAATGAGAAAAGCTAAATTCAGTCTTTTGAAAAAATGGTGTCTCATTTGTTTACAAATACACAAGAAAAGTATAAAGATTCTTATTCTGTTTTATTGTCGGCATCAATAAAATGCTATATTAATATTTTCAGAAAAATTATGTACAGACCTTTTCGAAATTTTGGAAAACAAAATTTTGATACATATCTATGAAATGGTAATCGATGGAAATGAACTCTTAACGCTGAAATTTCCTTGATTATGCAATCAGTTTTACTATCTAATTTGGTAGACCCTGTACAGAATTAAAAAATTTTCTGCAACCGCCTAGAAAGTTAACTGCCTTTGGTCAATTTTTTGAATGGAAAATAACGGATGTTCATAAATGATCGAAAACCACGTGACTAATTAGTTCCCTTTAACAGCTTCCTTTTTCTTTAGTTTTGAAGATAAAAGACTGAAATTTAAAACATCCAATTTATAAATGTTTCTTTTTGACATATAAATAATTTTTTTCCACTTCCGGTTTCACCGGAAGTGACACTAACTTTTGATTTTCAAATGGAACACCCCCTGTATGTTATTGCATTTTTAAATTATGCATAATTGTCTGAATCCAATCATACCACATAAGTGATATTTCAAACGTAAATATTTGTTTTAATTTAATTTTAAGTGTTCCATTTAAGTATGTCATGACTAGAGCTGGCAAAAATGCGCCGCAGGACATAGGCGTACGTATCATAATAAAGTAATAAAAGAAATTAACTAGTAATAAAAGCAATAAACTGTTACAGTTTATAACAACTGAAAAAAGATCAGTAAAAACTTTGCAGCATCATGTATGCTATGAAATGCGCAAGACGTTTAGGAGATTTAAAAAGCACTTTTTTTTGTACTTGCTATTAATGCATCTACCTCAGGAAAACCTTGTCGAATAGTTTCTGCTGCAAGGTGTAAAGCATGCACTGTACACGTTATATATACCAAGTTACAACCGTGTTCTTGAAGATAATGGCCTACAAACGCATTGTCGCGGCACCATCGGTCACAAATATCTACACTTGATTCTTTGACAGGTCAAATTTTTCTAACGTCTCCAGCCGCACCCGTGTAATTGTTTGGCCAGTACGCTCAGTCTTTTGCTAGCTAGTAACAGTGGAAATGTCAGTTTAAGAAGGTCCAGTACACGTACTATAACATTTAAAATAGAATTTTTTTTACAATGTATCGTTTCGTCAACACATAACCACAGCCGTGTATTTTTTAGTACACATTTGATCTTACTTACAATGTCTTTGCTTACGATTGGTACATAGTTATGTAACGTTGTGCGACTTGATAACGTCACCTTGTATTTATTCCAGTACTCCTGAAATGGTTGTTTATCGAGTATGTGCAGCAGAGCATCAAAGACAATCAGCATTAAGAGTAAATCGAACATAAACTGTGTTGTCGAAGGCACGTCATTTTTTTTTGTTTTATATTGCACAGAATTTACGTGACGTTTATAATCACGTTTGTCCCAGCACATCAGGACTGTCTCGCACACCTTACAAATTATTATAGCACCACTGTAGAATAAATCCGAGAATTCATGCCTTACACTGCGTATACACGCCTTCCTTACTCCAAACCCCACCGCGGACGTAAAGTAAATTTTCATTTTCAAAATAAAAAAATCATTATTTTTAGTAGGTTTTTTGGAATGTTTCCTGTGTACATACAATCACCCACATGTTCTCTGTAAACTGACTTTTTTAATTATTAATTTTTTTTATGTTTTATGAATTATAATGCATTGTTTGTTACTGTGCAGGAAAATGCCTCCATGCACAATGATAAAAAGTGAAAAATGTTAGGAGTTGACACAACATCGGCAACTAGGAGGGCCCAGCCGTACCTGAACGGTATTGTCGTCCTGGCCATACCATTTTTTGTCAACTTTGTCCCTGATGTTATATTGTTTGTTTGTTTTTATATATTTTTATATGAAATAAATAAAATAAAAAGTAGCCTTAATTACAAAAGTATATAAAATAGGAAATAAAGCTGATTAAATTGGAACTGGGAATTCACTGATAAATTTATTCACTTTGTCAGCGTATGGCATTTTTTACCCATTAGGTCTGACATACTTTATTATTAAATTAATATCAAGAATAAAATACAACAAATAAAATTGTCAACAATACAATGGAGAGAAATAAATTACGTTGTACACACCACGTGGCATAACAATAGACTAAAATCAAATGTTAGTGTTTGCTAAAATAGTAAACAAGTCTCGCTTATGTATTTGGGTATTTCTGTACCTGGCAGCGCCCATGACTTGCGGACCGATATGCCAACTCTAGTTATGACTGGTCCGATTTATTCTAATTAACCGGTGCATTGCTAGAAAAAGCGAAATCCCGTAGAAAATATTAAATTATGTGATTTATGAGCAAATAAAATTCATCAAAATGGTTTTTGGGACGAAACAATTTTTTTAAATGGAACCATTCTGGTACCGTAGTGACATTTATTAGTACTATTAATATGGAATTAATTCATATGCATTATTAAAATGTGCAATAAATGCAATCAAAATTACAGCTAAACGACGGAATTTGGATTTATGGAAAACTAAAAATTAAATTAAAACAAATATTGCCGTTTGAAATGTCACTTATGTGATATCATTATGAACTCAAAAAATCATGCAGAATTTAAAAACACAATAATATACAGGATGTTTAATTTGAAAATCAAAAGTTAGTGTCTCTTCGAAAAGAAATCATGTATATCTGTCAAAAAGTGACGTTTATTAAGTATATATCATGTTCCAAACTGCAATAGTTTATCTCCAAAACTAAAGGAAGAAAGGGGTCTACCATGATCCTGTTACACACGGTATATTTATGACAAATAATGTCATAAGAAAAAAAAGCAAATATTGACAATAATCATAATATTTAGGCTAAAATGTAACAATTTAATTGTGCAGAATGCAACACAGTGTGATGTTAATTGGATTTATTTTATTTTATCGAATATTATGCTTATTTCCTAACTAAATGAATTGCTATTGTGGCGCATGGGAAAATTGTGGGCACGCGGAGAAGATGGACTTTCTCTACTCATAGACATGAAATATGATGTTTTCAGAGAGGTATAATGAACAATTTTTTACCGATCTCTTATGTTACTTTTGGTTGACAACAGTGGGGTAAGTACCTAATTAAACACTCTAGATAACAGCATCTGACATCTATCAGTTGAATTTTGTGAATTTTGTTTGCAAAAGATATCAAGTTGAAAAGTTTTTTAAACGAGCAAGAAAGGTTGCCGAAAAAATATTGTACGAAACACACCCGGAAAGTGTCCTTACTGGGCTCGCCGGCTTCAGGGACTCGCTGGCGCTCGTCCAGTAAAGAATCACTTTCCGGTCTTGTTACGTAATAACTATTTCTGACAAAAAATCTTGATAACATTTTGCTCTCAAGTTGTTTCCGTATAACGGGATTATCAGCTAAAATATGGCGTACTTAAAATTTGAAACTGATTAAATTTTAACTGTATACAATATATGTATTAAGTATGGCTAATATATATTAAAAAAATAATAGCTAAACCTTAGACATAATACGCCCACTACAAAAAGATATGTTGTACTTTCTCTTTTGTTATAAACAAATAAAGAGCAACGTTAATAAGGACTTTCATGTTTTATTTGAATTTTTTGTGTATGTTTTACTATAATCAATGGTACTTAACTACTAAAATTATTTAGAGAAACAATCTATTTTTTGAAACCGGTAATACAATAAACCATGCAAATATATTTTAGCAATATCCGTTATTATAGTGTACCTAATTTATCTGTGTAACTAATTAGATAAAATAGCCAAAACATTGTAACTGATCAGTCCAATCTTAAAAGAAATTAAACTCTATTTCATGTAGTAGCTTACGTATAATTCATTTTTAATTATCTGCAATATTAATAAAACATTGCATTTATTTATATTCTGAAATTAATATTCTATAGAAAATACATTTTAATCGCCCTTGAACTATACTTTTACAAGACCGAAAGAAACGATTTTTTTTATATTTTTAAGATGACATCATATATAAATTTATGTTTTTCTTAACAGAAATTTAAATATAAAATTCTAACATAATTATTACAATAAAATCTGGTTAATATTTTCATCTAATTGCAAGTTAAGAAATAAATAAAAAATATTGGTATTACATAAAATGTCTTACCCTTTACACAGGACACTTTCAAATATAAATAAAAAAAACAACACACTGGCCTTCATCTTTCCTTGAATTATCACAAATTTAACACATTTTTCACAAAATATAATAAAAAAAATCACTTATTAATTTCTCAAACTGATATGCAGAAAATATGTCCTATATCTTCGTAATTAATTTGTACTAAGCAAAATTCGGACTAGGAAACCGTATAGTCGTCTAGGTCTTCTACTTAAAGTTAGTTTCTCATTTGTGTGCAGCAGGATTGCTCTCTGTTGAATAGCAGGCGCTATACTGCACTTGACAGTTGAGTCATGCCGCGGCCTACCTTGTACTCCTGCTTTGAGATGGGCGGTCTACGGCGATTTCTTGAATTTTTAATCAACCGCCTTGCGATTACCTCAGCCTCAGATATTCATTTAGCGTTTAGCATCGTGTATCATGTATCTGTTGGCACTGATTGCGAGTTATTTATTTTACCTATTTTCCTAGGGAAGTTAAATTCATAATTAATGATAATTCCTGTAATCAGAGTTAATAAGATATCTTAAACAAGAATCATCGTAATATATGAAATAAGTAATATACGGGTGGCCCAGATTTAAAGTGACAGAGTAATGGGAGAAAGAGCACACTTAGCCGGGTTCAAAGCACCCCCAAACTTACTCGGCGAATGTTAACCGTTTTTGAGATACAGGGCATGGGCCGTATTTCTGGAACGGCTTTAAATGTTTGAACAAAATTTGGTATAAATTATACTTTTTAGTCCAGTCAGAACCATAATTCACTTTGGGAAAATTCCAAGACCGGACTAAATTTTTATAATGTTGCTCTCAGTGCTGATAGCATCACCCTGTTTATCATTTTTTTGGTACATATTAGTAAACGTTTAAAAAATCAAGTTATCTTGCTTATGTAATACCTAATAATTATTTTATTATTTTTTCTAGAAATTCAGTACGATATTTTTAAAGAAGTGCATTTGGCAACTATGCAACGCACAAACCGCTAGAAAAACGCCTGTCGTGTGAACAGATCTAATTTGCATTACAGCATCTACCGAGGCGGTGGCCCATTCGGCGGTCGACTCGGCGAACACAGCCTTGTGTGTTTTTAGCCTAAAGTGGGTATGTTCACCCGACAGGCGTTTTCCTAGCGGTTTGTGTTTAGCATTGGAGCTAAAACACACTGGGCTGCTTTCGCTGAGTCAGCCGCCTCCTCGACATATGCTGTAATGTAAACTTATGGAGCTATTCACACTATAACGTTTTTCTAGCGGTTTGTGTTTAGCATTGGAGCTAAAACACACTGGGCGGTTTTCGCCGAGTCGGCCGCTGAGTCAGCCGCCTCCTCGACATATGCTGTAATGTAAACTTATGGAGCTGTTCACAATATAGCGCGCGGCGGGAGGAGCGGCATTCACACCGTACGTACCCGTCGTTCGACTCATGTGCCGAGGCGTTCTTACTGCTTTGAGCGGCGCATGGTTTCAAGAGGGTCTGTTCACAAGCCAAATCTGCACGTTATTATAAATATTGTACCTACTGCTATTATTTGTCTGCCAATATCGATACTGAAATAATAATAAATGCAATTCAAGAACGATCTGCTGTATGGGATATGAAAATCAATGACCACGCTGAAAGAAATAAAAGAAAACGCAAAGGGAAGAAATTGTTATTTTATTTGCTTTATTTGCTGAAGAAAATGCTACAGAGGGTAAAAAAATCTTAATAAGTTATTTTAAAGGTGTAATACAAAACCTACATACGTACATAGGGTATGTCATGACGACTTTAAAACTATCTGTTTTTCAGTTGGAATACAGCAATGATTTTTTAACATGTTTTTAAAATTTATCACAAAATTTAAAAATGCAACAATGTTACATGGTTGTTCTATTTAAAGTAATAAACTAGGTTGCCTCTTCCAATATAACCGAAGCTAGCAGAAAAATGAGAATTTTGTTGAATAGACCACTATATAAAAGTCCTAGCTATACTTTGCAGAAAAACAGATACTGTAGTCGTTAAGATTCACCCTGTGTAAGCTATGCGAACGTATATATATATATATATATATATATATATATATATATATATATATATATATATATATATATATATATATATATATATATATATATATATATATATATATATATATATATATATATATATATATATATATATATATATATATATATATATATATATATTGTTATGTTTTCTTTTTTTTTTATATTAATTTATTTATATTCCTTTTAATTTATATTACTAAATTAATTTTATTATTTGTTGAGCGCCAAAGTATTTTATATATTTTTTTTATACTTATCTGTTTTATTATGAGCTCTCGACAACTCAGGGTCAATAAGTAGGTTCACCGACTCACATTACTGGTTGGATAAATAACTTTGTCATTTATTTATATTTGGCTATTATTAAATGTTACTACTGCAAGACACTTGTTTTTTTTTATATTTCTCTAATTGAGAAAGGATTTTTAATTTGACTATTACTAGCCCACATACAAATCATATATGAGAAATAGATTGCATACTCAAACACATATATTTCGCCACAGAATATAAAATATTTATTGAACAATTAGAATTAAATGATGTCCAATTTCAACTTCTCCACAATTCTTAATAGTACCTATCCCTGTAGCTAACTAACTTAATATCTAATAATTTTTCAATTACAATTACTATATAGCTTTGAATGCTTCATACTTGGTATTAAATTAAATTATATAATGATTTTCACCCTTCAATTGACAGGACTATATGACAATTGTAAGAAAATGGTCATAACACTAAAAAACTTACAAATACAAATAAATTAACAATATTATCCTTTATGTCAATCATCGATTTCATTTAAAAATTGTTTTTGTGCACTTACACAATGTTCCTTGTCCTTGGTATTCACTTAATACAGTGGGATATGGCTCACATTCAACATTGGATATTTATCCTCGACACAGGTAAGGAAATTTTATTACTAGCCTGCTTTTTATCCACTTCTTATAATTCAGCGTGTATTGTTTTAGTTTGTCTATTTTAAATTCTTCACTATAAATTCTTTTCTTGACTTTTCTGCCTCATTTCTATTTTTCCACAAATCATTCATACCTTTTCTTCTTCAGGTTTTTCGAACTCTTCTCTTCTTGAGAAGTTTTTGGAGATGCTTACGCCTTAATCTTTTTTTATCCTCTACCCCCTGTCAGCTGTCAGAAATTAATTATTTTCCTCGCACCTCGCCTACTTCCTCTTTTTTTTTTATACTCAGTGTTTTGTATTTTGGAAAAATCTAATTTTCTTTATATTGTTTACAATGACCTTTTCTAGCTTCTTCTTAATTCTCTTTCCATTCTGATCATTTTGCTATAAAACCTTTCTCATTATGTGCCTTATTAAGTCTGTTATGTAAAGTTGATTCCACACACCAAACTTTCACTATTTTTTTTATTTAAATCGTTTTTGTCCTTAACACTGTGCCTTTCTGTCTTAAATTTAAACTTTATGCAATATTTTTACTCTATTTTTGACAATTTTACTTAATTCTAACACAGTTTAATTATACATCAAGTTACATGAATGCTTTTTATGATTTTAGGGTGCCGTTTTAATTCCCTTTGTGAATTTTATTACAAATGAGAAGCTAAAATGTTTTGAGCATGCTGGTTTCTCACCTCAGCATCTGTACAATAAGTTTCATGTCGGTACAAGTGTTCCTTTCAACATTTTAATGTAAAGGTAGCGATTTGTGATTAAAGTGTTAATAATTTCACAATTTTTCCAGTAAACATTCCTTGATTAGGCAACATATATTGCAAACAGTGAGTAATGTGTTAATTTTAACCTTTATTGTTCATTAATTTGTATATCATTTAATCATCTACATCTAACACTAGTTTTAATTGAATGTTGATTTCTTTTAAGCTATATTAAAATACAAGATAATTAATATATATATATATATATATATATATATATATATATATATATATATATATATATATATATATATATATATATATATATATATATATATATATATATATATATATATATATATATATATATATATATATATATTTATCTTACCAAGACAAGGAGGAAATATTAACGAAATAATTTGTGAATTTTTCTCTGGCACTAAGAGCTTGTGGATTTCCTCTGCTTGTTGCATCTCTTACTACATTCTCTATA